>OY856412.1:1285739143-1286339143 GCA_963693085.1 Alisma plantago-aquatica | reverse complement strand
TGATCGAGGTCAAACCAAAGGGACAAGGTTGGTAAGTGTTAATAACGTAGGGCCTTTGACTCGAATACACCAAACAAAGGGGTAGATTAAGATGGTGTTCCTAATGGAATGAAGTTACACCAAACAAATCAATAAAAGACAATGTAAGAAAACAAAACCAGGGAATAATACCAACCAAGAAAGATGTAACTAAGGTATGGATTGGAACTTGGATTGGGTTTCACCTACTAAGATCTCTCACCAACATGTAATACTCACACCCCTTTTTATACCCCTAGCAAGATTTCAAGTAATCACCACATATGCTTATTCCCTCCTCTCTCGAGCTTGAGATAGATCTAGACTATAAGGTTGTCTCCATCTTGAGATGGCAAACAAACAATCATAAAGCAAACCATATAATCATTAGCTTTAGAATTCCAACATCTTCATTCGTTCATGCAACTCCATATCACTTAGATAAGATTAATACTACTCTTTCAAGGCATTAACAATCACACATCACAAGATGGTAGCTAATCATACAAGTGAAGCATTTAAGAACAAGAGTATGGAGATAATCTTGGCTAAGAGCATATATATTTAAAATGATGTAAGTATATACATGTTGTAAGAGCTTTAGTGGATACTCCCAACCCAAGCATAGTGTTTAGTCACTCATCTTAACGGGCATCATAATCAGGGTACAAAAGTGTAGATAGATCAAGATAAATGAAGACAGTGAAGGTACAATGTAAGGGAGTTGATAGGTCTAAAGAAGGAAGGAGTTGATACACCAATGGTACTTCTTTAGATCTATATATGGTGTAGGTGTGGAAAATGATAATTGCTTCTCTCAAAGAAGAGGATGGTAGATCTTCTCTCTCCTCCAACTTTTGTCTTTAGAGATCTAAGACCAATGGATGTGAATGAGGATGGCTCTGGAGTTGGGAAGCACTTTGTCATCCTTGATGATCCCCTTGGATCTGTGGAGGTGGGGCCTATTTATAGGCACTACCCACCAACTTACTATAGCTATCGACACCCCTGTCTCAACCAAAACCATTATCATGGTCGTATCTTGGTCGAGGCAATGTCGCAGTTGTGATGATGTGTCAGTCATGACTTGTCGTTACATCCTGAAGATGTGGTTACGACCAAGACCATAACAGTGGTCAAGACCACCATGTACAACTGTCGTCATGATGAACATACATTGATCATTGGATCTGTCTCGATCGAGATAGCCATTGACTCTTGCAGTCGAGATGCTTGTCTGAGTGCATTTGTTTCGACTGCAATGAAGATGTATTAGTAGCGACCGATGATGAGTCTACATGGAGTGGGAAGGTATATTAAGTTAAATCCAAATGTTGTTCAAGATCATTGTAATAGATAGAAAAATCAACAAAAGGGATGTCATTATAGGAACAAAACAGGTGCAAAACATTCACAAAATGACATGTTATCAACTCCCCCAAACATAGTGTAACATCCAACTCACAAAAACAAAATTAACTGAGCGGAAGAGAATCATTTGCAGTGGATTACTGAAAATCACTAAAAATTAAAACTTTTTGCAAAGAGATCCACACATAGGAAATCTTTTTCATCAAGAACCAAAATATAATATTTACATTCTATTCCATAAGTACACAACCTGTATTGTCTCTTCTCGAGGATTACAACATCATCTGTTCTATTCAACATTATGTATAGGCAACATAAAACCTTGAGGCATCAAGTCAAAATCTCAAGTCGATGACAAAAGCACTATCTATAAATACCGAGGACCTGAGAATACAGAGACGAAACATAGGACTACTATCTATACAACTGGACAGGCAGTATCTCCACCTGAGATATTACTATTGTCCTTGATGCTGTTGTTGTTCCTTCTCTGCCAAAGGTTTCTTACCTCTTTGTCCGCGTCCACCTAAAAACATTGGATCCCACGGGGGTGAGATAATTGTAAATTGCCCCAGCGGGAGATATAACTCTCCGCCAAAACATTGTATTGCAATTAACGATATGAAACTGAGCAGAGGTTTTGCAGTTTAAAGCATTCTCAACTTTGTAAGCATTGCAACTATTTATGATAGAGCAATATATCATCTATTCTTTTAATAAGGAATAGGAATGACATGTATATCATTTATCCAACATTTTATACCATCATATCAAACTTTTCTTGTGACACTCATCATCTTGTTATGTCACCCATGAAACATTCTTATTTCATTCTGTTGGCCTTAGCCAACCTGTTAAACAAATAAAGAGATATATCTACCATGTACTCATTTATCATCAATACAGGAATTGGATTAATATCAATCCTAAATCATCATTATAAGCATTGGGTTATTACCAATCCTGTGTTATCACTATAGGCATTTAGCCTCAGCCAGGTATTGGACTCTTCGAAACCTGATTACACCGCCAGGCATTGGATACTACCAATCCTGATTTCACAGCCAGGCATTGGACTTTAGCCAACCCTGATTATAGGCATTACACCTCTGCCAGGTATTGGACTTTAACCAAACCTGATTACACAGCCAGGCATTGAACTTTAACCAATCCTGATTTCACAGCCAGGCATTGGACTCTAACCAATCCTAATTTCACAGCCAGGCATTGGACTTTAACCAATCCTGATTACATGCATTACACCTCTGCCTGGTAGTGGACTCTTCCAAACCTGATTTCACAGCCAGGCATTAGACTTTAACTAATCTTGATTACATGCATTACACCTCTGCCAGGTATTGGACTCTTCCACACCTAATTTCACAGCCAGGCATTGGACTTTAACCAATCCTGATTTCACAGCCAGGCATTGGACTCTAACCAATCCTGATTACATAGTTCATGGAATTTAATTCCTTTAACTCATCATTGATCATCACATACTACTTTAGGCTCTAAACCTTGAGGTTAGCCTGCATATCTTTACACATTCTTTATTGAATACAATTGTTCCTTTTATTAAGTTTATTAAAACATTATCCTTTCTTATAATAAACTTTTATAATCATTTTGGTACCTCTCACTATGCCATAATTTCTCGCATGGCTCATAAGGCCCATAAAGCATCTTGTCACCTCTCACTAGGCAACATTTAACCATATGGCTCACAAGACCATTAAACATCTTGTCACCTCTCACTAGGCAACGATAACATATTACTTCATGTAATACAATAGTAACACCTCTATTCCCTCAATAGGGTTAGGGCTTACTATTCATATCATATTATGATTTCTCATGTCCCATTACCCAATTTAGGGTTAGGGTTTCCCATATCACATTAGGATTTCATAGTTATCAAAGTATATCAACTTTGAGATGCTAACTGTGAAGTCTTTCATATCTTGATGTATCACTTTCCTCATCACTTCCAACTTTCTTAAGTTATCAGCTTATCTTGGATTAAGGTATTTCCCATCTTAATCCTTTCATCCACTAACCTATCACTCTTACCATGAAGTGCATAGGTTACACATAAGAATGGTCCAACTATATTTAATGATATGGACTCATCTTAGGTTAAGGCATTGCTTACAATAAGCTTTCCTATAATCAACCATTTATGATATTTCACCTTTATAAGGTTTTACCTACTATATTATTATTAGGGTTCTGGGTTGTCATCATGTTGCCCCAAATTAAAGCTTCATGTATTATAACTTGAATTAGGGTTTCACATACTTTTTCCCTTTAATAGGGCTTTGGATTTTCACATACTATCATACTTCATTAGAGTTAGGGTTTCACATGGAATCAATCTCAATTAGGGATTCTCATGGAATCAACCGCAATTAGGGATTCTCATGGAATCAATCTCAATTAGGGATTCTCATGGAATCAACCTCAATTAGGGATTCTCATGGAATCACCCTTAACTAGGACTTCCACTATGGTTACTCACAACTTGGGTCTACTATTCATCTTCATTAGGATTTCATTTAATTGTTCATAATTAGAGATTCACTATTCATCTCGATTAGGGTTTTACATCTCATTTCCCTAAATTGGAGTTTCATATATCGTTACCCTGGATTAGGGTTACATCCTCACCCTAGATTAGGGTTTCATTTAGAATTGCCCTCAATTAGGGTTAGAGTTCAATAGCCCTGTCAATTAGGGTTTATGTTCCTGATTAGGGTTTCATGATCTCTTTACTTAAGGATCATACCCTTAATCACCTCACGAATCATATTCATGCATGAATTTCATGCTATCATCTTCTTAACTTGATTAGGTTACATCAAACCTCAATCAAGTACATACAACTATGATTAACATAGTGTACCAAGTCATTGTTCTTATAAGCAATTAGGGTTCATCCCTTAATTGGTACTAATCACTTAGGTACTATTAGGGTTTCAAACTTGTACCTTCATTGATTGTCATTACTAATCATCATTGGATCAATGGATCATTCACCATCTTAATTCTCAAGAGGTTCAATCACATTGGACCTCCATTACATAAGGTATCCAATTGATTTGACCAATTGAATCTTCAATTACAATAAGTGTCCAAGTGGATTAACCAATTGAGTCCTCAATTAATTTTGACTACTTGAGCCCCAAACGGTCTTGGTCTTTCAAAGTACAACGGTTTGAAACTGTTTGGTAAAGGTGGTCACTTGAAACCGTTTGCTAAAGCAAGTACTTGAAACTGTTTGCTAAAGCTCTCTTAAGATCGATTGGGCCTCAAACGGTTGGGATCGTTTGGTCCCAAACGGTCTTGAGACCGTTTGTACTCAAACGGTCTTGAGACCATTTGGTCCAAACCTCCTCAAAACTGCATGGACCAAAGATGGTCTCAACCCATCAAGTCGATTTGGGGTTCACAATGTTGATTCCTTCAATCATTGAATTCATGTAACCAATCTTCAATTGGACCCATCACCATACTTCAATTGAGTTAATTAGGTCATCCTTCAACTGATTTTACCCTCAATTAACCCTAAATTGATCATCAATTAGGGTTTGAATCAATTGGATTAGGGTTTGGAATCGATGATCCTTCAACATTAACCAATGTGAAACTAGTTACTTTAAAACTATTGGACCATCTTCCAAATTGGGCATGTCCTGACCCCAAACGGTCTTGAGGTCATTTGGATGACCTCCAAACGGTCTTGAGATCGTTTTCCCATGTCTATATCAAAATCCAAGTCAATCACTCAAACTTTGGATCATTGGATTGATCAACAAGTCAGCATTTGATTGCACTACAACTTAGTACCTTTAGATTTTCAAACACCCAACCATAGTCAACCCTAGACCTCCAAACAGTCTTGGGTGACCCCAAACGGTCTTGGGATCGTTTTTATGACCTCCAAATCGTCTTGAGACCATTTTCCCATCATATCATCATCAACCATGTCATTCAATTAGGGTTTGGATCCTAGGATTGGTCACTAAATTAGCACTTAATTACATTTCAATTTGGTATCTTTGGACCTTCAAACACTTGACCAAACTTAACCCTAAACCTCCAAACGGTTTTGGGTGACCCCAAATGGTCTTGAGACCGTTTGGGTGATCCCCAAATGGTTTTGAAACCGTTTGGGTCAATCAACCCAAAGCATCAACTCATTCAATTGCAAAATCAGCACTTAGCCGATTAGGGTTTATACCATATGTTTGAATCTTCAAATATATAACCATACTCAACCCTAGACCTAAAAACGGTCTTGGTTGACCTCCAAACGGTCTTTGAGACCATTTGGGTGATTCCCCAAATGGTTTTGAAACCTTTTGGGTCAATCAACCCAAATTTCAAACTCAATCACTTATGAAATCAGCACTCAGCCCGATTAGGGTTTAGGTGATTGATGGACCTTCAACTCATGAACCAATTGGATTTAATCAATAATAATTGGTGGGTCATTAACCTAGATCATTATGAACAAGTACCCAAACGGTCAACCCTATTCAAAATCACCAAATGGTCTTAAACCATCTGCTTCTATGCGGTTTAGTGAAACTGTTTCATTCCAAATGGTTTGAAACCGTTTGTTCCAAAACACAAACCATTTGGACATTTGATTGAAACTGTTTGGTCTAGATATTTGGGGAGGTGTGTGCTTATGATGATGTCATCATCCTCAAGATCTAGACCCACGAAACCTGTTGTGATTTCCATGGAGATTTCATCAATCAACCAAATCAATAATTGTAAATAGAGAAATGATCATTATTTGATGGGGAATTGAATGCAATAACAAAGTTAGGGTTTCAAGTTATAAAACCCGCATACAATTGAGATCCAAAGCTCCAAGATCACAGAAAAAATGGTGGATGAAGCTTTTGCAACTCCCCCTAGGCTCATCCTCAAGCTTTTGGTTGAAAATATTAGCTAGGGTTGAAGAGGAGATCGAAATAAGAAGAAATCCATAATTTATTTTCAATTTCCACCATGGAATCAAGGTGAAATGGATCAAGAACCTTACCAACAGGTTGGGGGTCGTCCTACTGACCCTCCCAAGCTCCCTTGGTCGTTTCCCAAGCAAGGAGAGGAAGTGGGGTCGAAAAAGCCTTTCATTTGGCTTGTAAAAGGTCTTTTTATAAAACAATTCAATGAGAGAGAATATGCTTTGTAAAAATCCATTTAATCCAAAAATATGGCCGCCTCTTCCCCCTCATCTTCCTTAGGAAATAGGCTATCTTTTTTGCCTTTTATTCCTCTCAATTATCCATGATTTAAAGAAAAACAAATCAAGCACCTTAAATCATATAATATTAATATCCATATGTGAGTGGATATTTCTTTTTCTTATAAAATTGTGTGTGAGTTATCCATTCCCTTGGATATTTTCGTGGTCCTTGCAAGGCTCAAGGATTTCCACGCACATCTGAATTCAATCATTTTAATTTTGGTTGAAGTCCCTTTAATTGATACATTTTTTTTGCCCTAAATCGAATTCGGGTTTCAATTAGGATTAAATCTTGATTATTTTAATATCAAGATTCTCTCTCCTCCAACTTAATTCAATTGAGGCACCCCTCTCATTCTCTTTGCTCTACATGGTGCCAAGAAACATTAGGGACCTTATTGAAGTGGTAATTTGCATATTGAACCCTAGGTTTTGGGTAAATTGCACTTTACACCAAAACTAGGTTTTAATGCACAAACATTGCTTTATCAGGTTTTACTTGGTACTTAGGCTACCACAAGCCATACCTCTACATCATCTTCATTCTCATGATGCTTCAACATATGAGGAACATCTTATCATGCAAAATTTGTAATTTAACCCCTCAACTTGGGTAATTTACACTTTAGTCCAAAATAAGCAAACATTGCTTCAACATTGTTCAAATAGGAACAAAATTGAAACATAAGTTTCTCATGAGCCCTAATTACTTTTCACAAGATAAGATTAAACATATAATCATCTTTCTTAATCAAAACTCCTAGGGTTAAAGTGTAACCTAGGTCAGGGATGTTACACATAGAATCTAGCTTGCTCTTAGGATAATAGATAGAATCAAATCATCGAGCAATGAGCTATAAATATTTTCTTTTTAATAAACACACAATTACAAAATTATTCCATTCTTACAGCAAAACCTCTGTGACAGGATTAGTTCACTTCCAGTAGTTCTATCTCCCCCCTTTATTTTATAGTTGAGAAACTTTGTACCTTTTCCACTGCCTTTTGTAGTAAAGGACTCTCCCTCACAATGACTTCACTGCCCTGGGTTTTTTTCTATACTTGTAAATGGTTCTTGCAAGGGGTATCTTTCACATCCTACCTTTATTTTGGTTGTGTCTAAGCTATCATGCTGGGGTAGGTTAGGCTTTTAGTGTTTTCCTACATTCCTCAGTCTGCCTCAATCATGATGCTATCGTAAAGACATTGTTGCCCGATTGGGCCCTGATGTAGAGTCAGGTGGTTGTACGAGGTTTGATTCAGCATGCAAGTGTGTAAAAACTTATCTTCTAGACTCCACTTCCTAGAACGAGATATCTACATTCTTGAGTGCAGTAATACACCGACCATGTGGAGTCCTTTGGCATCTTTTCAAGCACAACTCTCGTGATTTTATCTCTTTTGTCTTTTCATTCTGCTCACAAGCTTAAGAAAGGGTTAGTACGATTTATGGGTGGCCAAGCCTCTTTTCATCCCAAAGTGCAGATATTTAAAATTGGAAGGGGTAGTTGTTTCCTTCTTGTGGGAGATGTATTCTTTCTAGCTAGTACTGTCAGGCTAGGGTGATTGGTCGATAGTGTGGCTGGTAAAGTCCTCTTTATTGCTATAGGTTCCATAGGTTCAGGTGTGTCCTTCCTCTTTACACAACATTTTTCTTAAGAATGGAATAAGATTGTATTACTGTGTCCTTTTCTTTTATGTGAATTAGTAGCTCATTTGCATCACTCCAGAAATGATTATGCTAAAAGGTAATAGGAGGACAGACAAGAATAAGAAGAGGGGAAATTGAGTTCAAATTAGTTCTACATTTTCAACATTGAACATTCAAAAATTTCAAAAAAAATCTCCTTCAAGATAGGAGGAGACAGGAGCATAAGGCAATCATGTATATACAAGATGTTTAAAACTTTAAAAAAAGGATATAAGAGAAATTGAGAGGATAGAAGTATACCTCTCACACCCATTTATAACTCGTCCCTCAAGCCTATCATGCACTTCATTCCAGAGTGTCAAAGATGAAGGTGTCGGTATAAACGGGCCTGCTTTGTTTTTGTTGTTTTTCAAAAATTTCCCATTTTGACTACAACAGCCTATCAACATATCCTCCATAGAGTGTGTGATATCTTTCATATTGCAAGCTTTCAACTATCATCACCTTTAATTCTTGGGCTTCCTCCAGGCTGGATAATAGAAACCACAATCATTAAATAGAGGCATATGTTGTGGAATTCTGTGACAAAGTTGTGTTTTCTTGAAGTCCTTTGTCTTTGAGAGCTTGTATCCTTTTCCATGGTTGCGGATCATTTCAATTATCCATTATGCACACATTACTACTTTTCTTCAAGTGTTGTCTTCGGTGTACTCATGTTGGTATGCTTGTTCAGTGCAAAGGCTGAATCTGAGCTGTTGTATAGAATAGCAGTCTTTGCCTTGATGTTGACTACAAGAAGGGTCTAGTTATTTTCATGTAGTATTGGTAAGAAGATGAAATCATGGAGGGATTCTATCAAGTGCAGTCGCAGACATTCTTTTTCTCCTGACTTCTTGTCCATTAATATGTCATCAATGAGAAACAAGTAGGCTATGTGCACATGAGGCATATCATCACCTAACTGGGATTGGTATGCAGACATGGCACTTACAGATAGGTATCCTCCTATCTTCAAAATATCATAAAGGTCATATTTCATCAAAAAGATCCCAACCCTTTCATAAATCACTTCCCCCCATAGTATCATCCTCTTTCTGTCTATCCATTATCAGTATCAATGAACCTTGAGATATATCTTTGTAGGCCCATCTATCAAAATCATGGAAACTTTTTTCTATGGCCCATGCTTCTCCATATGGTCAGATTTCCTACAGAGAATCTTCGTTAATTTCTTCCTCTTTTGGTTGATCAGGAGATTCCTCTTTTTCTTTTTCTTGTGCGGGTGTGGTTCTCTGTTGTTCAGCATCCTGAAGGCCTGGTTTCTTACTCTGTGTGGCTTTACCCTAGTGTTTTTCGATTGGCCATCCTTGCTTCAAGCAGATGCTCGAGTAGGTTCAGAAGAATTAACCCACACAGTCTTCATATGCTCCCTCCTGGTCTTCTTCTCAGCAAAGGTATTCTAGTATATAGTCTATGAGGTACCACATCAACATCGTCGGGTCTTTGAAGAGGCAGTGATCACATATGACTTCTATAGCATATATGCCACATAGGTCGTGCAAATATTTGAGTCAGATATCTTCCAGCGGTATTCCATTGTTGATTGCTTCCATCATCCTTAGTATGATGAATGCATAATTTTCTGACCCTTCTCTTTCCTGAGGTACCTTTGTAGAGATTGAGAACTGTTTCCAGTTTGACTTGTGTCACTGCCCTACCATATGTATTGCACGTTGTAGCCATAGAGGTACCTTGAAGATGTCTCGAGCTTCTTTATTATTGTATATTAGCAATGTGTTGTCCATCTCAGTGGTGCAACAATTATAGACAACAGTGTGGTGCTCATAAAGATTTACCACAATCAGTGCCCCGTGTTTAACTATTCTCAGAGGCAAGGTGACGTATCTGGTCCCCTCCATGTTCATAGAATGTTGCATTTCTTTTATAGATTTAGAGTCAAAATTTTCTTCATACAAATGCCTTGCAAGATGAGTGGTGTTGTTGAACACTGGTTGCACCTTTTCTGGATGGAGGAATTCTTCGAGTAAAGTTGCACAGAGCACCTTGATTAACTTTATATGGACCCGTGCTCTATTCAAGAATACCCCCTGAAGTGATCCCTATTCACTGACCACCCTTTGTTGTGATATTGTACATCAACTCCCGATATCCTATCATCAAGTATATCTACTAGCACATGGATGTTTCTATAGTTGACATGTGATACCGATGTCATTTCCATCCCTACTAGTTTGCACAGAAGTGGAGGTATTGCAGCTATCCCCTCTACAAGTGGACTCTATTCCAATTTAGGTGCACCAACAAAGAAGTAGGCCAGACCACCTTTATCCTCATCTAGTATTCCTTCACCAGCCTGATGTGCATTTATGGCTGGCGCAACAGTAATGGGGTTGCAGGTAGAAGTAGGATCTTTAGTAGTCTTCTATAATTCTTTGTCTACTTTGGTTTCCTTTGTGCATGTGGTGGCAGTCTCTTCTTCATGCTCATTCATGGTAGATGGTGTCTCGAGCATATCTTAGTTGAGTTCTACTAGCGTGACTGCCATCTTACCATTGTATAAAGCATCATTGTACTTGTTGTGGATAGGGTCCTGAAGGTAAATTTCAACAATGTCCATGTTGATATCCATTCCCTCCAGGAATTTGTTGACTGTTGAGGTGTCAAAGGAGGATGATATTTTAGCATTTGATTTGTCCCTGCCAACTGTATTTCCTGCATATTGCTTTATCAGATATCCCTCACTCTCTATGGGTTGAGAATTTAAGTCAAGCCCTTGTATGACATTCTTTGTGCTCTTGGTAACCTCTTGCTCTACAAGACTCAGTTGTTCCTTTTCTGTGTCAGCATCTTCGAGATGATCTTTATGTACATTCACATTTTCTTCTTCGTGTAATAGTGGTGCACTCGCTACTTCGTCACCCTTTTGTTCATCAACATTTGAAGGGTTGGAGGATGCTCGAGATGGTGAAGGGATGGCTTGGCATTTGGATGCATGTTTGGCATGCCATTCCTCCATTTGTTTGCTCTCCTCTTGTAGATCTCACATCATCTCTTCATAACCTTTATGCGTCATCTCTTTTTTAGTGTGTGTTTGGTCTCTCTCTTTCCAAAAATTAGCTACCTCATTCGACATTATCCTGATGGCTTGCATCACCTCCAATTGGTGGAAGAGTGCATTCATCATGAATTCAGGGAGGTCGGTTGTCCTCTCATATACCTTCAATACCTGCATTGTTATCTCTTTTAGGTTATGAGAAAAGAAATGTGCTTGTGAAGTAGAGTTGTGTACATGCTAGAAGAGGGCGTCGACTCGGCATCCAAATTCCTCCTCGAATGTTGGGATATGTTTTTTGTTGTTGTTCTTCGGGTCTTGTTGTTTCTGGTGGCTGAGATGATGATTTTTTTGCCTATTCTTATCAATTGGAGGTTGGTTTGGCTTGTTTTATTGGCTGCACTGGGTTCTGCCATGCTTCTTCTTACTCCGTGTGAATTGCTTGTTCAACATCTGAAGCTTCAGGTAGACTTGGTACCACAAGCACTATATTGGTAGTTAGAGGAGTAAGGGTTGATTTCTTAGATGCCTCAGGACCATGGCTTGGTCCCTTCTCAACTTCTAGAGTACGTTCTTGTGTGGCAGTAGGGGGCACTCGACCTTTTGGCAATCTTAGAGTTTGGTGCTTCTATCCCTTTATTTGTCACAGGGTGGAGGAGGTACATCATTGAATCCATCATCATGGTGACTTGGTTCATTAGCTAGGGATAGTTGTCTTTCAACCTCTACTTTTCTTAATAGAATGCTTGACGCCTCATTTTTGCATTGCCGGATCGACAAGTTCTTTCTTTTCTCTGGCAGTTGGTTTTGTTCCTCCTCTAGATGATCCTTTACATCATGGATGATGGGAGGTGATTCTGGATCTGTAGACCTCCTGATTGCACTCGAGTGCATTTTATTCACTTCATCTTCACTAGGGTGCAGTTTGTGGGCACCATAATACACCATTTCTGGAAGAGGAAGCGGCAGTTTGGAATTGCTTTCCTTGTAGAATAACTTGTTGCCACTTTGGGCCAGAATGCTTGTGTGGGCCAGAATGCTTGTGTTTACCACAGATTTACAATCTTAGAATATCCTTTGGTAGGCTTATATTTTTGCATTTGTTTAATATCTAAGAAATGAGATGCAATGAATGTTATATGACTTCCCATACAGAAATCTTTGGTTTTCCTTGCTTTAGGCCCTACTTCCGCCGATAATCTGTGTATGAGCATCCTTCTAATATTCACCGGCCTCTTATTCAGCATTGACCAGATGAAGAATAGGTCTCACTTAGACACTCCACCAATTTCATATCAGGAAAAAATCGTGTGTGATGTTATCTTTTGGATCACCCGAATGAAGCATGAAGTGATCAGGGTCACCTTGGAATTCTTCAAGCTATGCTCAGGTTCCCCTATCATCTTCTCCCACATCTTATGACTAGTATATCCCACTGTGTCTTTTTCACCAGGCACAACCGAGAAAACTTAAGCTTATTCTATTATTTTAGTGAAGATTGTGTTTAGAATGGCTCCAGTGACCATGTGATCTTTCCCTCCTATCCTCACCTCTAGTTTTAACTCCCCTCTAGCCTTCTTGCGTCCATAACCGCTGACTGGTAATTTCTTAAGCGATGACATAAACTTGGCGGTAAGCACTGTCGGAGATAGGATGTCAGTTGTGCATAAAGTATATAGATTGGATCTATCTAGAAATTCCATGACTTTATCATAGATGCCCAACTTCTTGAAGTCTTTGATGCCTATATACCGTTTTGGGTTGAAACTCTTGGTTCTCATGATTAGTTCAAAGTTTGATTGATGCACCCCATCTCTTGGCATGAACGTATCTAGTTTCTTTGCAGGTGTCACTATGTATGAGTCTCATGCTAAGTTTGCAGCTAACTCTGCTTCTTATCTTGGGTCCCTTGATGCATCCTTTGTAGCCTTCTTCTATTTTTTGGTCTTTCCTTTTATTGGTGAAACTGTCTTTTGCTTCCCCTTCTTCTTAGGTTCTTCCTCGTGAGGCTCATATTTAGAAGTTTACGTGTCGAAGGCCCCTTCGGACTCCTTAGTCTCCTATAGTGTCTTGTGGTTAAGAATGTATTCATACTTCTTCAGTAGATCTAAATGGAGTTTCTTTTCTGGTGACATGTTGGGGTAGTCATGCAGCACCTTGATGATTGATTTGAGAGCCTCTTCCCCTTTCATAGAGGTTGCCTTCTTGGTCAAGGTGTCAGAAGTGGAATTCGACATCCTACTATTTTAGCAATATGATTTTTTTAAGTATTGCACACAATAATAACAATTAGTGAGATATGAAGTTAGTAATTTTCACTGATCCTGTGGTGTATCGGTTGAAATAGACCATCCCCTATCTCGGTCGAGACAAAGGTCAAGACACATGGTGATGTAGCTTAGGTATCGGTCGAGACATTGATCAGGACCAAGCATGATGTGGTACAACTACGTTGTGTATCGACTTCTACTTGTTCCATGTGTTGTGGTCGACACTGGGTCTGAGGATAGCGACCAAGGCATTGTCATGACCACAAAAACTTTTGCGATTGAGACAACTGTCATGACCAGGATTGAGTCACATACTCAAAAAGTGTATACCCATGGAAAGATGAGGTATGCTGAATGATCTGACTTCTGTGGATAGGTGGTAGATACAGAGGGGAAACGAAAGAGTAGGGAGGTAAAGGCAGGTCATCATCGGGTTTGAAACCATGGTGGTCAAAACAACATTTAATGATTGTGGTTGCAATGACGATGATGAGGCACGAGAAGCTAAAAGGTTAGATAAAGGGTATTTGCTGCAAAAAGAGAGGGAATCCAAAATGATTTGGAACGAATAGTCGACCCGTAAAGTGAGGGTGTCACGAATCAGTTGTGAAAAGGGGAAAACAAAAAAGGTAGCACGGATCTCAGATTAAACAAAAGGAAAATGAGAATGAGAGTGTGTACCTTTTGGAATGTAGAGAGAGAGCAAAAAAGATAAGGAAGAGTGGTGATGTCAGTGGTGGGGATTATGGGTGCTCGTCACAACAATGATTCTCTGTAGTCGTCTTCTGTCCTTCCAACTTTGGCATCGATCACTCAACGATCTTTCAGTGCTTCTTTGCTAGGGTTCTTCAGAGTGGCAGTGTAATAGAGAAGAAAAAGAGGGGTTAGTGTACATGAGTCCATCTTTTATATTAAGTCTTAAGGGGGTGATGTATCGAATGAGACCGTTGGCATTGTGTTCCGGTTGAGACACCCATCGTGGTTGAGACACGGGTTTTAGTCACAATAGTAGTAAAGTTGTAGTGGTCAAAACGTGTCTTTACTAAGCTACAGTGAGATGCTAACTATCACAATCGAGATGGCAAGGGAAGATGGTATTGGTCAAGATACTAATAAAAGTGTTCCGATCAATACAAGGATTTTTAAGAGAATTATTCAAGTTTCTAATTTAAACAACATTTTTTATCATCGTAAAGCAATTGAAGCATAACAATAGAGACGGAGTTTCAGAACTAACTATCTATACTATTTTAAAAAAATTCAAAATTACTTTAAAACATAGAAGTTCAAAATTAGACTAACAGATATGTACACAGTTTAAACTTAACTAAAAATGGGAGAAAGCATTGCAAAACTAAAGAAGGCAATAAATCCTTGGGTTGCCTCCCAAGAAGTGCTAATTTATAGTCTTTAGCTTGACTCTTTTGATAAGGTTTTGCAGGGTTCTTCTGGTGGTACTGGTTGTGCCTCTTCTAAGTCTAGTTCTGATCTTCTTACAAAAGCTTCATCTTCACAGTATATTTTGACTTTGTGCCCAGTCACCTTAAAAGTACCATTCCTTTCATTGGTGATTTCCATTACCCCAGATGGATAAATTTTCATAACAAAGAATGAGCCAGACCATTTGGACCTAATTTTTCTCGGGAAAAGCATGATTCTAGAGTTGAACAACAAAACTTTGTCCCCTTCTGAAACATCTTTGTTCTTGATGTGGGCATCATGAGACACCTTTGATCCCTGATTGTAGATACGAGCATTCTCATAGTCATGTAACCTCATCTCCTCAAGCTCATGTAGATGCAAGTACCACTTTTTCCCTGCTTTGTCAAGGTCCATGTTTAGAATCTTGATGGCCCAAAGAGCATTATGATCTAATTCCACCAGTAAATGTCACACCATCCCATAAATGAGCCTATAGGGAGTAGTCCCTATTGGTGTCTTTTATACAGTCATGTGAGCCCATAATGTGTCGTCAAGTTTCATGGACCAGTCCTTGTGGGTCTTACCAACAATTTTCTCTAGATTTATTTGATCTGTCAGTTGGATACTTCAACCTATCCTGACAACTGTGGGTGGTAAGGTGTTAAAACCTTATTCTTAACTCAATATTTATTTAACAATATCTCAAATTCTCTTTCCCCAACATGAGACCCCCTATCTCTAATGAAGGTGCATGGGACTCCAAATCTAGGGAAAATAGTTTTCTTGAATAACCTCACAACAAATTTGGAGTCACTTGTGGGGTTTTCCAAAGCTTCCACCCACTTAGAAACATAATCAACAGTCACTAGGATGTATTGGTTTCCCCTTTAGGACTGGAATGGTCCCATGTAATCTATTCGTCAAACATCAAAAATTTCAACTTCTACCCAATTAGACATTGGCATCTCGTTTCTGTTGGTGACATTTCTAGTGAGATGGCATTCTTTACAATTCTTCACAAAATCCATAGCATCTTTAAAAATAGTTGGCCAATAAAATCCTGACTGTAGGACCATTGTTGCAGTCATTTCTCCTTTGTGGTGTCCCCCACAGGGTTAAGAGTGACGCTCCCTCAGAATTTGAGGTACCTCCTCTTCGGGCACACAATGACAATACAAGTTGTCAGAACATCTCTTAAACAGAAGTGGGTCATCCCAATAGTAGTTCTTCAAATATAAAATAGCCTCTTCTTCAGGTTATATCGAGGGTTGTTGCTGACATGCCAAATTGTTGCATATATCAATGAACCATGGTAAGTTTGGCTTGATAGACCTTGCCAACATCAGGTCTTCATCAATGTAATTGTCATTGACAAATATCTAATTTTCCTTCATGACCATTATTCTTGAGAGATGGTTGTGTTGGTATGTATGCCCTGAGAGCCAATCATGGGATGATTGGTGGGATACATTAAGATTGATTTGATAAACATCAAAGGCAAGCTTCCAATTCTTTCTGGTTTAGTCATATGAGATAGTGATAGAACAGATTGAATGTCTAGAGAATGACAGTACTCAATGACGTATGCCTTCAGGTTCATGACCTGAACGATGAGATCATACGGATGCTAAGAGTTTGTACATTCTTGTTATGTCCCTAGTCGGATGTCATTGTGGAAGGTAGATAGACAGCAATGACACACAAGACTAGATTGTGGTGTTGGTTGATGACAGAATCTCATTAGTCATGATATAGAGATATCAAACCAAACACATAGGTACTTGTTAGAGAACAAGGTACCGGACAGACCCACCGTGAGTTTGACACATGGAACCATGAGATGGTAGTCACAGTCAGTACTCACAGTGATGGTGGTGAGTGTGATTCTTTGACCTGAAATCACTACACTCAACACATGTCGTTGGGCACACTTTGACATCATCAAACGCAGTCCTGAAACATGGGTTGTTATAAAGGTGATGATTGGGTGGCTTTGACACATGGGGCTTTTGAGGGGTGAGTGATAGATATGGGATTTGTCCCTCCTGAGGGAGTTTGATATCCAAGGCCACTTGATGAGTAGGATTGAGATAGGCGTGCACACGCATGTGTGAATCAGTATGTGATATTGATGTCATACATATCTCGTTCAATCTGCTCTGAGATCAAGAAAGTGAATGAACGTTGACAGGATGACTGTTCCATGCCTCGAGTTCATTCAGGATATCAGTGACAAAGGAATTATACATTCACTGTAACACCATTCACGGATTGTAGGATGAAAGTTGTTCTCCAACTTTCTACTTTCACTTGGGTAACAATGATGTGTGACTAGGCACCGCTCTTTGCTTGTAAAGCCATAAGTGTTATGGACTTTCACTGCCAACGTGAAATGGACCTGCAGGGTCACACACATAGGATTTAACCTGGAAGAGGAGTTTTGTCCACAAAGCAATGTTTAGATTGATTACTAAAGGAGTGTAGTAGTTCAATTAAACACTCAATCAGTCGATAGCTCAATATCATATGGTTCAAGGTGTTGGACGCATTGATTGGAGTATCGGATTGATTGAAATCGCAATTGACTGATTTTGCCGAACCTGTGCTCCCAACTGATCGGCTCATGTGATGAACCGGTCGACTGAGATGCTGAACCGGTCGGCTGGAGTGTCCAGGCCGATTGGCTCATGCCCAGGTTGAAACGACCGGTTCAAGAGTTGAACCGATCGGCTCAACTGGTGCAACCGACCAGTTGGGAAAGTCATGTCGGCAAGAATTTTCCTTTGGTTTCAAATTGCCCAATTCGATTGGGAATAACATTGGTATACGATACCAATTGAGAACGAAACAAGGAAAGTCTTTTTGAGCCGGATTAGGACCATGAACCGATCGGTTCAGGGCACCAACCGATCGGTTGGAGTGCCCCAAACGATCGGCTCAGGTCCAACCGATCGGCTCAATGGCCGAACCGATTGTTTTAGTTGTGAACCAATCATTTCAAGTTGCGAACCGGTTGCTTTTTGTGGAAAATTATCGAACCCTTCTTCTCCTGCTTTAGTCCCATATTGCCGGACATAGAGAACCCTGTCCCATGACCCGCCTATATATATAGGGGTATTGGGGGCTTCTCAATGGACAACTCAATGCAAGCCGGTTGCTTTGCGAAGTTGTCGTTCTCTCTGGTTTTGGTAACCGTGAGAGATCCCGAGCAAGTGCTTCCCGCAAAAGGGAGGTGCAGCAAGGGAAGGACAACTGCAGTTGCAACTGGTAGCAGGAGAGTGTGTTGGTGACTAGTACGTCAATAGGAGGGTGGGACTCCTTCCACTTCCTTGTGGGACAAGGAGAGTGGAGTTCCAGGTGGTCCGTGTGGACTACTACAGAGGCGGGAGGACACTGCCGCTTAGGAGGACAACTGTCATCCGACAGTCCGGTAGGAGAAGGAGTCGTCAGTCCCGGTGCGACCAGGAGTTGCACAGACACCGTCCAAGACTGGAGTTGAAGACCACGCATTGCGCGAGGTATTGTCGCCGAGCAAGCCTCGGGACAAGGTATGATTCCACAAACCATCTTTTCCTATTATATAGATGTTGACGCGTTTCCTCGGTATGGGTTGGGAGAGAATTTTTTTGTTTCCGTTGTCTTCTCTGTCTCCCTATAAAACCCTACAGTGGTATCAGAGCCACGTCAGCTGTTTTATATTTTAGGAATATCAATATGATCGATTTTGGTTTGTCGCCTTTATTTATTGCATACGATGCGAATAATATCGGCTTTATGCATGTCTAATCCTAAATCCACAAATCCCAAATTACATATATGATATGTATTATTAATGCACTCGATACGTGTCACCCTTAAATGAGTTTTGTGGTGGATGTGTGTAGCGTGATTATGGCCTATAAACCCCTATCTATGTGTGGTTGTTTGTGGTTGCTTGCATCTCGGTCTGCGCACCGATCTTCCCTCTCTTATTCCCGATGTAACTCGAAATAATTCGAGATTCTTTCCTACCTTTTCTCCCCCCGAAAGTAACTCGGGGTTTCTTCTTTTAAGCAATGTAATAATAGGATAGATTTTTTATTTCCTGTTATGTCAAGGACCGAATGACATCAAGACGACAGCTGAAATGATCGGTTCAAGGCGTGAACCGATCAGTTGACGTTCCAGACGGTCGGTTCAAGGAGTGAACCGATCGGTTGATGACCGGTTCGAGGAGCGAGACGAGCGGGTGGCGAACATGATGAGATGCACGACGACCAGGTGAACCGATCGGTTGGAGGAGCCAACCGATCGGCTTGTGGCACCCAGACGACCGGCTGGAGAGTACAGATCATTCATGTGATAAGTTGATCAACTCGGATGGCAAGGCATAGAGTTCATCTTGTACAGGTTGCATGTGATGTAGACCTAGATGACCGTGATTCCTCTTGGCTCGAAGAATCACATTAGGATGGCCATAATCATCGCTTTTTATCGTTTCTGCATGTTTTCTGTGGGATATAGCATGTATATGATACGTACTATGTATTGTGGTGATTGGATTTGTATATGTATATAAAACCAAATCCCTCATTAAAATATTAAGTCTTATATGCCTTCCATTAGCGGCACACATGAAAAGCTCGATCGACCAAGCGTAGGTTACGCCAAAGCGTGGTGCGCCGTCTATCTTGTGGAAGTGTGAAGGGTAGACATGTAGGTTCTGCCAAAGCAGGGTGCATGTTTACCGTGTCGGCTTTTGGGTTAGACTTGACTGGTGATTCTTAGAGCGTCTAGGCCCAGAGGCAAGGAATGTTCATGGCAAGGTGTTGTGCATGTTCATTCAACAAGAGTTGCATATGATGCAATTGGCAAGAGTTGCCTACCTGAGAGATCTAAGTTGTGGGCGATCAGCCAAAGCTGACTCATGACTTAGAGGATTTCAGGATCTTGCCCACTAGAAGGTTGTACGCTGCAATCTTCCGAATTGATGGCGAGGGCTATCAATTTGAACTAAAATAGTGGGAGCGATAATTAATTAAAGGCCTAATTTTATCGTCAACTTTTCAAATCAATCAAACAAGTCAAAAATGAGTTTTGGACTAAAATTGCATATATTTCCTTTTACTAAAATAAATGGTTAATCAACGAATCACTTTATTTGTGATGGGTCTTTGAGACCAACAAATTAAATGGGAATAATTCCACGATTGGTTAGGACGATGAGAAGTGTTCTCAATCAAAGAGTGAAAGCTCTAAGTCCTAGTTATACTAGAACCAGATGAACTCGATCCCACCACATCAATGGCTGAAAGTATGCTTATGGAAGCATACCAAGGATGACATTGATGAGGAGTGCTTGATGTTGTGTTCTCTGAACTGTGAGTTGTAGAGAAAACATGAGACATATGATGTCTCCAAGATACTGTCCTAGTATGTCATGACAGAAGGAGATCCAGTAAGGTATTCACACACTCAATGTGATTGGGTATGTGGAAAACCTGATTAAGAAGGATTCCCTCTGAGCC
Organism: Alisma plantago-aquatica; assembly: GCA_963693085.1. Taxonomy (NCBI): domain Eukaryota; kingdom Viridiplantae; phylum Streptophyta; class Magnoliopsida; order Alismatales; family Alismataceae; genus Alisma; species Alisma plantago-aquatica. Next base: position 1,286,318,568 of record OY856412.1, on the reverse strand, counting down.
AAGAGTTGGCTATTGGTATGATACTGCAAATGTTTTGAGATTCATACAATTCATGATAAGCTACAACATGAACAACTTTGACAAGCGTTGACAGAGTTGTTGGACATGTTGAGGATAGTAGAGGCAAAGATGAAGAAAGACAAACCACAGTCTTTGATATGATCAAAGAAAAGGTAATCTTAAGGGCAAGGACAAGGGCAAAGCTAAGAAGTGTTCTGATGCTAGCCAGAAATCCAAGCCGTCTTCAGCCTCAAGGCACATGGGGAAAGGGTGTATGAGGGATTGCCCTCTATATATGGAAAAACAAAAGAAGATGAAGGAGGGGATGGAGATCTCCACCTAAGGTATCATGAAATGAACCGCTTCTTTATCTGAGGTATATGATACCAAGATATGGATATGTCATATATGATATGCAATATCTGCAAAGAAGTGATGGCCTTTGTGAAAGGACCAAGAAAGAATTACCCATCATTGGAGCAAGTGTTGCTGCCATAGATAGGAGTATCTTTCAGTTTATTTCAGCCTAAAGGGCACGAGATAGAGTTGAGAACTGCTATTTCATATATTGCTAATAGATAGAAACACTTTATTATTGCATATTGTATGACAATGATGGCAATTAATAAAGTTGATGTTTCAATCTTAAAGATATGAACTTTTTGGCAATGCCTTGTTTATCTTGTAATACATGGTATGTATAAGATAAAATGATACCTAAAGTTATAGATAACTCAAACAATCTAATTAGCATTAATCATGAGAAATTCATTTCTAGTTTCCATATGATGGATAAAACTAGACTCTTTTGGTTAGAGAACCAGTAAGAGACATGAACATCTTGGACATGATTAATCAATCTTCACTAGTGGTAGTGGGAGAGTGATTATCCTATTAGGTATAATACATGTGATGTATTTACATACCTATTGGAACAAATACTAATACTTCAAATGGTGTTTAGAGAAATACCAATATCAATGTCTTGAAGTGTTCAAGATTATCATAGATGAAGTACAAATTTGGTAAAGTATTCATTCTTGATGAGATCAAAGAATGAAATACTTGGACCAAATGTTTGAGATCCTTATGAGTGATTATGATAGTGTATCATAGTGAACTCATGATTAAGGCATGGTGATGTCTGAATCAAGAAGGAATCATACTCTAAGGAGTTAGAGAATGATTATCAAATAACTGAGTTCTTCTTAATAAATGAATACCCCACACTAATAAAAGAAATCAAGAATCACAAGGGTTGTGAGTTCTTATATCTTTAACAGATACACCTCAATTATCTATGTGATCAGTTGTTCATGTGATGAGTCAACTATCAAGATGAATATGAGGAACCAAATCTTGAGTTATGGTTTATGACCATTACATCCTAAATGACATCCATATGAACCATAAGGTATGACCTTGATGGTAGCACTCATTGGATCATATCCATAAGTGTAAATAAGTCTTAAGTGTTAAGACACATGGATAACATTTTGAGAAGGATGATGCTTGTTGATTGCAACTTAATGACTAAGACATTTGGCATATGGATACTGAAACCGCATTCCTTTGAGGAATAAAATCAGGATGTGTACGTGACACAGCCTATAAGGTTTATGAATCCATTAATGCAAATGAAGTCTATAAGTTACAATGGACTAATCAATGTGATTGATTGAGTACATGCAACTCAAAATTGGATCTTTACTTTGATGATATAGTCAAAGGGTTTGACTGATATGTAGAAGATAAAGAAGGGATCTGTGATTTAGTGGGAGCGTATTCACATTTCACATGTTGATGTGAAATGGAATTGTTCTAGAATGGAAATCCAAAAGTGGAAATTATCTTTAAGGAAGATAGAGATGTTTCCTATATGATAGGAATAGAGATCTATAGAGATAGTTCTCGAAAAACCTCTTGACCTGAAAAGAGAAAGCATACATTGGCAATCTGTACTGAAGGGTTCAGTATGAACAGATTCAATGGGAGAAAACTTGTCCTTGTTATATGGATATTAGTATCCCAAGGCCAAGTGTCCAATTCTTATGAAGAATGGGAACACTAAGAATAGATATGGATCTATCATGTATGCAATCATCCCATTATCTTGCATGTATTGACATGGAACGAATAAAATGCATTCATCATCTTGTATGTGTGACATGACAATATGATGTGCTCATCCTGATAACTCGTATGTGAGACATGACGAGTGGATGTCTGTCTGATTCCAGTAAGGGTTATTGGAATACCATAAGAACTTGATAAGTACTTGGGAAGTACTAGTTCTATGGAGATAAGGAAGAGTTCGATGTAAAGAGTTACATTGATGCGAACTTCCGAAAGGACAGAAAATAAATCGCAAAATATATATAGGATATATAAAAAGTGAAAGTTTGTTGATAATTGGAAGTGTTCCAATAAAACCATTTAAAAGGGAAATGTCGAGTATCTGTGTGTTAGAGAACAGCAGTGGATACTATATGGATCTGAAGGTTCATAAGATGAACTTATATTCCACTCATTGATGACAAGTATGGAATCCTTGATCATGCAATGTGGCTAAAGGTTAGCAATGGAATACTAGATCGCATATTACGGCAACTCCATCTCATACGTGTGACGTACAGCAAAGAGATGAGAGACATGCAATTTATACAGACTTTGGCAAGGTGTTGCCATTACTCACTATGTTGGCACTAGAGAACAGTAACATGTGGGACATGTTAGAAGATCACTATGAATATGATTCATGGGTGATTGGCTCGCAGTGCAAGTGGGAGTCTGTTGGTATGTATGCCCTGAGAGCCAATCATGGGATGATTGGTGGGATACATTAAGATTGATTTGATAAACATCAAAGGCAAGCTTCCAATTCTTTCTGGTTCAGTCATATGAGATAGTGATAGAACAGATTGAATGTCTAGAGAATGACAGTACTGAATGACGTATGCCTTCAGGTTCATGACCTGAACGATGAGATCATACATATGCTAAGAGTTTGTACATTCTTGTTATGTCCCTAGTCGGATGTCATTGTGGAAGGTAGATAGACAGCAATGACACACAAGACTAGATTGTGGTGTTGGTTGATGACAGAATCTCATTAGTCATGATATAGAGATATCAAACCAAACACATAGGTACTTGTTAGAGAACAAGGTACCGGACAGACCCACCGTGAGTTTGACACATGGAACCATGAGATGGTAGTCACAGTCAGTACTCATAGTGATGGTGGTGAGTGTGATTCTTTGACCTGAAATCACTACACTCAACACATGTCGTTGGGCACACTTTGACATCATCAAACGCAGTCCTGAAACATGGGTTGTTATAAAGGTGATGATTGGGTGGCTTTGACACATGGGGCTTTTGAGGGGTGAGTGATAGATATGGGATTTGTCCCTCCTGAGGGAGTTTGATATCCAAGGCCACTTGATGAGTAGGATTGAGATAGGCGTGCGCACGCATGTGTGAATCAGTATGTGATATTGATGTCATACATATCTCGTTCAATCTGCTCTGAGATCAAGAAAGTGAATGAACATTGACAGGATGACTGTTCCATGCCTCGAGTTCATTCGGGATATCAGTGACAAAGGAATTATACATTCACTGTAACACCATTCACGGATTGTAGGATGAAAGTTGTTCTCCAACTTTCTACTTTCACTTGGGTAACAATGATGTGTGACTAGGCACCGCTCTTTGCTTGTGAAGCCATAAGTGTTATGGACTTTCACTGCCAACGTGAAATGGACCTGCAGGGTCACACACATAGGATTTAACCTGGAAGAGGAGTTTTGTCCACAAAGCAATGTTTAGATTGATTACTAAAGGAGTTTAGTAGTTCAATTAAACACTCAATCAGTCGATAGCTCAATATCATATGGTTCAAGGTGTTGGACGCATTGATTGGAGTATCGAATTGATTGAAATCGCAATTGACTGATTTTGCCCAACCTGTGCTCCCAACCGATCGGCTCATGTGATGAACCGGTCGGCTGAGATGCTGAACCGGTCGGCTGGAGTGTCCAGGCCGATTGGCTCATGCCTAGGTTGAAACGACCGGTTCAAGAGTTGAACCGATCGGCTCAACTGGTGCAACCGACCAGTTGGGAAAGTCATGTCGGCAAGAATTTTCCTTTGGTTTCAAATTGCCCAATTCGATTGGGAATAACATTGGTATACGATACCAATTGAGAACGAAACAAGGAAAGTCTTTTTGAGCCAGATTAGGACCATGAACCGATCCGTTCAGGGCACCAACTGATCGGTTGGAGTGCCCCAAATGATCGGCTCAGGTCCAACCGATCGGCTCAATGGCCGAACCGATCATTTCAGTTGTGAACCGATCATTTCAAGTTGCGAACCAGTTGCTTTTTGTGGAAAATTCTCAAACCCTTCTACTCCTGCTTTAGTCCCATATTGCCGGACACAGAGAACCCTGTCCCATGACCCGCCTATATATATAGGGGTATTGGGGTCTTCTCAATGGACAACTCAATGCAAGCCGGTTGCTTTGCGAAGTTGTCATTCTCTCTAGTTTTGGTAACCGTGAGAGATCCCGAGCAAGTGCTTCCCGCAAATGGGAGGTGCAGCAAGGGAAGGACAACTGCAGTTGCAACTGGTAGCAGGAGAGTGTGTTGGCGACTAGTACGTCAACAGGAGGGTGCGACTCCTTCCACTTCCTTGTGGGACAAGGAGAGTGGAGTTCCAGGTGGTCTGTGTGGACTACTACAGAGGCGGGAGGACACTGCCGCTTAGGAGGACAACTGTCATCCGACAGTCCGGTAGGAGGAGGAGTCGTCAGTCCCGATGCGACTAGGAGCTGCACAGACACCGTCCAAGACCGGAGTTGAAGAGCGCGCATTGCGCGAGGTATTGTCGCCGAGCAAGCCTCGCGACAAGGTATGATTCCACAAACCATCTTTTCCTATTATATAGACGTTGACGTGTTTCCTCGGTATGGGTTGGGGGAGAATTTTTGTGTTTCCGCTGCCTTCTCTGTCTCCCTATAAAACCCTACTGGTTGGCAACCACATTCTCTGTTCCTTTCTTATCCATAATATCATGGTCAAATTCTTGCAACAGAAGGGCCCAGCACAATAACCTTGACATTGTATCCTTTTTCTACATCAAGTCTTTAATTGTTCCATGATCTGTATAGACCTTTACCTTAGATCCTATTAGATAAGATCTGAATTTGTCACAAGCAAACATAATAGAAAACATCTCTTTTTCCATGGTTGTGTAGTTGACTTGGGCCTTGTTGAGAGTTCGACTGGATTAATAGATCGAATGATGCTTCTTATCTTTTCTTTTTCTAAGGACAAATCCAATGGCATAGTCACTGGCGTCACACATGATATCAAAGGGGAGCTCCCAATTAGGTTCTTGCAGGATAGGGGTAGTATTCAAAGTATTCTTTAGGAAATTAAATGCCTCAAGCCACTTATCAACAAAATTAAACTCCGCAACCATTAGCAACAGGTTAGACAAAGGCTTGGCTATTTTTGAGAAGTCTTTAATAAACCTTCTATATTATCCAACATGTCCCAGGAAACTCCTCACTCCCATTACCGACTTTGGAGGAGGTAGTTTGGATATAGCCTCATGCTTACTCAGATCAACCTCTATTCCTTTCTCTGAGATTTCATGACCCAAAACTATACCTTCTTGAACCATGAAATGGCACTTTTCCCAATTCATGACTAGATGTTTCTCCTCAAAGAGTTGCACAACTAAGGAAAGATTCTTGAGACAACTTTCAAAATCTGTTTTGTAAATAGAGAAGTCATCCATAAAAACCTCCATTATATCTTCTAGGAAATTAGAGAACATAGAAATAAAGAACCTTTGAAAGGTCGCAAGTGCATTACAGAACCCAAATGACATTCTTCGGAAATCATAGGTATCCTAGATGTAGGTAAACATAGTCTTTTACTGATCATTTGGGTGGATTGGTACTTCATAGAACCCAAAATATCCATCTAGAAAGAAAAATTGTGCATGATGTGCTGATCTTTCCAAGACTTGATCGATAAAGGGTAGGGGGAAATGGTCCTTCCTTGTGGCAACATTTTATTTTGGATAATCAATGCACATATGCCAACCAGTGACGGTTCATGTAGCTACCTCGTCTCCATTCTCTCCTCTTATCATAGTCATCCCACCTTGTTTTTGGCATGAGATGATTTGGGATGACCTAATTGCTATCTCTTATAGGGTATATGATTCCTGCATCGCGTAATTTGATCACCTCCTTCTTAACAACCTCCTTTACCATCTAGTTTAACTTCCTTAATGGTTGAGCTAGAGGCTTAGTAGTATCTTCCAGATTTATGCAGTGCATGCATAGGGCTGGTCTTAGACCCTTAATGTCCTCCACAAAGTACCCTATAGCTTTCCTTCAAAGTTTAAGTTCCTCCAAGAGTTTTCCCATTTGAACATCTGTTAGGTCTGTGTTAACTATTACCGGGTTCCCTTCCTCATCCTCTAAGAATTCATACTTCAAATTTTTGGGCAGTGGCTTTCATTTTGGCATATGTATGGATGCTTCTTTTTCTTCAAGAGTTTGTTCTAAAGATGTGTAATTTTTTGTTTTGAAGGTTATTTCTTCTTCGTCATCAATCTCCTCTTCATGTTGATTCAAATAATCTAGAATATCTACCACTTCAGGGTTTTCTAGACTGGGGCCTAGATTGTTCAAAGTTCACATCAGTAGATTGACAGTTGCCTTATCTTCTTGCACTTTTTCATAGTATTGGTTATAGCTGTCCATGAAGTAGACTGACTCAAATAGAGAAGGTCCTTTCATAGCATCATGAACATGGAAGTCGATATGATCATTTCTGACCCAAAGAGTGATGATCCCTTCCTCCACGTCGATTAGGTCTCTACCTATGGCAAGGAAGGGTCTTTTAAAGATCATTAGACAAGTTGGATCTTCTTTGGTGTCGATTACTACTATGTCACAAGGTATAAATAATCACCCAATGTGAATTGGGATGTTTTCCACTATACCGGCTAGCTTGGTAAAAATGTGATCATCCAGCTCAATTGTCATTCCAGTCTTTACCATGTTCATTAGTCTGAGCATTTGGGCTAAGGAGAGAGGCTTTAAACTTATGCTTGCCCCCAGATCGACTATCCCTTTTCTTTCTATGTTGTCCCCAACACAGAAGGGAATATTGAATGCTTCGAGATCCTTCATCTTATTAGGTAACTCATCTTGGACAAAAGCACTCAACATCTTGGTGAGTTGTACCATCTCGATATGGTCTCCTCTTATTCTCTTAGTGATTAGATCCCAATAGCATCGAGTAATGGGATATATATGTGTAACTTCTTCATTGCCTACACAAACATCTCATATCTCTTCTTCAGATGAACCTTAATAAGTTTGTAAGGGAATGGGACTCTTGGGGCATATGGATTTCTTTGTGTAAAGACCTCTTAGGTAGGATTTGGTTTCTTGGTCTTTGCACTTTTTTACTTTTTTCCTTTTTCTTCACTCTTGTCCTCATTCATGGGATCTTCCCTTTCAGATTCCTCCTCCAAAGTAGTGGGTTTAGTCTATGGGTTGGCATCATTTTCTCCTTCTTGGAAAACTTCTTCTTGTTGCCTCTCCACAACATTTCCTGATCGAAGAGTAGCCATCTTTTCCTGCTCAGTGTTGGAAGGAATCTTTCCTTGTGGGTTCTTCATGAGCTTAGAAAGTTGTGTGAGTTCTTGCTCAATCTGTCTTTGATGTGTCTACATGTCCAACATCTGAGTCTGCATAGTACTTAGAACACCAGTGTTTGTTATGACACTTTTAGTTAAATGTTCATTAACATTTGCCTATGTTTTTTAGAATTCGAAAAGCACTAACACCATTTCAGGTGTACTGCTGCCACTGCTCTTGCTTTGACCTTAGTCTTGGTTTTTCCTATTTGAATTCTTGTTCTGATATTGGCCTTGACCATGTCCTTGTCCTTGGTAATTTTTTCTATTTTGTTGATAACTTGTAGTTTTGGTATATCGAGTATGTCCACCTCTTTTCTCGAATCTTGGTGGCGGTTTAGATGAACTCTCCAGTTGATGGGAATTCTCGGAAGCATCCTTGTTTCCATAATTGGAACCGAGGTGATCAGGTCTTTGAAAATTTGCATTAGAGATGTTCTCTATATCTTCTTCAATTTCACTTTCTTCACGATCTTCTTGTCGTGTCTAAATGTAATTATTGATTTTGTGGCCTTCTTAACCCCATGTGACACATTTCATAACCTTCTCAATGGATTTCATACCTTTGCCTCCAAAGTCTTTCAGTTGTTTGAAATTAGTAGCTATCTTTTGAATTTGGGCCGTGATAGTTTCTAGAGCCTTGGCATCAAAGGAAGGTCCTTCTGAGTTAGCCTTCTTGGCGGATCCCCTGTCGCTTCTCTCATATTTCATGCCTATTTGTAGTGCAACCATGTTATCAATGATCATCATAGTTCTCTTCCGCTTCTTTCTAAGAAAATCACTCCCAGCGATAGCATTTAGTGAAGTCCACTCTGTGGGAGTTAGCACATGTAAAACGTTGTGATAAGAAAACCCTTGTGGTAGTTGTGATGAGGACAATCCCTTTGATACTCTTGGAATTGTTCCCATTCTTTGTGAAGATTCTTTCTAGTTTTTTGCATGCAGGAAGTGATATTTTTCCTATTTTGAATAGTTTTCTCAATGGGATATAACTTAGTGACAAAAGAATCGGCAAGATGCCTCTATCCATTAATAGATTGGTAAGGTAGGCTAAGATACTAGGATAGACCCTTGTCTTCTAGAGAGAATATGGATCCCTTATAGTATATAATGTCTTGCGACACTCCCCTCATCTTGATAGTGTCATAGATATTTTTGAAGGCGTCAAGATGATGATAAAGATTCTCATCTTTGAGTTACCTCTGTAGGGTTTGTTCTGGATCACTGACATGACTGCAGGCTTCAACTCAAAATTAGTAGCATCAAACCATGGGATAACGATTGGGCACCTTGGTTAATTATTTCTTGTTGTAGCCAATTCTCTAAGTGATTTACCTTCTTCTTCTTATTCCTCATTATTATGGTTGTCTCATTCATGATATGACGATTCCTTTAGTGTCTCCTATTACAGTGGTGGCAATGTTCGTGATGGTGTCAATCCTCTTCATCTCGTTACTCATGATCATCTTCACGTCACTCTTCACATTCTTCATCCTCACAATGATGATCATCTGAGTGACATTCCTTGTGTTCTTCTTCAGTTTCTGGAGGTACTCTTACACTTTGATCTTCCCCAGAATGCCCTCCTCTTTGAGACAGCATGTTGCTGTGAGAGAAAAAGATGTTGAGGGTCACAATCTGCCTCTCTTCAAGCTACCTAAATAGTTCATACTATCAAGTTAGAAAATTGGATGTGTATAACAAACTATTCTAAGCAATCAAGATATGACAAATTTAGAGTTTTGTTCAGTCAAGCTTATTGCTAAGTTTGAGGCATGGGTGTATAGTGAGTAGACTCATTTTCTTAACAGTACCATTTTTTCCTTGTCCCTGGCAACAGTACCAAAAAGTTGATCGACCTAAATCACATGTCCAAAATGGAGCGGATCTAGAGTAGTCAGACTATTAAATTTATAACCCAACACTCAGGCCCCTGCAACTATTGCACAGGATCCGATGTAGTAGATTTGGGTCAAACCATAGGTACAAGGTTGGTAAGTGTTAATAAAGTAGGACCTTTGACTCGAATACACCAAACGAAGGGGTAGATTTAAATGGTGTTCCTTATGGAACGAAGTTACTCCAAACAAAGCAATAAAAAAAAAGGTAAGAAAACAAAACAAGGGAATAAGATAAAAAAAGAAAGATGTAACAAACATATGAATGGTAACTTGGATATGGTTTCACCTACTAAGATCTCTCACCAATATGAAATAGTCACACCTCTTTGTATACCCTTAGTAAGATTACAAGCAATCATCACATATGTCTATTCCCTCCTCTCTCGAGCTTGGGATAGATCTATATTATAAGGTTGTATCTCTCTCAAGATGGCAAACAAACAATCACAAAGCAAACCATATGATCATTAGATACATTCCAACATTTTCATGCATTCGTGCAACTCCATAACACTTAGATAAGATTATTACTACACTTTCAAGGCATTAACAATCATACATCACAAGATGGTAACTAATCATAAAAGTGAAGCATTTAAGAACATGAATATGGAGATAATCTTGGCTAAGAGAAAATATATTAAAAAGGATGCAAGTATATACATGTTGGGAGAGCCTTAGTGGCTACTCCTAATCCAAGCAATGTGTTTAGCCACTCATGTGAAAGGGCAGCATAACGGGGGTACAAAAGTGTAGATACATCAAGATAAATGAACATGGTGAAGGTACAACATGAGGGAGATGATATATCTAAAGAAGGAAGGTGGAGATATACCAATGGTACTTCTTCATATCTAGATCTAGTATAGGCGTGGAAGATGTAACTCCTTCTCTCAAAGAAGAGGATGGAAGATCTTCTCGCTCTTTCAACTTTCATTTTCTCTCTCTCTTCATGTATGAGTGCATTTGTTTTGACTGCAACAAAGATGTATTAATAGCGATCGATGATGAGTCTACATGGAGTAGGATGGGATATTAAGTTTAATTCAAATGTTTTCAAGATCATTGGAATAGATAGAAAAATCAACAAAAGGGATGTCATTATATGAACAAAACAGGTGTAAGAAGTTCACAAAATGATGTGTTATCAGATGTTGTCTATAGTCTCACTCTGGACTCAAAATAGAGGATCTTGTGGGAGTTGACCCCACATTAAGGATAAATTTCTTTACTACCATTGTGTCAAGATCTTTTTCTCTTCTAAAATTAAATTTTCCATGAATGAATTTAATAACTTAGACCCTCATGATCATATATCATCCTCATTGCAGGTGATGATAAAACAAAAGTAAGTTCTTCTGATTTTCAATGAGACATGGCATATGAAACATAGTACATGACATATATCCATTCATAAGTTATTGATTCAGGCTAATCTCCATTATACACGATGTGCCCTTTTAAGACACGAGGGTGCCATTCTAGAAGGGAGTCATTGTAAAGTAACATGGAGTGCAAAAATTCACACATGATGTGTCCACCAAGTCATTTGAACATTGATTATCTTATGGAAACATACATACCATGTCTTTAATGAAACACATCATTCACCGTCAGCTTGGAAACGTCAAAGGGTTTACTAAAAAGTTACACAGTGTCTCTAAATTCATGCATGGCGTGCTTTACAAGAGGAGGCTCTTGTTGGAATCAAATATGATGGGTGGTAATTTAAATTCGGCATGCTTACTAAAGTGATTGCAATGCTGATTATTCGTTGGTAAAAAACACGACATGCATTTATTCTAACACGGCGTGTCCTCATCAAATCAAGGTAAAAAAAATAGTAATGTACATAAAAACTCACGATGTACTTAACATTACACGCCATTCTTGTGGGATAGAACTAGGATTTTTAACCCCAATCTCAAGCTGCCACCCTCATTTCTTCTATTACTTACAATGTGTGTGCACCCCTAGCAGTCATGTCCACAACAACCATCACCCTCCATTCGAGCATCCATCATTGTCAGCAAGATTTGCATCTTCCCCAACTCCGACCACTGAAGCAACCCCCATCTCGATCATCTCTAATCCGTCTTTTACAACTCACCGACTAGGAGTTATGAGAGCCACCATTCTTTGATGAGAAACCTCTGTCCTCACAAGGAGACTCTGGACTCAACCAACACCAGCTCTGCCACCTCAAATCTACCCAGAATGCCAAATTTAGATCCAGATCCAAGCAAGCCACCGTCATTCTTCTGCACCCAACTTAGCCAAGCACTACTGTCATCATTGTGAAAAGCTTCCACCCTCTCTTTCACTAGATCTAGGTCATCCTTGACCAGAAGTTTGCTTCCAGTGTAAAGGACATGACATGACCAAAGCATACACATTGTGACACCTCCTTTGCCTTCAAACTACAGCCCACTTTCTTTCCAGAACACACAGTGTGTGTTTATTTAGACACATCATGTCTCATCATTTAAAACCAGCTACCATCCACATAGAAGGCATGTTGTGTGTTTTATTCCAGTAACACAAAGAAGACCACAAATTGCACTAATCAAACAAGCCTCCAAACATCGATGGGGAAAGAGGTCTTCCTCAACTCCCAACTATGTCTCCACCTCTTATATCAGAGTCACAGTGGAAGAAGATGCCACTTATCAATTGTTGATCACTCGCATGGTTCTCCCTACTCGCTTTTCCTGTGAGTAAACAATGGATGTACTAGGATTCACATGTGAAGTGTTAGGTATGTTAGAGAAGTTTGGACTCAAGTACACTTGTTACACTGTGAGAAATACCTACCCTAGACTCACCTATAATTTTATGACTAAATTTAAGGTTGAAACTAACCCCAAAAAGCCTCATGAGCCATTTGCTATCATTCACTTCCATCTTTTGGGTCAGAGTTATAAGTTAACATTCAAAATATTTTGTGAGGCATTTCAATGCCACTATGGGGGTGGTTTAGCTTCTCCTCCATAGGTTGATAGTGATGCTTTCTGGAGAGAACTAATATATAATTACATCCACCAAGCAGTGAAGGCCAGGGAAGCATGCATTCATAATCCTTTTGTTATGTCCATTGTGTTCTTAGCACAAGTGTTTTTTGCATAATAGGAAACCCAAGGAGTTTGTGGAAAGATGGGCCTTTTCTTTCTGTGGGCAATGGTATATGACTTCAAAATCAATGTAGGGTATTTCATTCTAAATAGATTCTTTGATATCAAGAAGAAGTCTTCAAGCAACATCATGATAGGGGTTTGATCACCCAACATTGCCCGCAAGGTTGGCGTTGATTTTACAGGTTTGGAGGTTGCACCTAGAAAGAACCAAGTTGACATACAGATTCTTCTTTCTACTGGTTTATTTGTTCATGTATCCAATGATGATTCCAATTTTAGATAGTTCTTTGATGATGACCAATTCATTGAACTACCTAACTTGGAGATCATAACTTTGACAAATAAGGACAATTGGAAGATTGATCTATCTAGTTCTAATCACGATGAGGATGCACCCACTACAGCTACCACAATGCCACCGCTGCCTTCCACCGGTACTCAGACCGAGTACAGCTGGGCCATGCCCAATGTGCAACACCTATATGTCTACGTTCAGTAGAGATTTGACCTGCATGATAGTTGTTTAGATCTGATGAGCCAACAATATTCTATCATGCACAACATGATACAAAGGATGGACATGTAGCATATTTACCATGGCTACTACACCATGCCTCAACCCCGGCCACCACCTTAGTCAGAGTCAACCACTACCGACATTCCCAATGACAATGGCCTTCTAAACCAGCACATCTAGCCTGGTCATGAGGGTGTTGGCCCTTCAACTCAATTCTCTGTGGAGGCACATGGTTGCAACCAACCTCTATTTGATTGATGCAATGAGGACACTACAAAATTCAAGCTTAAGGGGGAGCTACTAGCCGGTAATGTAGTTGTAGTTTCCCTTTCATCCTTTTGTTTCTTTCTTTGTTGTAATCCATGTTCTTATTTGTGGAAAATCTAGTATGATCTGAAGCATTTTCCTTGTGTTTGGATTGAAATCCCTCTTTTGATTAAATGATTTTTCCCATCTTGTATCGAAACATAATTTGAAGGAAGAAAATCAAATCATGCATCTTTTAAATGGAATCTTTTACCAAAAATCCCTATTTCATATAGATTTATAGTTTATAGCAGCATGCTCATCTATTTCATTATTGCCAAAATGATACATGTAACATCAAAAATCTTCTTGGGCTAATCAACTTCACAATCTTATTTAGTGTTCTAGATAACGTTATCAAATTTGTAGTGTGTAATTAACCAAACTCTCAATGAAAACTTTTAAAAAATAATTGAAATCCTATTAACTAAATAGGCTATCTAACTCTTCTATGCTTGGGGAAAAGCTCTTAGTTTAACGCCTTGTGGTTCTAAAGTAGAACATGACTCATTTTAGATCATTATGGGCTTATTCTTGTATTCACCCCTGTAAAAGATGGCTAAACTGCCCGCATAGCATGCTAACCTAGAGTAAGTCTGATGTGGTTGTAATGGTTAGGTGTTACATCTTAAAAGATGGTATACAACCCCAACCAACATGTCACGTGTACACAAGTCTACATCAGTTGTCGAGCATCAGAACCCATGCTTCATTTCTTAACTAAAACAAAAAGAGATTGTTGTTGGACCATTGGTTGATTTAGATTTAATATATAACATTCATAATAATTTAGAGATTTAGGTTTCATATTCACTACTCTTTTAGTCTATCATCTAAATTCTATCTGATATCATTTTGTTGATTCCTCCATTTAGACTTTTGCACTTTGTTGAAATAAAATTTCCAATCTTGAGTGTTTAAGATGATCTTATGGCCACTTGCAATAAATTTTGTCCATGGTTGAATTGGCTTGAAACAAAATTTTCCATTTCATTTGATTGATTCATGACCTTGATAACTTCCCCATTTGTGTTTCCATGTTCTTTCTGCTCTAGGACAAACAATAATTCAAGCTTATGTGGATTTGATGTGCACATTTTATATTGACATTTTACCCATTTTTTCACACATTTTCAATCCATTTTGTACATCATTTTGCCTCTAATCATACTTGACTTTTCACCTTTTTAGTTATTTTACTCATCTCATGTTTTTTATCATAGGTATATGATTTTGACAAAGAGTAGGGGTCAATCCAACCCAAATTTTACCTTAGTTGGATTCTCAAAGAGATTGCATACTTTGCGGAGTTGATTTTGAAGAATTTGAAAGAACACAACATGTGTTATTTTATATATGACTTGTAAGTTTACATATACTCACGTCCCCAACTACAGAGAAAAGACGTGGCATGTTGTTACTCAAAACATGGTGTGTCTAAGCTTTCAAATGCTAGATTTCAAAGTTCTGTAAAGTCACACGTCATGTGTTTATTAACACACACCGCATGTCATTCACTCAGGTTGATCTCAAATTGCAGCTACATGAAATGTCATTCAGCATCACACTGTGCACTTTTCACGGAAGCAGTTCCAGCCAATAGTTAATACTGCGTGTTTGCCATTGTACATGTCATGTCTTCGTCAGTTTCTACAAAATTTAAATAGAACTGCTCCTCATTTTACATACAAGGACTACCATATGGGGTAGTTATCTCTTGTTATTCGGAAGCATGTTTCATCCAGAGAAGAGCCCAGAGAAAGGATAAGGTGATTTTGGGGAGAAAGAGGTGGTTTCTCGTGAGAGAACCTCCATTCTTCCCATTTCTTCTTCAAGAAGTGAAACAGAAGTTTCTCTACCTCATCCAGACCTCTTAGGATAGAAGGTTGTCTGAGTTGAAGTACCAACAAGCTAGGATTTCATCCACAAGTCAGAGTTCTACCTTACTTCTTCACTTCTTGGGTTTTCCTTGTTATTTCCTTCTCTAATCATGTCAAACTATGAATTTGTAGCTTATTCTTATGTTTTACCATTATGGACGAGTATAATTCTTTTTCTTGGGCATGGGAGAGTAGCTCTCATGCCATTACTCTTGTTAACTCGTATTTCTTAACATAATGCTAGTTCTCTTGCTTTTCCAAGGGTTTCTGTTGTATGAATTGCTTGTATGTATGCTTTTCCATCAAACCTACATGTTTTATGTTTCTTTAAGTAATTTAGGAGGATGTTTAGGGAAGTAGTGAGTAGATCTCTTGACAATGAACCCTCAACCATGGGAGTTTCTTGGATACATTGTGGATCTAAGGTTTTAGTTCGAATTTCAGCATAAGCATGAGAGTTTTATGTTGGATTAACAATCATCCCATATCACCGGGAGGTATATGACGACGATAACCTCCTTTACAAGTTATCTAGCATGTTAATTTCATGATGACATGTGATTAATGGTATGGAAGTGAAAGATTATGACCATGATCTCTTAAAATTTGATCTAAATCATCTTAGTTAGTTCTTTATTTCCTTTGATTGCAAGTTAGTAATTCATAATCCCACTCAACCTTTTTATATTGATGTAGATTGCTGAACATTAACGTGCTTGCACCTAAAAGTGACTTGCTCCCTTGGACGATCTCATTTTAACTACATCAACATGTATACTTGTGGGGTAGTTCTCAAATTATAAATATTAAAACTTACACATTTAAGCTAACAAAAACATAAATGTCACTAGTACAGAAACTACCTCTAGCATCATTTAAAACAACAATATAACATTGATTATAGATCGGCAATTAAGTGGGAAACACTACAGCCACAGGTCTAAGATGTCAGTTCTTTGGAGACGGAAAAATCGATGCCAGAGATCCAGCCTTGGTTGCATGGATAAAAGAAACCAACATAGATAGGAGTCTTAGGCATCAATTGCATTCCAAAAACCAACATCATAAGAGCCATACCAGGTCACATTTGTAACTGGTAAAGGACCCTACATCGTCGGTTCGATAAAAACTGACACCTATAATGATGTGCAGTGTCGGCTGCGAACCAAACAACCGACGACTATGATGTACAATGACAGTTAAATTTACAAAACTGACAACTATGACATGCTACCCAACGAGGTTGTATTGTCTAGCACAACCATTTTGGTTTTTTCCTTTATTATCAATTATGTTACTAAAAGTGATGTCTCAGGCCTAGAGTGTTGGTTTTTTTATTACGAACGGCAACTAACTTTTGGTTTTTTTTATGGTAGGCATGTAGACCTGCTGCCCGGCTGGTCAGTAGGATGCAGAACCTGCAGTTCAGACATGGGAGTTCTAAACTGCAGGTTAATAACATCATGTGAGCTCACCTTAACAACATGCCACTAATTTTGCAATAACAAACATTATATATGTATATAATTTTATTCATTCTCTAATTCCATTTCAATCACATGTGCAAACATAAATCATCACATTCATTCACACACACGATACTTCATTTACATGTACATAATTTCATTCTCATGACATGTAGAAACACAATTCATTCATTCACACACAATTCATCCATTCATATTCACATTCACACACATGTATATAGATCTTCATTCACATATGCACCAATAATTTACTCGTATCAAATTTCACGTTGCAACATAAGCACCACATATTTTAGATATAAATAATGATACCAAACTTTAGAAAAGTCATTCCTTATCCCAATCAAATTCAAAGCTCACTTCCCTTTTGAAGGCTTCTGCCCATTATTCTCTTGTCTCATCTAGTTGTTCTCTCATATAGGGTGTGTGTACGTCTACTAGCTTTTCTAGTGTATCAAAGTCTTTCATTGTAAACACTTACAAAGAGAATGATGTATATATTTAATAAGTTTGATATGTTCATATTATCTAATGAGACTATATATACTTATGATGATCAAGACCATATATATATATATATATATATATATATATATATATATATATATATATATATATATATATATCTGTGTGTGTGTGTGTGGATTACATTATGTTTCTCATTGATGTCTAATATTGTTGAATCACATAGTATGCGCATGCCCAACCATTGTCTTACATAGAACACTATAAATTTCAACATACAAAACGTTAATAAATAAAAGTAAGCATAGTTGGAAAATATATACATTGGAGTCAGAAAACTACCTCAACATTCTCCCAAACTATCACTTTCTTTTTCATATGCACCTTTCCTCGACCTTTTTTGAATTGCTTTATAGCCCTATACGTTAATGTAACACATTGAATTGACATTAGTAACTAGTCATGTAATATATATATATATATATATATATATATATATATATGTGTGTGTGTGTGTGTGTGTGTGTGTGTGTGTGTGTTAACAAATATAAATATAAAAATTTACTCATTGAATAATGCCTTTTTCAAATCATACCCCCGTCGTCTATTTTGTTACCTTTAGCATCTTGATAATAAACAGTTAGCGTCGCGGGGACAACAACCAATGAGACCCCATGGTTATTTCTGAGTGATAAGAAGGTAAAAAAATATAACTCAAAATCTACAATGAAATGTAATTTCTTAAGTCAAAATTATAAGAAAAGTAAGTAAACTTACCCAACATTGTATGGAGCTAATATCATGCTATTTTTTGTTGTAGCAAAATATTAAAATGTGGTAAAGAAGTATAGGGTAACAGATGTAAGGTATTTAATTACACGGCTGATCAAGGATGAAACTAAAAATCCTACATGGGTCATTGAAAACTATGTACATAGCCTATGTAAGTGGCTGCAAAACATATATCATGTATCCATTAATATATAAAAAAACAAATCACCTCTATAAAACAAAGTATATAGCTATATAAGATCTCACCATATCCAAAGTTCTATCATAGATGTATTCAATCAAGCATAACAAAACAACTCCAAAACATCTTTGAGAAATATACTAGTATCATAATGTTGACCTACATGGTCCTCCTTAATAGAAACCATCACAAACAAATCTTCTCCATTTTCACCTATCCATAGTGTCATACCCTTGCATTGTGGTCCTTTTGAGTCGAATAGGTCATGTGCAAGCCAATCAGGTAATTGAGGAGGAGGTGGAGGTGGAGGAGGATGAGTTGTAAAGGGCTTCTTAGGCCCTTTGTTCGACATATATATAATTTCATATTAATTTTCATGTATATACAGATACAAACATAATGTAAATTTATCATACATCATGATCAGTATAGATAACTCCCAATTTGGGTCACACAACCATGTTGCTTTCTGCTTCACCTATCATCTCAATGTTGGGGTCGCATATGGTAGTGGATACTTCTTTCAAGGTTCATAGACAAGTATCACACACACGTGAATCACATCGCCAGGTAATGGAGCACCATGAAGCATGCCACCTATAAGGGGTGGGTAAGCCTTTCCCACAATAATGACATATTCTTGTAATTTTAGATGGCATGGCCTCAACCCCTAAAAATTTTCATAGTGTTATATATATACCTAAACATATCATCTTAAGAAGATTACTATGTCATGAAAACACTTACAACAGATGTTCTAAGTGTTGGGTCCATAGGATTACTCCCAACAACCTCTATCGTAGGGTGTCCACCTCATATGAAGAGTAGGGTAGCATAAATGGTATTATCTAAGTAGCTGACTGAGAAGCCTCCCACTGGGTCATTGCTTCTTGAATTCCCTTTGCAATTAACTCTTTCACCTTATCTTTTGAGAATCCCTCATTCTAGACAGATTTTCACTCTGATGGCCCAAAGAACGCTCTTATACGCACACCAACACCTACATCCCTAACACGCCTAGGATGCTTGGATTACCTAGAGCAACTGTCAATTCATCCCTTGTGCCCTTAGGGATAAACTTGCCTTGTTTCCTTTGCTCATGAAGCTCCCTCTAATCATCATCAATAGTAATCGGTAAGTAAAACATAACAATCATCAATACTAATTGCTCTGAGAGTTGAATTTTACCATTTTTACAGTCGCCTCAACAATTGTGGGGTTGGTTATTTCTCATGATTTGGATTGACTCCCAGCTATCCATATATCATGGTTCAATAGTAGTAGTAGAGGACTCAGTGGTCCCAAGAGTAGGCTACTGAGAAGAAGATGCATGATGTAGCTTTTGGCAAAGATTTACGTAGCCACCTGGACCCATCATGTGGTTGTGCACATTCGTTGCAGGCCTTTCTCTTTGAGCATCGCTTCCAGCCTAGTTAGTGACAATCATCAATAGTAATCGGTAAGTAAAAAATAACTATCAAGGTTAAAGTAAATTGCATTCAAAATGGGGAGTGAGGCTTAATACTTTGAATTCATCAATTTTTTTCATAGCAACAAACACCCCCCAACATCTTCTGATCAAGATAACTCCATTGCTTGGTGGCTGACTTCTTCCTCTTATCAGCTTTCCATATGTATTGTCTTGTCAGAGTTGTCCTATAATTCCTCAGTACCCTCCCATAGTGTTGCATCACCTTTTTGTGTTGTAGATTTTAACCTAGGTTATATATGCTTTGCAAAAGTTCATATACTTAATGGAACATTCTTAAAAATATAATTGTAGATAGTTTTGAAAATAAAATTATAAATGATAATAACTCACACATGGTTGTTTCCATATGAAGTCTTTCTTGCTTATATCAATTTTATGCCACAATTCTACTACTATATATAATGGATATGAGTAAGAACCCCTAGATATAAAACAAAAGAGTTGTGGTTCTTTCCAAAAGGATTTCCTACATAATCAAAGTCAACGACCAACTTCAGTCTGTAACCCCTTTATTTTATCAACTTGTTCATCATGGTGATGCCCCTTATTTTTTATTTTTTTTATGCTTCTCATCAAGTAGAAAAAGATCCTCATGATGTAAATCAACAACAAACTATGGGGTGCAACAATTTAGAATGGACATCCATGATCTATCTATTCTCCGATCAGAGAGAAAACAAGTATTAGGGTTTAGCATTTATAGATTAGGTTAAAGATTTACAGATAGATTAGGATTTATTATTTTAGATTTAGGGATAAGGGTTAATAGATTAGGGTTTAGGGTTTAAATATTAGGGTTTAGGGTTCAGTAATGAATTTGTGTACCATCTATCCCATTCTTGAACACCTAATCTCACTAGTAAGTGTATAATGTGTATTCGGCTTTCAAGAAAATTTCAACAACATTTCCCTAAAGTTCTCCAAGTACATTGATGTAGATGGGCAAATGTCCACTGACACATGTACTTAGAGAACAAATGGGAAAGTGCTGGCAAAACATCTTGAAAATAGGAATATATATTATACACTTACATCCTAAGTGAGAAAAATGTTCAAGAATAGTCCCAAACCAGGGACTATCCAATGAGTAAATCTTAGATGGGTTTCTAGGCCAACAAAATACATGTATGTTGTCATTCCTATACCTATGATCCTAGTTTCATCATTCATATCCTAAGTTTTATGTAACACCATTTAATTCGATTCATTCTTCCATTTGGATTAGTTAGTCAAGAGAGAGCAAACACTAATATTAATTAAGAGAACTAGATTAGGCACCTTATTTTGAGAAACTGATTAGATTTTTGAAAAGTGTCCCTCAAAGAGGTCCTAAGATTACAAACAATGTTGAGTTGATTTACAATAGCAACATCTTGTAATCTTAATCATACCCTAGTCTAGGTACCATATTCTATAACATTGATTTCAAAATCTTCAATGTACATTCATGTTCATCATCATCAAGATAGTCATTACACATATATTATTCCTGACCTAAGGAGGGAGAGATGACCTAATTTAAACTAGAAATTAAGGTTAACAAGCTAAGGAAAGAAGGAAAATTACACAAATTAAGATATAGCAATCTGAATTAGCACTAATCAATGCTAGAGCAATAAGTAACTACCCATAAAAAGTGATTCACTATCAACAAGGTAACTACAATAATGTAAGAAGAAAGGAATCTATATTAACACTAGCTACAAAGAGGGAAATTAGTATTTTAGCAAGTGATGAGGATAGTGGGTTGTTTGGGGGATATGTAACCTTCAACCATGTTTAAGGGCCATATTCATGCACACACATCCTATTAGTTTTCAATCATTTTCATATCGGATAGTCATTAATAGGGGACCTCTCTTACCTAGTAGTAGGGGAAGAAGAAGCTCTGATGGAGGCGACTAACTCAAGCCCAAGCTCCGGTGCCTCCAGTGATGGTCAGCATCTCCTCAAGAGAGCACAAAAAGAGCGGTGGCGGCTGGAGGAAGATCGACGACTGGAGCAACGACGGTAATGAGCATTGGCGCATTGGTAGCGGTGAGCAACGACGACGGTGGCGGCGGATTGAGCAACTGGAGAGGGGGGTATCTCTAGAGACCTAGGTGGAAATCGCAATGAATTAGAGATTGGGAGAAAATCTATTTCGTGTGGTTGCTATTAAGTTACCCATAGTCAGCGGTTGTTTAGAAAAATCAACAACTAGGCACGTAATCGTTGGTTAATCATACAAATCGATGACTAACTTTATAACCAAACAAAAAATAAATCCTGATTTTGGGCCTGCATCGTCATTTCAAAGAGAGACTGACATCATAGTTTGTTATGCTTGACAAAACCGACGACTAATTTCATATCCAAACAAAAAATTGATATAGTTTTAGGGCCATAGCCGTCGGTTGGTAAAAAATCGATGAAATAGTTTAAAGATAACTACATATCGAAATAAAAAGATTAACCTCGAGTTAGGGGTATAGTCGTCAGTTTAGCAAGAGAAACCAACAACAAAAAAATAATTTGGGGGAAAATATTTTCATGGGGATATGGCGAGAAATCAGCTAATCATCAGTTTCTTCAACAAAATAGTCGACATAGACCGGTCTCCAATAATAAAAAATTGAGTCTCACCAATTGGACTTAGTCGTTGGTTATTTAGTAGACCCGTCGACTAATAAGCAATTTGGGGGCCGATAATTTTTTTTCGAGTGGACATGGCATGAACACTTTGTTGTCGGTTACATGCAAAATCGAAGCCGGATTTAAATTTTAGAGGCAAATTTTTGCCTGAAAATTGTATTTCGTA
Source organism: Alisma plantago-aquatica (assembly GCA_963693085.1). Classification (NCBI taxonomy): domain Eukaryota; kingdom Viridiplantae; phylum Streptophyta; class Magnoliopsida; order Alismatales; family Alismataceae; genus Alisma; species Alisma plantago-aquatica. Next base: position 1,286,295,876 of record OY856412.1, on the reverse strand, counting down.
GGCAATTTAAGACGTCGGTTTCTGTGAACAGAAACTGACGTTATAGTGAAAGCGATACACATGTCTTTTTTAAATCGGCAGGACTTTACATATGGTAATTGTTTTCATGAAAAACTACTTTGTTGAGAGAATTGTGTCGGTTTTTCTGAATAACCGACTTTAGCACATCCAACTTCAGACCTAGATTAGGGTACCAATAGAATCCGCTCAAATGAAATCATAAAATTGATGAGCGAATTCCCACTAGTTTCTCAAAGTCAAACGGCTCCGTATCTATTTCCTAGGAAGAAAATAGTGACTTTTAGGTTACTAAACAGGCCCATCATAAACGAGTAGAATTGCTTCTCTAAAGATAAAAATCTAAATTCAACATCTTGATTATTGTTACATCCCAGTGATGTTTTTTTGTCGAACGACCGGAATAATGAGATAAAGAGAACCAAATGAGGCCATTCTTTCCAACTGTCAATTAGTGAGCGCGTGAGCAATTAAAGGTGGTCGCTTTAAAGATGTGCTCCGGCCTGATCATGGGGTTCCTCTCGAAGAAGTTTGCCGGCCGGAGCTCAAACCCACTGCCGAGCGTCGGCATTACCGGGAAATCCTCCTGGTACGGGATGTGTCGGAAACCAACGGAGTACCACATCACAATATCCTTGTTCTGAATAGCCCTGCCCCTCCGGCTCCACACGGCCAGCGTATCCTCCCCGTGGCTCTGGTCTACGAACATCCCAGACGCCCACTTCTCCGACCGGTTGTAAGGGGTGACCCACACCTGCTTCTTGGCGTACGCCGCCCTGATCTCGGCGTAGTCGTCATCGTCGAACATCGACGTGGTCGTCGCCCAGCCCGGGATAAGGCGGTAGCCGACCGGGTTCCCCAGCCTGGTCTTCTTGCTGGGGTTGACGATCAGCAGCTCGGCCGAGTCGGTCTTCAGGTCTATCCGTGCGTCGGACTCGGTCTTGGCAATCTCCCGCTCCACCGTCCAGTAGCTCTTCCTCGTCACCCCGTGCCCGGGGGAGGCATGTACCCTCACCGGCTTCGCCCTGACCTTGACGAGGGAGTTGGCTTGGCCGTCTATGTCGAGGTCGAGGTAGTAGGTGACGAAGTGGTCGTGGTAGACGGCGATGGTGTTCTCCGATACCAGAACGCCGTACTCATCGTGTTTGATCTGTGAGTCGTGGATGAAAGGGGAGGCCTTCAGCTCTAGCGTGCCTGTCAAACTTGCCTGCATAGCCAATTTATCAAATTTAGCATGTCTTGTTAGACGAAACTTGCAAATTAAAAGGTGGAACTGTTTAGAAGCAACTGTTATTAGCAGAGCTGCTGCGACTATATCTTACTCCAACTTTGATAGACCCTGATGGCTTGAACTCCCAGTCGAAAACGTAATCATAGTTCCCCACAGTGGAAACCAATCTCGCCACCAGACTCACTTCTGGACGGACATCCGTGAACTGCAAAGAAAAAGGAGCTCCTTTTCAATGAACAACACACCGCCAAAGCTCCTGAAAGTAGTTTGTTTTCAGTGATCTTCTCACCGTTTGACCAGTGTAGCTAGCCTCCGTGTGGCGCCATATAGAGTCACCTGTTCGACGCTCGAACAGGCAGATGATCCTCTCCCGGAGCACGGGCTAGCCGTCCTGGCCGGCCTGGTACCCGTCCATGAACACCGAGCCGACGGGGCAGTCGGCTCCCGGCCCTAGCTCTGAGGCGCACATTCCCAGGCCGAACTCGCCGACGTCGAAGAAGGTCTTGTAGTACCATTCCTCAGTTGGGTCCGTGTAAGGCACGAACATCTCGGAGGTGTACCCCTTGTACAGGACGTTCCGCTTCTTGGCATTGGTGTCGTCCGTCACGGAGGCGAGGGAGACCACGATGCCGGCCCGGACGTCGAAAGCTACATGAAACTCCCAGTTGGCCCATCTGCATTATCATTCATAGGGTTAGGCGCATTTTGGGGTAGACCTGTTAAATGGGGTCAAAACCCGCGGGTACCCATGGGTCAACCCGTTTAAATTGAGTTTGGGCCGCGGGTACCTATCTGTTTAGTTAGTAGGTTTCGCAGATGCCCGCAGGTGACCCGGTTAATTAAGTGAAATAAATATATTTATAATTATATATGTCTTATGTATACACTTATACAGCGAACATAAAAAAAAGACCTTGTGTGCCTATGGCCCAACCAATCTCGGCCCGGATAACATCTTCTCCTGGCTGTAACTTAATTTGCCAAAATCGACAAATCCAGGTAAGCTTTGCCCTTTCCTCGCCAGTCGCGACCTTGCGTTTCTGTTTGCTGCGATTCTATTTTTATTAACAGTTTAGCCTTCCGTAATGTTCTTTAGTTGTGGTTATTGCATACTTTGGTGTTCTTATTAGTTTATAACAACGTTGACAGGCCTTGTATACGTTTAGAGTGCTGCTTGGGTTGTTAACTTTTCTTTCTTACTGCTCACCAAGTATTTGGACAACATTCGGTAAAGAAAAACGGGCTGTTGGCCGAAGTTGTTTTAGCAAGTTAACGCACGGAATATTGTCCATATGTGGCGTTCTAAGTGGTGTTAACATGCAACCACATGCTATGCATATATTTGCGTCAATGTGTAGCAGCATGGTCGTATTTTATTATGCTATATCTGTAAAATCTGCTCTCTTCTTAAATTTATGTGGGCACCCACGGGTCAATCAGCTACCCGCCGGTTCGAGTTTGGGTGTGTCGTTTTTCCACCCGTTTAGAATTAGATCTTTTTGATCCGGACCCGCGAGACCCAAACCCGTAACAACCCAACACACCTACCCGTTTGACAAGTCTAATTTTGGGATTCAAGAAATAAGTGCCGATTAGGGCCTAACTTCTCTTGGATGTATGTGAAATGCATCGTATTTTTTCAGGCCCGTGACACCCCGTTCATTTGGACAGATCTCCACATGTTACGATAAAACATTAGAGACGAAATAAAATACTCCAATGTAAAATGCATATGACGTAGCAAAACATGTGACTATCTTGCAAACCAAGGTAATTCATAAGGAATCTCTTTTATAATCCACAGAAGCAATTCTCACCCTTGGTTGTCTATCATGTGTTGATATTGCCTGCCCACCTATATCAAGATGTAAAAACTATTTTAATTTGATTTATTTGGCTAAATTGGATGTGATTTGTACAAAAGTATTCATGCATAACATAAAATGAGTAGCGGTAAGTGCTAATAAAATAAGGGAGGGATATAGACATGGGATGTCATTTCCAATTGGGTTAGACTAACTGGGAAAGTTTGGATATAATAGTATTTTTCTCCCACCTTCGTAAAACCAAGTTTGGAATGACCAAAAGATCACCTTGGAATGCTTAGTTGATCTTGAGAAGGTAGAAATAAATGAAAATGCAAGAAGATTGAAAACACAAATAAATGGATTTGTCTGTTTGGAGATGCCTCTAATGTTAGGGACACTTCTAGTATTAGCATCTCTTCAAGTTAATAATGTGAAAAAATGACCAAAGATCCTATAAGTTCATGGAGGGTTTTGGTTGTAGTTAGAGACACACTCGTCCACAACTTTCACTTGAATGTGGTCAGCAACGACTACACAACTTAGTGGGTAGAAACTACAGAAATGAGAGATGCTTACTTTGGACAACAATTTCATATAGTTATTACTAATCAATATGTGTTAAATATTTGGTCAAAGGTGTAACATAGTGATTGATGTAAACATTTAACTATAGAGCACCCTTATTAAGTTTTTTTGGGAATAATGTTTTTCTTGAACTAAAAATTAAAAAATCATTTAAAATCAAATTCAAAGTTGAAGTGGTGCTAGTTAAGGATTAAAAACTACCATTAGTTTCTCATAACATATTGTTTTTTTTGTCATGGGAGGATGCAAGGAAGTAGTGTTGGCAGTGAATATCATCTCAGGTGAAGATTGAAGAATCATTCAAAGACAACATGGATTCAACGGGTCTTGTATATGACTCAATTAATATTTTTGATTTGTCAACACATGTTTAGGCTTAAGATGAGCATAAAAGGTATAATTATATTTAAATTTAGGGTTTTTGAATGAAAATCCAGGAAATACAATATTGATTGATAAACTCGTGATCTAATAATATTAACCCCTTAACATATGTTGATGAAATTCAATTAAGCACAATTAAAAGAAGAAGAGGTAGACCTAAATTAATTTGGGAAGATCTTATAAATGGTGATTTCGAATCTCTACATCACTAGAATATGACCCATCACATAGTTGATTTGGAAAGAAGGATCTATGTAGCTAACCCTAGCATGATTGGGATTGAGGCTTACATGATGATGATGATGAACACATGTCGATGAAGGTTTCACTATGCAATGATTTATGTGTTACTAGTATTACCTTAGATTGTCCTCTTGTATAGGAATGGAGTAATGCATGAATGAGTTTTCCATAAGACTCTAATTAAACTTCTTATAATTTAAGAAACTTATATTTAGTGTTATAAATTAGGAAATTTTTTATTTCTTGGCTTTTTACAAGGTGAATAAAGAGGAGTTATAATGTTTTACATTAAAGGGGGATATAGAGGAGATGCTAGGGTTTCTATATGAAATAATAAATAAAGTAAGACATGTAATACCTTTTCAAACTATCACATAATAATAATAAGGTTTAAACATATACAAATGGAATAGTAAGTACTTCTTCTATGTTAACTATGGATTTTTTTTAAAATTGAAATGAAGAATTCTAAAATGTTGATTCTTGAGAGAATGCATGTAAAGTAAGAACTCATATAACTTGGAAGAGATAACCTAACTTATATAAGAATTGTAAGTCATGTATTTGACCATTCAGTGAAAACTGAGTCTAATTAATTTTGGAAGGAAAAACACATATCTAGTCTCTTCTCTATCGCATCATGTAAATTCTACCTAAAAATAGAAGTTTGGGTATAGTTAGAGTTATTGCTTGAGATGTGAGTGTAATGGTTGATTTAGACAACTAAGACATAACCCTAAGTAATTGGGTTCATCTTAGTATGTTTCAATCTTAGTAGTGACCCAAGGTAGGCCATTAATGACCTGTATTGATATGATGAAAGGTTATAGAAGAAGCTTTGGACTTTACATGTTAAGTGTATCATAATTGTGGGAGAAAAATAAGGTGAAGTCATTAGATACCAATGAGTTGTCATCAATAACCCATAGAGTCTTGAATTGTTTGTGATATCTAACATGTAAAAATCTTTTGAGGTTTGACATTGGAGAGACCCAAGGTAGAAAATGGATGGTCTTGAGTATTTTTTTATTGCAACATTTTGGGGTTTTAGAGAAATATCTCAAGCACTTTCTCACTGGTAGTAACATGAGTTTTAGTTGTTGGTGACCAATAGGTGTGAATATCATTCAAATTCTTGGAAATATGAAGAAATTAAATAAATGGGAGGTCTGTTGGTGAGGTTTTGTTACGACCCCACCTCCCGATAACCCCCAATTAAGGGAGACCGAGAGGTCGAAGCCGCACCCATAACTTCTGGATCAAAGGCTCGGCAATTAACCAAGAATAATTATCAAATTTTAACATACTAAATGGGAAAACTGTAAGAAAATAAACTTTTGCATACCTTTTTGAAAACTTGGATCTCTAAACTTCTATCCACTTATGGATTCTATTCTAACTAATCCTCCTTGTATTTTACTTCATGTATTTCACAATATGACGATTTACTATTTGTCCTTTTGGCTTGTACATAAAACGCCGACAAACAAAACGTCAGTCAGCCAAAGCTGGTATGTGGGAGAAACAATAAACATGAAACTATGATAACAACGTAATCATTCAATTAATCATTTAACAACCAAGATTACATTTTAAATATAACTTCGCGATCCATGAGTACCCTATTCTCTGTGCTATCCCTGCAGTGGACCTGGATACTACCTTCCTTATGGTAGATCCCCATTAAACCCCTCATGGTCCCACCTATAGGTGAACCAGTTTCTAGGGTTGAGTCTCATGGCACTACTCGTAAGTAGCCCACTCCTTAACTCATGGCAGGCTAATGGGTCTCATGGCACTACACTTGGTAGCACAATTTCTAACCCACGATAACCTAGACCTTACACTAGTTACCCCTTTTTAGACTTTACAAGCCACAGAGGTGGACCCGTATCTAGCCAGTTATACATGTATATTCATAGTGATAGTCATAGTCACTCTATAGTTTCATGAAATAAAAGCATCCAACAGTTATTTCAAGCCATGAGGGAAACGTCGATCAAATCCTTAGAAAACTATTCGGGATAATCATAAGTGTAACCACATACCTGATTTGATGATTTTACAGCATTAAGCAAATCCAACCAAGAATGCAATCCAAGCAAACAATTAAACAGTCACATAATTCCTGAAAAGAATATGTACTCTATTTATTACACACTTTATCAAGATTCTACTTTATTGACTTGGATTCACTTTCTAGGGTTTCTGAATCCATTTTAGAGTTTCATTTTGCAATTAGGGTTTCCCTTCATATTTTACCATATTAAACCCTAATTTTATGCCATTACTCATAAACCCTAATTATCTCATCTATTCTTCAATATTAAGGTTATCTTAACAACATATAACCATATTTTCATATTACATGCACACTAATAATCAATTAAGCTTCTTTTTCATTAAAGCTACTATTTTATCCTTTTAATCCATGACAATATCATTATACACATTTATCATCAATTCCAAATTCATTATGGTCTAATTAACATATGAACTCAATTTGTCATTAATACTACCTTTTATTCATGAGAAAACCCTTATTACTACTTTTAGGGTTTTTGTCCAAAATTAGGAACTTTAATGCTCGAAATAGATTAAAACCATCATATAACCACATATTTTCACATCTTTCAAATTATATGTGATCTTATCCTCTTTTACCCTAAATTAGGGTTTCTAAGTACTTAATCATTCTCATATGGGGTAAAACCCTAAATCATGCAATTTTACATCTAGATCAGGTTTGAATCTAACATTATCATTCAACAGCTTATTAATACTTAAATTAACCCATTAGGCATACTAGATTCAACCTTTAATCACAAATAGGGTTTTTAACTTAACTTTAATGCACTTTTCATCAACTTATTGTACTTTTGAAATTATAAATGGAATCAATCTTTAATATCATTTTTATTGGATTCCTCTCGTTCTCTTGATCAAAATTCATATATTACTTGTCCTAATTGGAGTTACGAATATTGAGATATGAATTTTGTATGAATTACATGTTTGGGCCAATGGCATGTTGCCACGTCGTCAATTCCATGCAAAGCGGCCCATTTGAGAATTATAATCAAAAGACGGTTGTACCCCCCCCACTTAAATGGCCATCTTTATAACATGGAGGGGCAGAATGGTCCAAAGGGACCTCTGCCTTCTTCCACCTCGCACAGGTGCTGCTGCTCCGCCCTAGCTGCGTGGGGCGTAGCTTCTTCTCTTCTTCCCGGGGCCCGTTGGCTGCCGCCGACTCCCTTCTTGGATTCGTCACCCTCCGCCGCCCTTGGGACACCAAATAGACCACGACCAGCACGGCTAGCCTGGGCTGGGGAGAGCTAAAACCCACGGCTGAGTTGAAGTCGTGCAGCTGATGTTGTGGAAGATCGTGCAAGGTCTGGGGCAGGGAAGGATGGCCGATCTCTCCTAGGTCATTGTGGGTGCCTCCTTCCTTCATGAAGATCATTTACAACTCCTCGTGGTTCCATGGCCATGCTACTCCCCCATACTAGGGTTTTGAACCAAGAAGAAGATGGGAGAGAGAGAAGGATGCTAGGGATTCTCTGAAACTCGATCCAGGGGGTCTACCCCTTTTATAGGGGAGTGCATCCTCACCCTAAGATGCTCATCTAAGAGGAAACAAGTCCTCTCCTATTAGGAATTATATTCCTTCAATGAGAAGCATGCTTTCTCTCTCCTTACTATCCCTTTGATACTTCTTATTTCTTGGATAATTAGGAATTTGAAATTCCTCTTAATCTCTTTTATAATTGCCTTCTAACCCATAGGCACGAAATTCTATTTCCTTTAATAGAACATACTTTCTTTTTAACAATACCTCATAATGTTGGGTTTTGTGGAGAAAACATGCGCAGCAGAAGCAATAAAATCCACACAACCCGAAACAGGATCCCATCGACAATAACGTATTCGGAAACAGGTTTGCGGGATATACCTTATCGCAGAGCAAGTCCGGCGATGTCCCGCTGCACGACGGTGCAACACTGCTGACCTACACAGACGAAACTTCTCTCCTATTCACTGTCGTAGGTTGATCTGGCGGCGCTCCTTTGCGGTAGTGATATATGCCTCTCGTGGCGCGTACAGGTGGTCTTCGACATCCTCCGAACGCATGCGTCAAGGCTTCTGCATCTCTACTTCGTCCACGCAGATGGACAGAACTCCACGTCGCACTTCCCAAGCCGACAGGAAGGAGTTGTGTCTTTGCGGCGGCGTGCTAGCGAAACGTTTCTCTCCTTTCTCTCCTAAGGATGATGACGGCTAGGGTTTACGTGCGTGAGCGTAAACGGAAAAGCATCTCTCTATCTTATATAGATATCGGCCGTCAATCCTCCTTTAAACAGGATACGAAGGGAAATAGGGTTTCCTAAACCCATCGGTAAACAGAAACATTGCGTTAATTAAAACACTCATAGATTAATTAGAATATTCCTGAATTCATTAATTAACCAAATAATCACATTAATTGATTAATTAATATCCGACTCCATGCAATCACTTGGGATGGCTCTACGGGCATACATATACCAATACATAATTCATTAATAATGAATCACTTTATCCTTTTATTTTGCAAATTTGATATTTTCTATTTATTTCTCTTTTATTTCCCTCATTGGCATTCCTTTTATCATTAGGAATCCTTGGGATACGAAATTCCACCAAGGATAATTCCATTATACATATTTTCACTTGCTTTCAACATTTTATCATTATTTTCAATTTCTTTCTTAATAAAGAAACATTTAATTGATCTTTTCTTTTCTTATTGCACTCTTTATGCAACTTTGGACTCCTTGGAACCCAAGGAACCCAAGAGGCATGAAATCCCTCTTTGGATTTGCCTTCTAGAGGTTTCCACATTTTTCTTTTCTCAAATATTCAATTATTCATTTACTAATTGAATTTCCTTGTTATTTGGGCCCAATAGCCAATAAAGCCCACAACAAAACCATCAAGGCTATTGTAAACGAAATTCATTTATTCAAAACAAATTATATAATTATTTGTTCAATTATCTTTAATATGAGAAATTATATTTCTCACCGATTGAACCCAAAAATTGGGGTTGTAACAGGTTTTGCCAAAATTAATGTATACAAAGTTTGATGAAATACAATAATGTTATCAAATAAATTTCAAACAAGTGAATTAAATATGGTTATTAGTATCTTTTTTTTATTTTTGAAGTAAAACAGTATTCTCAAACTAAATTATTTTTACGGTAAAAACTAGGAAATGTTTATGAAAATATTTGGTGCATGTAAAATATTTAGTTCTTTTTATATGAATTTAAAAAGATAAGTAGGAATTTGACTTCCTAATGTAAGAAAATAACCTTAAATTGATTATAAATAAAAGATAAGTATAATTTCGATTCATATGAAATGGATAAATGTTTTCATCAAATTATAACATCAAGCATAAAAACCTACAATGATAGTTTCATACATTTCATGAATTCCATGATTATAAGATAATACAATCTTGTCCAAATTTTAGATCATGTAAAGTAAGACTCCATGTGTTGTTTTTATGAAATAAGTCGTAAGGACATATAAATGGTAAATAAGTAAAGTAAGCCTCTATTAAAGTTAATTTGGAAGTAATACACTATTACATGTTCAATATAGTTAATTTAAGTAATAATTAAAGTAAGGTAAGAAATCTAATAAGAATGATTTGAAACACTAAAATACTAATTGGTGGCTCATTTTTCAAGTGGAAACCAAAAACAACCCCGTTGAATGTAATCTAATGATGGATTAACTTTTTGTTAGCCTCGTCTCATGTGTTGGGTCTTTGTTCATTTCCTCTAATCCCTAGAATTAATACCTACTTGACACTAAAGGAGTGCATCTAGAAACAAACATAAAATATGTAGTATATGTATATCTAGTTTAAAGATCTTAACAAGAAATATGAGAGGTGTCAACAAGGAATAAAGATCGTTGATGATTTTTTATGTTTAAAATATTTCTAGAAAATATGAAGAAAAACAAAATCCTTTAACATAATTTGTTTAGTAGAACTATGTTGAATGATCATTCTAAGGATAATTTATTTGAAGCATTGTGAGACATTGTTTAGTGCTCTACTCTTCTTATATATCCTTATTTATCAGTTTCCTAACAATTGTTTTCACATTCACAAGATATCTAACAAATAGATTAATCCATTTCACACCAACATGCCTATAAACTATATTAGACAAGGAGAAAGGACAACTAGATGTTTAGGAATGTACTTGGTAATCATCTTATAAGATGCACATGGTAATCAACCTATCATGATTCCTAAAATATTAAATGAAACCAATTGTCTACCACATTCAAGACAATTAAATTGCATGCTATCCAATATCAGTTTGTTGAATTAATATAATGATTGACTTGTCACTAAAAGTTAAAATTCTAGAGCTACTATACCATAAAAATGGAGTTTTATTGGAAAATAGGATGGACATGACATGTTTGATAGTTATGTTTCAATGTACCCAACAAAGTACTATGCGATCAAAAATTTATTTGCTATTCTAAGATTGTCCACAAGAGGGTAGTAGAAGATGTCAATGCCTTTTGTCCTGTTCTTATAATGACATAAAATGTAGAAGATGGTTTCTTACTATGAGTTTTGTATATTCTCATGATTTTTACATTATGAAAGAAAATAAGAAGGCAAAATTAAAATCAAATTCATTATGAACTCGTCACTTTATAGAATATTTATTACTATAGTCACCAAGGATCTTGTTTACATTTCATAAGGAGGTCAGTCATGTTATGTAATGAAATTGAAGTTTTTAGTGATTGAGAAGCATGCCTTCCATAGAGAAAGTTATGGTTTCTTTATATAGTGCCACGAACCTAATAAGATCATGTTAATGGGTTTGGGTGTGATTCACCTATAAAATCCATTTCAAGTCTACATAATAAAAGCTATTGTGGTGTAGGTTATTCAAAATATACGGATAGTTAGTTTTCATGGCCTTCCTATGCTCCAAATATAAATAGTTCATTAAGAGATAACTATTGTGCATGGTATCAAGAAATAGAACCTTGTAGCACCACAGAAATAGGTTCTCGAATAAATAGGAAGAGGATCAAATAAGTTATAAGTTTAAGAAACAAGATAAAGATGAAATAGTAATTTCGTCCATTGACCCAAATGAACCAACTCTATAATATATAAATTATCATAACAATTATAAGAAACTTTGTAAAATAACCAAGAGGTTGATGTAATAACTATGAGAGATTGATATATGAATTACCCATATATATTTCAAGGCAAGATGGATGCATCAAAAAATTCAAAATATGAAAACTAATAATTAACAATTAACTCGTTGGAACATTATTTGTTCTTGGTCAGAGTAGACAATTAAGTGATATAATTCTCATTCTAGGTCATAGAAGTCAAATCAATGTTACCATATTACTATTTTAATTTTTCAAATCATTATTAATGGATTTATTAATTTCCATTAATTATGCATTTTATAAATGTTACCATGAACAAGGAATACTGCATGATCTTCTTTAAATTAAACAAAGCTTGAAGAATGCATGATTGCTTCTTAATATTAAATAAAGCTTACTTTCTTTACTTTACCATGTATTTGTCCTTCAGCCTATTTTGATAGAAGCAAGGCATGGATTCTTCCTTGACATGCTCCACATCTCACTTACACAATCCATATAGGACAAAAGGAAGGAAACAAAGTCCCATTAAATGTAAATTAATGATGGATCCATTTTCAATTAACCCCATCAGATCTAGTGGACCTTTTTGGGATTCCAATTGCAAAATAAATAGGTAAGGAATCCTTTGGATTAAGGCGTCCTTGACAATAAACAATTTTTATTAAGAAATGAAAATATAAAATGTAGTATTTGTATATTTGGTTTGATGATCTTGATAAGGAAGAGGACATGATGAATTGAGGAGTAGGGATAGTTTTATAATTTTTTAATGTTAATATATATCTTAAGAATATAGACCAAAACTAATATATCCTTTAACATATTTTGTCTAATATAAAAATGTTGAATGATCCTTCTCAATATAGTTTATTTATTTGTAGAAATAGTGGTCCTTTAGTGTTGTACTCTTTGTATATATCTTTGATTATTAGGTTCCTTTCAATGGTTTTCACATTCACAAGAAATATAAAAGTGAGATTAATACATTTATTAACCCCTACTTGTGTGTAAATAGTGGCGGACTCAAGAATTTAGAACGGGCGAGGCCAACCAATTATATATTTTTTCGTTAGTCCACAGTAATTTTCAATATTGACAAAAGTAAAAAGCATCACATAATCATTGTCGTAGTTGAAGACTAAATTTATAATAAGTAAAGAAGGAAACAAAAATACTTAGAGCCAGCAAAAAATACTAAACGTACTCTATAGCCCAATGTTTTAACCCATAAAACCTCCATCATAGCCCACAATTGTAAAGACCCTGACCTTCGTTTTGGGCTTACCCTATTTGGTTTGCCTAAACATTGTGTTGAGATGTTTGCTAATCACCTGAGTTGTGATTAGGGTTTGTGTGTGCTTTGTTGAGAGGTTGAGGTGCAACTTGCAAATTAACCAAGTTTTAGGGTTGGTGTGGAAGTTTGTCACCTTGAGAGATATCTTTCTCTCTTCTAGCATCCTCTAGGGTTGATAGGATGGGTTGGGCTCATTGCTTGAGCAGCCTTGGGTTTTGTTTTGCCTTGTTTGGGCTTTGCCTTGCTTTGTTGGGCCTTGTGTCGGGCAAGCCCTAGGTGTATCAGCCAAGCTTGAGTGTGTCGGCCAGGAAAGTGTATCATCCAAGGTGGTGGTGGGTGTGTCAGGTTACCATGTTGGGCGAAACACACCCCACTTGACCTAGCCTCATTTGTGTCACCTTCTTTGGACAAGTGGTCGTTGCCTTGCTAGTGGATGGCAAGTCATGGACAAGTGGTTTGGGATGCTAGCATGTGCCATAACCCTTGGACAAGTGGTGGTTGGGCGGACACATGTGGAGAAAGCCCTTAGTGGACGCCCACTTAACCCTCTTGCTTATATACCCCCTTCTTTGCTAGCTTGGGATCCCTTTAGCTCTTTAGTTGCTTCCCTTATTCCTTGGTGTATGATACCTCTCCTTGGTGAGCTTGGTGGCCGATACACTTGGTAGAGCTATCTTGGTGGCCGATATCCTTGGTGGAGTCTTCTTCTTCCTCTAGTGGTGGCCAAACCCTAGAGTGTGTCTTGCTTCTCTTCTTGTGGTGGTGCTTGGAGCTTGAAAGCTTGGTGCTAGGAGCTTGGAGCTTGCTTAAGGCGGGTTACATAACTCCTAACCCTAGCTATACTACTTCCTTTTCATGTTGCATGTTTATATGTCATCTTGATCGGCCATGCATCTTGTTAGATATGTTTCTTGACCTAGTATGTACCCTTTTATCTTGTTATATATATAGTGGTCATGTTGTTGAGGTGTTCTTAGACCTTTTGGCCAAACTTTGAGTTTAGAGTTCCTTGGGCAAAACCCCTTTCTCTCCCTTTTGGTTTTGAGAAGTGAGTTCAAGCTGTAGTGGTGTAGGCAAAACCCCTCTCTCTTAGTTGTTGAGAGGTGAGTCTATGCTCTAGTTGCTTGGGAAATACCCTTCTCTCACCATGGATTTGAGAGGTGAGCCTTGGTTGGACGCCGACCTAGTTGAGGTTGGAAGGATGGACGTTATGATGATGACCCACCTTAATGCCCGATATGTGATGGAGGTTGTACAAAACCCCTCTCTCCTAGTTGTTGAGAGGTGAGCCAACTCTCTTGATCTATTAGGGTTTGATGATGGTGATCTTGAGGTTGATGATGACCAAACCAATATGGTCCTTGTGCCTTACACGATACCCTTTTGTGGTTCTTTGCACGATACCCCTCTTCTAGGGTTTTGTCTTGGGCGATATGATAAGTTGGGTTCTGTTGACCCTGTTTCCCGATATGACCCCTTCACCATGTTAGTGTTGTTGGGTGATATGCATTGTTACCCAAGAAGGTTTGGGAGTGTTGAACCCTAGATGTCCCTTTGACCGACATGGTGCTTGGTAGATATCTCTATTTTGTGCCTTAGGCGACATGGGTTGGTTTTGATGTTTCCCAGTATGGGCTAGATAGGGAAACCCTAGATGGGAGCCATAGTGTTGGCCGATATGGTTGAGCTTAACCTAGTTGGATGATAGGTTACCTCGGGTGCCATAGTGTCATTTGAGAGATGACAACAATGTGCATGTTGGGCGTTATGGATTTGACCTTGCGGACCATGATCTTAGGCGACAAGTCTTTGGGCGATATGGTGATGATAAGTTACCCGACATGAAACCCCAACCCTAATGGGCAATAGGGTCTTGACCGTCAGTGTTGGTTGTGCTGCCCAACACATCTTTGCTCTTGGATGCCTGATATCACCTTGCACTTGGGTGCATGATATACCCTGCACATAGCTGAACGACACAACTCTTAGATCTGGATACACTGCACACTTCTGGCTTAGTTTCACGATACACCTATGCTCCTTGGTTGCACAATATCCCTTATGCATGGATGCACTCCTTGGTTGGCCGATATGAGTGGCTAAGTGCCCTAGTCGATTGGATTTTGGGGAGGGAGGTAATCCTACCTGATAACCACTTTGGGTGCGGGATGCGTTGCCCGCCACACCTCTAGTGAGGGTAGGTAGTATCTTTGGTAAGGGTTGCACCTAGCTCAGAAACCCTAGTTTTGGTGAGTCATTATCTTGTAACCGCACCTCTGTTGATGATGTGTTATGAATGTTAGGTTGTAACCAATGATATGTTTGATACCTAAAGCTAGTGCTAAGTGAGATGATTAGATACATGATTATGTTTATAAGATATAGGGCATTGTGAATTCTCGTGGTTTGATTACAATAATGTAATTTGTTTACAAGATATAGCTTTGTGCTTCATGTAGTTATAATCATGGATGTTGATCCAATCATGTACCTTCAACCCTAATAGCATGATAATTATAAAGATCTATGTTTGGTGATTCAGTTATCTCTCTCGATATACATACTAACCATGCAGGTGTATCAAATGAATTCATAGCCAAGTAAGAGCTATGTGTTTTGAATAACATTGAATAACGATAATCCTTGATTGATGGGATAACATGTATCACCCGTATGATGTACAAAAGGTCTGTTGACCTCATAAAGGCTGAGTGCCTAGTTGAGGTGTTATCCTCTAATGTTGAGATAAGGGATGGCTATCCCATGGTTATGATGTAAGCCTTGAGAGTAAGTGGCATTATGTGATGAGGGATTGAGATCCCATGGTCATGTGATGAAGACAGTAACAATGTGACATAATGTTGTTATGTTTTATAACTTGGTTGCCTCAACAATCTACTTAAAATATACTAATTAATTACAGTGGAACCTTTCATGTAGTTTGCCCTAGACATAGATGGTAAAATAGGTTTATCCTGCGAGATTACCTGGAGCGCACATTGTTGAATATGCGGGGTTTCTCCTAGTTGAAAATAGGAGGATTAGAGTGCAACTGTGGTTGTGGACTCAAGAAGTGTATAAGAGCATGTTGATCAGGCCCATGGCTTAGTGTGAAGGAGAATGAATGTGTTCATGGCTCAGGAGGACGGTGAATAGGCATGTGGCTCATGATAAAAAGGGTAGATTGCGTGAGCTAACCCTGTGGCTGAGGCTAAGAGACTGTGGTCCTACTTTGGTTAACGTGCACTGACCATGAAGAGGTGAGGTCGTGGAGTCTGACTCTTCCATTGACCTTGTATGGCACTGGTTTTGGGCTTCGCACCCGAAGGTTAGATTTGAATGGGACGGCTCACTTCCTATGGGAATAATAAATCATAATTTAGTCGTATAGAATATATTGCTTAAGGTAAAACACAGAACATTGGTTGAGGCCTTGTTTGTGTAGTTGCTCTTACAGTTATTTACACGTTCCTCATATATTGTGGAAAGTTCTTATAAAGCTTATCTTGTCAATCATATTCCATAAATAAATATATGGTTATATGCCTCATGGATATCTTGGTAAGTTGTTATTAAGGTTAAGCTTTGTTCGGTATGTTGCTTATATCAGTTACCTACTTTTCCTGAAGTTTTATAGTTTCGGCAAGGAGTTATGTTTCTCGCTGGGATTGTGTATCTCACCCTATTGGTTTACACCCTTTTTAAGTGATCGTGTTAGATGTGGTGGTGGTTGTGAGGCTGCGGATGGGCAGCAAGAAGAACAATAGGAGGCAAGAGATGGATATGCTGCTGTTTTGGTTGTTTTGTAGTAGAGTCCTAGAGTCATCCCTGTACACTCAGGTCCTCAGAGGTGTTTTGACGATGTTTTACGATGTATAGCTGATATAGTTTGTTTATCCTACTGTTGGCCTGATATGGCCCGTTATGTATGTATAAACATGTGGTGAACTCTTTGTGTCTATGTGACAAGTTGGTTCATGTAAGCTATGGACACGTATCAAGGTTTATGTATGTTTATATAGCATGTTTCCTTGAAGGATAAGGATCCAGATGCAATAGTTCCGTTATTATATGCTTTCCGCAATCGATTTTAATTAACCCGTGTTTTCGGTAATATATGGATTATGGTGTTTCCGAATGTTTTCACGTGGCATTTCGTTGTCTGTGTGATAGTGGGATGTCACAACAATGGTCTCTTAACTATTTTTTAATGGTACACTACATGTCAATAAATGATTTGTTTGATGTGTATTATTTAATGTATTTGTATGTACTACTATGTACAATCAATGTACATTCATAAATATTCTTTTTCAAACTACAATTTCTAAAAACATCTAGTAATTGAAAGCCACATAATGTTTTCTAAACACAAAATTTTGTCATATGTATTTTTTAAATTTTTATATGTATCAATATTATGGTTGTATATTGTGGCAAACAATACAATTTGAACATTTAATATTGGGCCATTGATAGTTTGTCGATCATAATAACTATGCTTTTACAAATATACATTCATAACGTAGCAATGTATACATAGCAATATATATATATATATATATATATATATATATATATATATATATATATATATATACACACACACACAACAATTCATTTGAAATAAGTGCAACATTACGGTTGAAAGGTTGTTTAGCGGTACATCTCTATGTTTAATTTATTGCATATCATGGTCCAAAACTTATTTGAACTCATGTTTAATAATTATATTTAGTTATTTTATCTAAATAAAATATGAGAAACTAGTTTTGGTACTGCTATTTTTACAACAATCAAATGATAAGAACATCCCCCTCTCCTTTCTACTTTGTCTCCTCTCCCTTTCTCTCTCTCTCCCTCAATTTGTTTTTCTATATTTAAGACATCATTGCTTCCTCTTCTGAAGGTGGTTTCTATATTTTATTGTTCACGGATAGGTGGAGGTTATGTTCCTTTTTGCTCTTTTTTGGGCTTCTTCTCGTAGATGCTAATGTGTAGTAATTGGGGCATCATCAAGTAGATGTGTTTCTCATGTTTCCATCCAACTCATTATTTTTGACGTCTCTCTCTATATTCCATCTCCGACTCTTCCTCTCCCCACATTTATGTTTCTGATTTCTCCTCCTAGTTTGTGAAACTCCCATATTCTCGACTTTAATGTCTCCGCTACCTTTTATGCCTAAGCCAGTGGCCGTTCAAATCACCAGGACTCATAATACATGAGCATATTTTGCTCTACGTAGTTGTCCACGCTCAAAAATATGTGAGGCCAACAGGAAATTAGGCTTCATAATTAGGATCTATGATTGGCAGAGGGTGAGACCATGGCCTCAGGTGGCCTCCACCTCCATCCTCCACTGCTTGTAAACTATAACATATAAGGAGAAAAGATTGTGAGAAATACTAAAGAGGTTGATATAATAACAATAAGTAATTAATAAATGAAATCTTAATGTATAGTTCAGACAAAATGGTTAAATGACATAGTAAATACATCAATGATAAATAATTAACAACTTACTAATTGGAATAGTATTCATTTTAGGTTAGAGTAATCATTAAATAATATTAATTACATATACACTATGAAATTGCCTTATGAACGCACATAACAATAATAATGTATATGGTGAAAGTAATGGGTGGACAGAATACTAGTCATGTATAGTGGATGATGATTTGATTGCAAGGGAGATCAAGGTAAGAAATGAATTATTCATATTAATTAGTATCAAGGGTGGTATAGAGAGTTCATATAATGAAAATATGGAAATTATAAATAAATTTAGTAATTTGCAGCTTCAACGAAGCTCCTTTAGGGTGATTTTTACAAAATAGATAGAAATGCAAGTTGACGGTCCAAATGTGTGAAAGAACGCTTTAAAAAAAATTATGATGTTGGATGATATGGGAAAGAGATCATTTCTTATAATGGTGATTTCATCGTTACAAAAAACTAAGATATTTGTAACTCTACAAAATTAGGATAATGAAGGAATTAGTTGAGGAACAAACACTAAGATATATTTAGTAATGGTTTCTTGATTTACATATATACCTCATATTTGTTAAATTTTATATATTTTTTTTATAAATAATTAGTTCTTATGATATACCATTATCAATTTTTGGGATATATAAAATTACCCAAAAAATATGATTGATGAATAATTTCTTGATATAGCATTGTATTTCAGTGATTTTTTAAAACAAATGTTGGATATTATACAAAAAAGGTTCAATACTTCTATCACTATTTTGGCATATTTAACAACTCTCTTGACATGATTTTATTATCTACTATTTCACAATTTTCTAAAGTTTTATTATTAAAGTGATTTTTAATGAGTTATTGGTCAATTTTGACAATAGAAATAGAAAAATACTTATACAGACAAATTTGTTATTTTATACTATGTTTAATGAACAAAATGACACTAGGAAAGTTTCCAATAAGTTTCAGGATTTGTAGATAAAGCTAAACCTGGTCATTGTGTACAATGGTGGGTTCTTCTCTCATGATTGTGAGATCAAATATTAGATCTAGAAGGTAAAGAAAGGTCTCTTGATATAAATCTATTTAAAATTATTTGATGTTTTATGTGTCCTTATTTTCCTCTAACATATAAATGAGGTAGTATTCATATGCCCATATTCCTTCCTCAAGGGCCTATTGTGTCGCATTCAAGGCCAAAAACGTTAACCACAATAAGGTTGTGCAATGGCAGTGAACTGATTGAAGCACCTTGTAGAGTTCACATATTTCTAACCCCATATAAAGCAACAATCAGTCCATGTGAAAGCCTTCTCATAGACCAAAATGGGATGAGCTGTGAGGCACGACCCCCAGAGAATCACCATTTGGTTGCCTAAATGAAAAAATCAAGGACTAAGGAAGAGGGGATATCGTGTTCATGTGTTTATCTCCATGTAGATCCAATCCTAAATCTTATTAAAGGGAAAGAAAAAAAAAATGAAAATTGAAGTACTGAAAAGGGGCATGATTCTAGCCTTTGCAACACCCAAAAGAGACTCATACATATAAATTTGGTAATTTATTAGAAATTATTCATTTAGATCCCTTTATGTTCAATAATTAAAAAAATGTTCCAATATAAGATTTATAATATCCACTATCTAATCAATGTATAAATTTAATTATTTGTGAGTAAGCATGCAAACAAAAGTGGAAAATAAATTTGTGTGACAATACTACAAAAAAAATATAAATTGTGTACAAATTAATGATATATGAAATAATATGTTGTAGGACTTTTTGTGAGTGAGAATAATTCTAGGGCTTGGTCCTTTTGAATTTTCTTATATCATGTACATATATATATATATATATATATATATATATATATATATTTATATTTATATTTATATTTATATGATAGATTACATGTGTGGCTATTTTAGGAACCATAAATAGCACACAACATAAAAATGTAGTGTTGTCATACTTTTAATAAGTACAAATCTGATCTATTAGCTATTTTAGAGTTTTAGTTATATTATTTATATGTTATGTGATTTACATAGGAAAACTAGGGTAATCCATTAGTTAGGTAAATTCATATTTTAATAACAATGATCATGGGTCACACTATTCATGCAATCCCTTGGCATTTCCTACAAGTGAAGATCAAGATAAATAATGTAACATTTTGGTTATAAAAAAATAATGACGGTCGGCATTAATAACATCTTGGTAATCCAAACTTGGACATCATATATCACGAATTAATAACATGTATATCATCATGAACATTTATGTTGAAATATTATTGTGTAGTATTTTATAAAATCCTTAAATACTTAATCACGTCAACAAATAATATGGGTTCTTTAGGTCCAATGTACTATTTTGAATATTTTAAATAATGTTACCATTAGGATGTGACATCCGACCATACATTTTTGTTCAAAGCTCACGTCTTGAGTTGCACTTCCAACATCACAATATAATTTGAATCAAAGGTCGTGAAAGCATGTGTTAAGTGGTTTATATGTTTAATAAGTAGTATATGATGTCCAAGTTTGGCATAATTGTCATGATTTCTCACATTGTCCAATAAGTGGTATACATGTAAAGTGGCAAGTCAATATTAGATGTAATTGCGTCATGATTTCTCAAATTGTCTTATAAGTGATACATAAAAAGTAGGAAGTCCAAATTGAATGTAATTATTAGGCCAACCTAAATTGGAAATATCAAAGAAAGTTTTAGATGGAAATCCTAGATTGGATGACATAATATGAGATAATGTAGGATTTGAAATCTAACTCATGAAAATAAGTACCATAATGCTGAAAATATTGAGTAACTATGATTAACCAATTCAACAATTAAACAAATACACTTTCTAAGTGAATAAAAAGTCAAGTTTTTTATTTCAAGAGATGGTTTTGTTTTATGATGCCATAAATAAGGATTCCATGTACATGTTAAGGAAATGATAGGACTCGTCTTATATGTTGAAAAACATGTGACGGCGTGGTTAGCCTCTAATAATTCGTGGAATGTTACTCCTTTATATTCATGCTAAGATATTTATGTTTTTAAGGATATTTTTACTACATCTATTATTTCTATCCAAGTTATATGTATAATCAACATGTTGTATCTCATGTGATCGAGTGGTGACAACCCCATCCACACTTTGGTCTAGAAGAAGAGAAAAACGTGAAGAATTGACATCACTAATAAGATTATGCAAGTTGTGGTGGATAGTATTTCTATCATTTGAGATCCATTTAAGAGAATGATTAGATAACAATTTTTTTTGTTACAATGTATGTCAATTATGTAAAGATGTGCTATAAATCATATTATATTTTTACTTACATTATGATGACTATCATATTACATAAAATTCTAATGTGGATCCTATGAGTTAGAATACATAATGTATCCACATTTGAGGTGTTACACATTTTATATACATTCGCCAAACCCAATTAGTGTGGAATTTATACATGCCTATCATACTTTACTCATGGTTATATATATAGGATGACAACTTAAATTTTTTTCACCCCTAGTTTTAGGAACACGTAACCTGACCTTGAAATGTCACATGGAATTCTTTTGGGAGTGATTTTGTTTTTCTTGAAAGAAAATGGAAGTTAGTTATTTTCATAACCTTGGAAATATATCTTTTTCTTAGTAATGTGCAAATGGTCTATAATTCACTAGTTCTTGATAGGGTAACTTGTGTGGAAGCTGGCCTAGTTTGTTTTTCTTGTACAATTATGGGAGTTAGTCGTTGTCATAAACTTGGAAACATATCTTTTCCTTATTATTGCGTGAGTGGTCTATAATTTTATAGTTGTCATAACTAGCTCATTATACAATTTATAGAACCTAAAACCCTAATACAAGATAATAGATCATAAGAAGTGATAGTATTCTAAAACTAAAGTGAGGCGTACTAGTTACCGTCAGCCAACCCAATATGATATGGTATCCAATCTAAGGTAGAAAATGCTTCCCTTATCTTAAGTTCACATGAGATTATGAAGACTAGAAGTGTAGATCAACACATGATATCTAGATAAAAGTTATGTAGGCTATCACATAATAGATATAACATCATCTTTAGGATAATAAGTTGGAATTGAAGGATCCATATGATATGATGAGATGATCAAGTAAATATTGATGTTCTAAATAACAAGATTTCATGCTATGTTAGGTTGATAATAGCATATTTACTATGTTCATGATCATGATGATATGAATGTCGCTAATGAATGATATTCTTAAATGATGTTCATGTTTTTATATGATATGATCTTTGAGGTGTATGCAAGTATGTTCATATATGGTTATGATTGTACATGTCATAAATGTCATTGTTTCTAACATTATCTTATAAGTGGTATACATATAAAGTGGCATGTCTATATTGGAAGTGATTGTAAGATATGCCTAGAGTACAAATCTCAAAGCATATTTCAAATGGAAAGCCTGGATTGTAAGACACAATATGAGATAATCCTAGATTGCATATATGACTCTTGCCAATAAGTACTACAATAATGATAATGATGGGAAATTATGAATAACCAAGTAATTAAATAATGTAACAAGTCAACTTTCCAAGGTAATGGACATGCCAAGTTTCCATGTTAATGAGCACATTTCGTTTATTGTCATAAATAAGGATTCCACAAATATTCATAGAAATGATATGACTCATGCTATATATTGGAGATAATTGGACAACCTCTCAAAGTTCAATGATGGTTCCTCTTTCACTTTTATGCTTTGATATATCTATTCTTGAGGTTATTTACATTGCATCTCATATTGTTGTCCTAGTTAGATATTCTAATTGACAATTTATACTTCATGCGACTACGTGGTGGCAATACCATCCAGACTTTTGACTAGCACTAAGAGAAAGACATGACATTTTTAGAGCACTAAATATATTACGAAAGCAGAGGTTGATTATCTTAATAGATGATAGTTAGTTCTTTTCATTACTATGGAATGAGTCATCTATGCAACGATGTGCAATAATTTAAAGTATATTCTTAGTTCTAGTATAATGAATATATTTCACAATGGCAATCCTAAGGATAGATCCAATATGTTTTAAAGAGCATTTAAAAAGAAAAAGTGAATAGTTTAGCCATAGGGATACACGTTTGAGGTGCTACACATTCAATAGTCATACATTAAATCCAATCAATGTGGAACTTACACATGCCTATTATGCCTTACCGGTGGCTGTATTTATAGGATGAGAACCTCGATTTTGGCAACCCCTACTTTAAAGACCGATTTCTTGCAACCTTGGAAAAATCGTATTGACTTCTTTGGAGAGTGATTTTTCTTCTTCTTGCATCCCTATAGGAGTTCGTTGCTTTCGTAAACTTGGGAACAAATCTTTTCCTTAGCATTGAGCAAGTGTTCTATAATTTGCTAGTGGTTGATAGGATAACTTGTGCCAAAATTGACTTGCGTCGAAATTGAGTAGAGGAACCCTTACCCTTTCCCATTTGTTTGCCCCACAAACTTCGTATCTACGTGTGTGGCTGTTTGGAATTTTGTCCTTATCACTAATGACAGAGGCCTTTATATTGAGAAATTTAATAATCAACGAGCCAACCTCAAGCAAATATGTTTGAAAATTGTAGATACGCTGTCGCTTAGAAGAGTGTTGCCTCTCATCCAACTAAGCCGCTGTTTTTTTTCTTCCCCATGGATCCCACACTCAAATGGAAGTACTTTCTTTCTTTTCTTTTGATAAAGAGGGCAGGTGAATCAAGTGGTTGCAGTGGAAGCCAAATGCCTCAAACAAGAGAGAAAGACAATTAATTGTACTGACAGACGCTGTAGCTGTTTCTTGGGAACTGTGTACTTTCCTGTGAAGCCAAAGGTGATTTCCTAACTTCTTAAAGATGCATACAACTTGACATCTGATATGGTTTCCAAAATAATAGCAGAATAATTATTCGGTATAGTTAACGGTTTAGTAGTGTAGCTGCTTGGTGAGAAATAGTACATTCTCTGTGTAGTCAACTCGTTGAATTCCGAACTTCTTAATGAAGCATACAACTTGGGTATAGGATAAGTTTTTTGTTTTCACGGAAAGAATCTCCTGTGAATAACGCTTTTTGTATTCGTAACAGGATAACGGAGAGAAAGTAACGCAAATAATTGAAATCAGGCACATATTCTATTGAAATGAAAACGTGCATCAAGGAGCCGGACAAAGTTGAGTATAGGCGACACACCTGACAAGGTGCCCATCAACTTGTATTTCCATCCCATCTCCAGAGCAAGCAGATGCCGGCACGGTGATCCCCCGGATATCTGTGCCTTGCGACTTGGGCAGGGGGACGACGAAGTTGTCTCTAAACTGCACGATCTTCATGACCTCTAGGTCAACCACGATAGTCACGCCCTCGATGGGCATCGTATACCGGTTGACAGTGTCTCCGATGAAACACAACACCTTGAGCAGCCGCCGCCTGCCCTTCGCGCCCGCCACTTCAACACCGGGGCGGTCCTGCCCACCGAACCACCCGAACCCGAAGTCGTCGCAGATCACTGACTTCATTTGCAGGCCCCGTTTATGCACCGACGCAATAAAAGGCGGGTACTTGAGCGGCAGCAGTGTCGCGGCTATCTGCTCCTCCCCTGTTAGCATCGGGTAACCATGCCCAGTGTGTAAGCGGTGGGATTCGACCTTGCGGGTCTGGATGTTGACAATGAGCTCGTAGATCTCCACGGCACCGACTATGCGGATGACGGCCAGAGCGCGGCGCGGTGGCGCGGTGGAGCCGTGGGAGTGCCATGAGAGGAGTGCGAGTTTGTCGGGGTCGTCGAGCGCGATGTAGTGGAAGGCGAGAGGTCGAGACTTGGTGATGTTGAGGGGACGGTATCGGGTGACAACGCGCCGGACGCTGTCGAGCTCGGAAGGGCTTAGAGGGTCGAGCGGGTGAAGGGATTTACTAGAATTTGCACCTGAGGTTAAGCAGGGATTTATCAGCAGAAGAAGGAACGGTATTAGGAGGCGCGATGACAGGAGAAGGACATGGTAGGTACGGGTGGACTGGGACGACGATGATCGCATGGCAGTTCGGGCGGACATTTGAGGGCAGTGTCCGAACTCCGAACAATGCTCAGGATACTGTATGAGGGCTGTTACAAGGTGCCGTGGGGCACAAATATATCCACGGTCGCCAACTTTGACCAATTTGTGCCGCCTAGCAATTGGTAACGTTTTCTAACTGCAGGGAAATTATGTTCATCATGTTCCCCAATAGGCCAACAACTAAAAGCATTGCAGCATTATGCTGTTTGTTTTCGGCCCTCAACTGTCATACCCAGCCTAATCTAACAAACTAGACCACACACCAAAAACAAAATGGTACATTTTGAAGAAACAAATTTCAGAAATAGCACCTCCGTGAAAATAATTCTCAAACTAGTCTAATTTTTTGAAAAAATGCAAATCAGATTTGTTAAAATGCAAACTAAAATAAAAAAAAGTCAAATAGGTTGGCGCTTTCACTCAACATGTTTGGATGAAAATTCTAATTTATTTGGCGCTTTTCCGTTGTCTTTTCTTTATATTCTTTTATTAAAAGTTTCCAATACAGTGGTGTTTTCACAACATTGACCAGAAAAACGCCAATTCAAATGGTGTTTTCACAAAAAAAGTGGATTATATATGGAATTATTTTGATGAAGGTGTTACAATTGGAATCTTTTTGTAATGCATTTTTGGTTTTTTCCCCCAAAAACCTTGCCGACCGCCAAGGCAGGTCAAAGAAAACAACATATAAGACTCTTTGAGACTCAAAATTCTATCCAACGTTTTATGATACTTGTGAATGTAGAATAAGTCTAGATTCACCAATGTGTATGCCCCCTCTAGCCAGAGGTAACATCACACATTTGAAGAATCTATAAACATAGGCTAGACCATCCAATATTCATGAAACCACATCACTACTCGATCGGCCTCTCAGTATACGGTTTTGAATGGCCAATTGTGTCTGCACCAGTAAGAAGAAACTTGTAAAATTTGTATTTTATGTCATCATGGTATTCTTTCTCGGTCCTCTATAATTCTAGAAAGTTGAGAACAATTGGTCTAAATTTGCAAACTCCTTGTCACAATGCAGTATTCAAGCCCTATCTCTAACGCCTCCAAATACTACCCAAGACTACCATTCTCTATGCTTGGTACCAAAAGCCCTGCATGTATCCTGCCTCTTTCATCTTGGATAATAACACCCACAACCCTCCCCATATTTCGTTTCCTAAGGTCCTGTAGGAGACCACTTCTATGTTAAGCTTGTGAGACTCGTTTAGTGGATGGATCCATATAGTCTCGTAAGAAACACTCCTGGTCTTAGTTACTCCTAAGAGTCTCTTTTCCCTCCAAACCTCCAAGATGTTTGACACGTGTTTATCGTGCGTTATACGCAAGTGAACATATCAAAGTAATGTATGCCCTTTTGAGGCCCGAGTCAAACACAGAGAAACGTTCTCTAGAAGACTACTACTAACTATGGTCTAATCAGTTAGGCCAGTGAAATTGAATGGGTTTGATTGAACAGAAGTAAAAATAGAATGAAATGAACTTAACACTTAAATTACTCAGATTTAGGGAATTCCTTAGGATTATGGTTTCACCACAGATAACATTGCAATTTATTCCATACACCAACATCTATTACCCCTATCTCTGGATAAAGAGCCTATAGTCAGAACTACCCACTCTTACAACGTAGTTCACTACCTATTCTAATGTCAACCCATTTCCATAGAAATTGGTTTATTAGTTAGGTGGTTTATGATTAAACTATGGGTTTATGATTAAACTATGGGTTTCTCCTCCCGTTTAATCTCCACCTTTCCCAAGGGGAGCAATAAACGGGAAAATATATACATTCAAACCCTCCCTAAATGATTAAGAGTCTAAAATTCTATCTATGTTGATCAGGCATAAACAGAACAATGCAACTTTATAGATTTATATCCAGAAAATAGGAAAAAAATGATATTAATGCATGGAAATCAGTTATAATGCATATCCGGGCTACTTCCGAGTCCTAGGGAATCAAGGGTTTTAGCCCCGTATAGTTTTCATTGACAAATGTATGGTAGAGGAAGAGAAAAACATAGGAAAGATTAGAAAAACTAAATAACCCCTGGTGAATAGCTGATCTGGATGATCCCTTACGTCGTGCATGCAATCGACTGTCTTCCGACTACTAATTCGCCTTCCGGAGGTGCCTAGATCGTCCTGGGTGAAGCCTTCGATTCCTTTCTCTTCTCTTCTATCTATGTGGTGTCATGTAATGGAAAACGGCTGCCCTCTCCCATTTGGTCGAACTCCCCTTAGGTCATAGGAGTCACTTACTGTAAAAAATAATATCAACCGTTGGATTAAATTGCCATCTTTAGATTTTCAAAATCGGGCAGACTCAGTAGTACCAACTTGGTAGTCAGTAGTACCGAGATACTAGGGTAGCCGTGACTCATGACAATGTCGATACTATTGACTTGTCTTGATAGCACCGGGTCTTTAGGTCGCTCGAGCACTGCCTTAATGATGCCATCTCAGTAGTACCGAGTTTGTAGACTTGGTAGTATCGAATTTTCGTGATTCATCCTTGTATTTTACTGACTTGGTTTTGGTAATACCGACTTTGAGTTTCGATACTATCAAGTATGTGTGAGTCTTTTCTAGGCAAATACTGATGTGATGTCGGTACCACTGACTTTTGGTGTTGGTAGTATCGACTCTGTAAAGTTCAATTGTACCTAAAATTGCACAAGAACGTGGATAAATACTCGGGATAAATATTAAACCTATTAAACAGTAAAAATCAAATAATTTGATGTATTTAACTAGCACATGCCATTAATGGCATTTCATGCATTATTAATCAGATAAATGACAAAACAACACATAAAATCAAGGAAAACATTCCTGTGAAAATAACTAAAAACCCATACATCAATGCCTATAGGCTCCCTACCCCAGATAGTGCTATCTCCTTAACTATTACCCACACAAAAATCCTTGTCCTTGCACTAGATATAGACATGGTTCGTCTTTTTATTACCATACCAGCTAGAAAATATGCCACCCAAAGACACCAAAGGATAATATGTGAAAGTAAACCCCAAGCCACCCAAACTATGCATTTTGACTCATCCTCCCCCAACAAGCCCTAAGAGAAAACTCTATATTTTAGGAAATGGAGAAGGCATTTGTGTCTTAGACCACCTCAATCTTCGCCTAAGACATCATATCGGAATCCCCATTTAGAAAGGTATGATCCACTGTTTGTGTCTCTCAAGGTTCACAAAAGTCACATCTAGATGCTATCTATAAGTTGCAAGTTCTGATATGTTAAATTTTGGTATGAGTTATATCCCTAAGCTTCCAAATAGAAGTACATATTTTCAGAGACATTCTATGATTCCAAACCCACTGCAACCTAGGAAGGGTCCAACCCAAAGGTAATTTGACCCTCCTAATCACCTCCCCAACCAATCTAAGGGAAAATATCTCATCCTCACATGGTTTCCAAATAGGTTGATCCATTTTCCCGTCCACTAAACATCTCTTTTCCCCATGTTCCATCTGTATTGAACAGCTCTCAAACTTTCAATATAGGGGGTTCCATCCCCACTCCCCTTTTGTGATCAAGAGGATTCTTCTTACTCCAATTAGCCACCCAAAATGGAAGCTTCCTGACCACAATTATCCATATCGTGTGTTTTATGACAAGAGGAAAGCTATCCTACACCCTCTTCTGGTAAGTAGAGGTTCCTCATCCCATCTTAAAGAACTAGGGATGCTCCTTCTTAAAGGTTCCAGTACCTTCTCACATATTTCCCTTTTGCAAAATTTTGCCATAACGGTTCACCTCTCAGCATTGACCATGTGGCTTTCTTCATGATGCCATATGTTTGTTCTCAGTCTAGTTATGACCAACCCCTCATATCATAGTTTTTTGCAATATTCTCCCATCTGGCCATGCTTTGATGCATTCTTCGAATCCCAACAAAATATTGAAATGGCCCGCTCAATTATCCTAAAGATTGTCAAAGGGACTATGCATGTGCTCATGTCATGGATTGGAATAGAAGAGGACAAATTTAATCGGGGTCAGCCTCCGAGAAACCCCTAGACCATTGTCATATGGTTTTTCATGTTCTTTGAGGCCTTTATATTTGCAAGAAGCTTCCTAGAAGCTCTAGAATATATCATAATGGTTTCCTCTATCCTCTCTATGATCTTATCTATAGATTTGAGAAAGAAAATGAGGTCATATGTGAACATGAGATAAGGTTCGTACACCCCATCCCTCTCCTACAAAATCTAGAAATCATCATGCTTGTTGTTCCTTTATTGATGTATCTACCCATCATTTCCAGAGCCAAGCTAAGTAAAATAGGTGAAACTGTGTTCCCTTGCCTCATCCCCCTAGAAGCGATGAAAAAGCATCTTTTCCTACTATTCAGATCATCTAAAAATCAAGCTCTTATGATTTTTTCTACAATGCGACTCATCACTTCTTCTTTAAAACCTAAAGTGTTGAGAAACTCTTCCAAGAATCACCAAGCCACTCTATTAAATGGTTTGGACATGTATACTCCATATACAATATTCTCTCTCATGTTACCTCCTCCATTCGGATCTTGCATTTGTTCCCTAGACATCCTAATGTTGTCTCTTATGTTTCTATCCTTAATAAAAGTTGCTTGTTCCCTTAAGATCAATCTTGGTAGAAAAGTGGATATCTAGAGAGGATCAACCTTCATGTGAGCCTCACGGCTAAATTTTGTATGCTAATCAGTCTAATGTTGTTTAGGGTATCAGGTGATTCTATTTTGGGTATGAGGACAATACACACACATTTGATCCCTCTATGTAGCATTATACCCTTTAAGTAGCGTGCTATTTTGGCGATTCACATTTTAAATAGTTTGTTTCTTTTAGATGTCATATAGCCTTTTTGGTGTAACTTTGATGAGGAAATCTACACTCCACTGATTGTACCTCTATCTGTATATTCTTTTGAAATAAAATAAAATCACTTTTAGCACATTCATGGTATGCTCTAAGTCATGAATAAAAGTTGTAAACTGGAATGCCAACTCAAAATAGCAAAATATTGGATTTTTGATATTCTACACTATGATAACTAGAATTGTCAACGATAAAAACTAGTATGTCGAATAAATAATTTTTTTTATACTTGGTAAAGTGTAAAGAAGCTAAGACATCATTTGTAGACATCCTATAATTCCAAAATATCGTGAGTTTAGTATTATCAATTATGAAAATTGGTATCGTTCACCCCTATAATAAGACCCTCCGTACATATCAGTTTTTGTAACATATAATTTAGTATTATTTTGTATATAATTAAATTTCTAGTATAATTCAATTAAAGAGATGAGGTAATGGAAAGGGTGATGGAAGGAAGAGGAACGATCAGGGGGGCATGGGGGACGTGGTGGCGACGGTAGGGGCCATGTCGTGGATATAAAGAAGGTTCCAAGAGAAATCAACAAACCTTAGTAAATAGGGAAGGGGGTGAAGAAAAGACCTAGACAAAATGCACAAAGAGGGTGACGAAACGACAATTGGAGTTACAATTTCTATTTTGTAGATACGGTTTAACTTCTAATATGTTGGCATGAGGGGAACCCAACATGTGAACCAGGGGGTACATAGATGTGGGGAGTTGGGAAGTATGTTGAGACAAACAACCTAAACCACTGGGATGAGGCAACGACTATTCCTTCATATCAAAAAGAGAATACTAGAACAGATATTGTTATTCCAATGGGGAAAAATTCATTTGGGAGTTACAGTTAAACAATCTAGTCAAGGAAATAAAAAAGAATTCTTCCTCAAACGTTTATTTGCAGACAAGATAGATCTATTGGACGTTACTCTGAGCAAAGTAGATGGATTTTGGGCCATTAACATAGACCTAAAAGCAAAACTTAATCTAACCCAGCCATGGAGATCCACAGTCGTCATCAGGTTGTTGGGGTGTGACGTAGGATTAATGACAATGACACACCGCATTAGGATATTATGGAATCCCAAAGGAAAGTTCAACATGAAAAAATTGTATATTATGGGATACTACATTCTCTAAAAGTCTTGTAAAGATGATTGTGAGTGGGCCATGATAGGGCGTCATGTAAGCTATTATGGTTGTTGTTTATCTATCTGGGTTTGGTACCCTATCTTCAAGCCTGCAGAAGAAATCCCATAAGTTGTAGTTACATGGGTTTGCATACTCAATCTGCCACTACATTTATATGTCACAATATTGTTTTAAATACATAGGTGTCACATTGCGGAGGCTGATCAAAGTTGGAAATTACACTACATGTATATCTAGAACAAAATTTTCATGGTTGGCTATTGAGATAGATACAACTCAAACCATATGCCCTACTATACTCATTAATGATATGGAATACACAATTGAATATGAGGTGGCACCAAATACTTGCAATCAATGTGGTAGACAAGGCCATGCAACTAAATACTATAAGGCATAAGATACAAGCCCAAGGCATCAAGTTACTCAGAGAGAGGATCGACTAGAAATGGAAATTAGAAAGGAAGGTGAAGAAGATTGGAAAGTCCAAAGAGGACCAAAAAATAAAATAAGGAAGCTGCATAACCAAAAACTTAAAAAGAACATGATAAACCTACAGCCTACAATCACGTTGCTAGTCTAGCCAATGATGATAATGTTGGTATTTATGCCCAGAGAGCCAATCATATGATGATTGTATTGGCATATATTCTGGTTGATTTGATAAATATCAAAGGCAAGCTTCCAATTTATTCTAGATCAATTGATTATGAGATAAATGATGGAGTAGAATGAATGTCTAAAGAATGACAATACTCAATGACGTATGTCTTTAGGTTGGGGACATGAACAATGAGATCATACAGATGCTAAGAGTATGTACATTCTTTTTATGTCCCTAGTCGGATGTCATTGTGTAAGGTTGATAGACAACAATGACACATAAAGACTAGAGTGTGTGTTGGTTGATGACAGTGTTTCATTAGTCATGATATATGATATCAAACCAAGCACACAAATACATGTTGGAGAACAGTGTATCGGACAGACCCACCAAGAGAGTGATACATAGAACCATGACATGGTAGTCAGAATCATCTCTCATAGTGATGGTGGTGATTGTGATTCTTAGACCTAAAATCACTACACTTGTCGAATGTGATTGGGTACACTTTGACATCATCAAATGCAGCCCTGAAACATGGGTTGTTATAATAGTGATGATTGGGTGGCTTTGACACATGACATTAAATGTGAGTGATAGATATGGAATTTGTCCCTCCTAAGGGAGTATGATGTCCAGACCACTTATTAAGCGAGATTGAGAAAGTCATGCACATGCACATGTGAATCAATATATGATATTGATGTCACGCATATCTCAGACAGTCTTCTCTAGTTCAAGAAACATGAATGAATGTTGAAAGGATGACAACTCCATGCCTTGAGTTCATTTAGGATATCAGAGACAAAAGAATTATACATTCACAGAAACACAAATCACAGACTATAGGATTGAAAGTTGTTCTCCAACTTTCCTTTTCACTTGGGTAGCACTAATGTGCGACTAGGTCCTACTCTTTGCTTGTGATGCCATAAGCTAGTTATAGACATTCACTGCCAACGTGAAATGGGACCTATAGGGTCACACACAAAGGATTAACCTAGAAGAGGAGTTTATCCATGAATGAAGTTTTGATTGATTACTAAAGTGTTTAGGTACTCAATCAAACATTCAATCAATACACTTGACTCAGAATCATCAAGTTCAAGTGTTGAACCAAGTGATTAGAGTGTCAGATTGATTGAGAACTAAATTGACTGTGTTATGTACAATCTGGACCATCAACTGACCGGTTCACTGGGTGAACCGATCGGCTCATGGTCAATGAGATGACCAGTTCACTCTGGTGAACAGATCAGTTCACTTGTCCAAACGAGCAGTGTTGGGTTGTCCCAGTTTGTGAGAAAAAGTTTTTTGTTTCACTTGTTCAATTCCACTGGGACAAGAATTAATCTTTGCATTAATTAGAAATAAATAAGGAAAGCCAATTGTGGGAAAATCTGGGAAGTGAAATGACCTATTCACTAAGTGAACCTACCGGTTCATACTCCCAACTGACCGGTTCACAAGTGAACTGATTGGATCACCTTTCCAAATGACCATTTCAGTTATGAAACGATTGGTTCACCTGCCAAAGTGCAAATTGTTCATGGAAATTTTGGACCCTTCAACTCCCACATAGACTGGGAACCCTGACCCTGCCCTCTACTATAAATAGAGGGGTACAAGGGGCTTCTCCAGAGAGACAACTAAGGACATCATTTGCTCTGTAAAGTTGTTGTCCTCTCTGGTTGTGGTAACCGAGAGATCCCAAGGAAGTTCTACCTGTCTGGAGAGGAACAAAGAGGGAAAGACAACTGCAGAAAAGTAACTGGTGGTGGAAGAGGGTGTCAGTGACTAGTACATCGATAGAAGGGGACAACTCCTTCTAGTCCATTCCTCAAGATGACTATAGTTCCCGGTAGTCCATGTGAACTATCTATAGAGGCGGGAGACTTCTACTGCTCAGGAGGACAACAGTCAACTATAGTCCAGGTCAAGACCAAGAGCTGCACAGACACCAACAAAGATAGGTGGTTGAAGACTGCACTTGCTGCGAGGTACAGTCGATGTGCAAGCCTCCGGACTAGGTTTATCTTGCTAAAACCATCCTTCCCATTATATATATGTTGATGCAATCTCCTGATTATGGGTTTATATTCAAGTAAAAAATTTTGTTTCCACTGCCTACTCTGACCACATAAAACCCAATAGTGGTATCAGAGCCACGTCAATACTCTATGTTTTGGGATAATCGATATGATCAGATTTTGGTTTTTACCATCTTATATTTATTGCATACGATGTGAATATTTAAATGACTAATGTGAATATCTAATTAATACCACATGATCCCAAAGTAATATATACTTATATGATATGTTATATATATGCAATCGATATGTGTCACCCTAAAATGGTTTTGATGGTGGATGTGTAGCATGATTATGGCTTATAAACCCTATGTGCATGTGTGTGGTTGGTTATGGTTGTTTGCATATCGATATACGCATTGAACCCTCTTCTTCTATTTTGAATGTAACTCAAGATAACTCAAGATGCTCTTCTACCTTTGCTCCCCTCGAATGTAACTTGAGGTTTCACAAAGATTATGTAAATACGAGTAGGTTTATTTCTTATTATGACGAAGACTGAAGATGACCGCTTTATGGGCCGAGATGACCGACTGAGGAGCAGTTGGTGGACCAATGAGAAACCTAGATGACCGGACTAGCTGACCATATGGAGGAGCCAGACGACCGAATGAAGAGACCAACTGATCGACTAAGAGGTGAGTCGACCGGTTCAAAGGTTGAACCAGTCAACCCGGATTGGCAAGCGCAGATCTTCATCAATAATAGGTTGCATGTGATGTAGACCTTAGATGACCTTAGTTCATTGTGGCTCCAAGGAACTACAATAGGATGGCCATAATCATCACACATGCATACATATATGCATACATAAGCATATTAAAACCCCTCAATATAATATTAAGTCTTAGATGCCTTCCATAAGCAGCACACATGAAAAGTTTGATCGATAAGTGTGGGCATCCCAAGGGTGGTGCACTGTCTATCTCATGGAAGTGTGATGTTAATTGTGTGGACTCGCCAAGCGGGGTGCACTCCTAATGTGTTGGCTTTTGGGTTAGGCTTAACTAAGTGGTCTTAATGAGATTAAGCACTTAGAGGCATGCAGATGACTTTGACAAAGAGTTGTGCATATCATCTATCCAAGAATTACATATGATGTAATTGGTAAATATTACCTACCTTAATAATTGATTATGGACGCCGGCGTTGGCCGGGTAATAACTCAATTGTTTTGGATCTTGGATCACTAGAAGGTTGTATGCTTCAATCTTCCGAATTGATACTTGAGGGTTATCAATTTGATCAAAATAATGGAAGCGATAATTAATTAAAGACCTAATTAATATCGTCAATTTCAAATCAAATCAAATCAAAAGAGTTTTGGACTAAAATTGCAAATTTCCTATTTTTAGAATAAATGGCTACGAACAATAATCACTTTTCATTGTGATTGGTCCTTGAGAAGAACAAGCTAAATGGGAACAACTTCCATGATTGATTTAGGACGTTGAGAATTATTCTCGCTCAAGATCAAAATCTCTATGTTTGAGATACACCAGATCCAGAAGAACCCACTCCCACCGCACCAATGGCTGAAAGGGATGCTTGTAGGAAGCATACGGAGGATGCCATTGATGTGAAGTGCTTGATGTTGTGCTCAATGAACTATGAGTTACAGAGACAACATGAGAACATGGACATCATTGAGACGGTTCAACATCTCAAGAACATGTATGATGACCAGGCACGACAAGAGAGATATGATGTCTCCAAGGCATTATTCAAGTGTGTCATGATAGAAGGAGATCCAGTAAGCCCTCAAACAATCAAGATGATTGGGTATCTAGAGAACCTAACTCAACTGGGATTCCCTATGAGCCAAGAGTTTGCTACTTATGTGATATTGCAATCATTACCAGAATCCTACAGTCAGTTTGTGATGAACTACAACATGAAAAACTTTGACAGGTCACTGACAGAGTTGTTGGGCATGTTGAGGACAGTCGAGGCACAGATGAAGAAAGACAAACCCAAATCTGTGATGATAATTAGCAGAAAGAAGGGAAAGTTTAAAGGCAAGGGCAAGGGCAAAGCAAAGAAGGTTCTGATGCTAGCCAGCAGCCCAAGTCATCTTCAACTCTCAAAGCTAAGGGAGGGGTGAACAAGGGAGGCAAATGTCACCATTGTCATGAGCCAGGACATTGGAAGAGAAATTGACCTCTCTACATAGATGAACTAAAGAAGAAGTAGGAGGGGATGGAAGTCTCCACCTCAGGTATCATGAAATAAACTTAAAATACTTCTTTATCTTAGGTATATGATGCCAAGATATAGATCTAATATATATGATGTGCATGATCTGAAAAGAAGTGATGACCTTTATGAAAGGACCAAAAAGGAACACTAATCAACATTGGAGCAAGTGTTGCTACCATAGATAGTAGTACCTTTTAGTTTAGTTCAGCCCAAAGGGCATGTAATAGAGTTATGAAGTGCTATTTCATTTTTCCAATAATTAGAAACATTTTATTTCTACATCTTGTAATGACAAGGATGTCTATCAATAAAGATTCATGTTTCAATTTTAAAGATATGAACTTTTATGGCAATGCCTTATTTATCTTGTGGTACTTGGTATGCATGAGATAAAATAATAATACCTAAAAGTTATTGATGACTCAAACAATTAATTAGCATTATCATCTAAATAAATGAATAAGAAATTCATCTTTAGGTTCCATGTTGATGGATAAACTAGACTCTCTTGGT
Source organism: Alisma plantago-aquatica (assembly GCA_963693085.1). Taxonomy (NCBI): domain Eukaryota; kingdom Viridiplantae; phylum Streptophyta; class Magnoliopsida; order Alismatales; family Alismataceae; genus Alisma; species Alisma plantago-aquatica. Next base: position 1,286,258,997 of record OY856412.1, on the reverse strand, counting down.
TAATGAATCATTAAGAGATATGAATGTCTTATTTATTGGGCATGATGACAAGTCGATCTTCACTAGATGTAGTGGGAGAATGACTATTCTATTAGGTATAATACATATTGATGCATATACATACCTATTGGAGTAAATACTAATACTTCAGATATGGTATTTAATTAAATACCAATACAAATATCTTGAAATGTTCAAGAATATCATAAATGAAGAACAAACTTTTTAAAAGTATTAATTCTTTGATATGATCAATGAACGAGATACTTAAACCAAATGTTTGAGGACCTTATGAGTAACTATGATAGTTTATCATAGAGAACTCATGATTAAGGCATAATGATGTCTAAATCAAAGGAGGAATCATACTCTAAATAGTAAGAGCATGATCATCAAATAAATAACCAATCTTCTAGAATTCTTCTAGAGAACATTCTTTACACATAAATGTACAAAAGGAGATTAAGAATCACAAGTGTTGTGGAATCTCAAATTCCGTATGTTACAAATACGCCTCATATATCTAGTAGAAAAACACCTTGATCTTGATGGATAATGATGTGCTACAAACTCAAAGGAGATGAATTGGTCATATGATGATGAGCCAATAATCTATATAGATGATGTTGAGGAACCATATTTTGAGTTATGGCTTGAAGCCATAAGATCCAAAATGACTTCCATGTGAACCAAATAAGGTATGACCTTAATGGTAGCACTTATAGGGATAAAACCCATAAGTTCAATTGGGTCTTAAGAGTTAAGACAAACATGGATGACATTTGAAGAGTTTATTGGTTGAGATAAATTCAAGTGAGCTCAAGGTGTTGAATGTGATTATTTTATTTGTGACATCCTGCCATCACCTAGACAATGAGATGCCACGCGAAAATGAGCGGAACCACCATAAACCACATATTACCAAAAACACAGGTTAATTAAAACTAATTGTGGAAAACATCATAAGAACGAAATTATTACAACCAGATCCACATCATACAAGGAAACATGTTATATATACATAAGCATGATATATGTACACCATCATATAGGATCCAGGTGTTCCATATACATCAAGGATGTGTCACCTGTTTATATACATATCAGACCTATCCAGGCCAACAACGGGATACAAAAATCCATACTAAGATCATACATCGTGAAACCTCATCAAAACACCTCTAAGGACCTACGAGTACAAGGAGACTCTAAGACTCTACTTCAAAGCAACCACAACAGTAGCATATCCAACCTTGCCTTCTACTGATCTTCTTGCTGATCAGCTGCAACACTATGACCACCACCACGCCTAGCTCAATCACCTAAAAAGGTTGAAACTAGCGGGGTGAGACACACAGTCCCAGCGAGAAACATAACTCCCCGTCGTACTATAAAACCTCAGAAAAACTAGAGCAGTATATAACAAATAACTAGATCAGATATGAAATATGAAGAACATGATTATATATAACAGCTTACCATGATACCTAAGAAGCATATAACTTGCTATAAGGAATACTTAGGGCATGTATATAAAACAATCATACATTATGCAAGGCCTCAACCAATGTTCCGTGTTTTCCCTAAGCATATATACTATACAACTGGATTACCATTTATTATGCCCTAAGGAAATGAACCGTACCACTCAAATCCAACCTTTGGTTGTGAAACCCAAAGCTGGTGCCATACAAGGTCAATGGAAGAGATGGACTCCACAAACTCACCTCCTCGTGGTTAGTGCAAAATATCTAAAGCAGGACCGCAGTCTCTTGCTTAAGTGACCTCAGTCACAGGGTTAGCTCCATAGGCTACCCTTTCTCTAGCCCACCTTGGTACCGGTCACAGTGCTAGTATATCTTGAGCCACGGGCCTGTTCACCATACTCCTGAGCCATGAACGCATTCAAGCTCTATCACACTAAGCCATGAGCCTGATCACCATGCTCTTATACACATATGGAGTCTACAACCACAGTTGCACTCTAATCCTCCTATTTTCAGCTAGGAGAAACCCTGCATACTCAACAATATGTGCTCCAGGTTAACCCGCAAGAGAACCTATTTCACCATCACCAGCTCCTGACAATGATCGATCTATGGCCAGGGAAAAATACATGAAAGGTTAATCTGTAATTAATTAATGATTTTAAGTGGATTGTTGGGGTCGACCAAGTTATATTATGCAAACCATAAACAAGAGTAAACAACATAAATTCATGCATTTTGTGTCACACTATTACTATTATTCTCAATGCCATCAACATCATCATGATCCATCTCAAGGATCCAACATCACATTTTGCCACTTGGCCTCTTGCCAATCATCATGATCCATCACAAGGATCCAACATCATAGGGATTCCATCCCACCATTAAGCACATGTTACCAATGTATCATCATAGTTCTCATAACACAGAGTGTTCCTCATTATCTCAAGATCAAGAGAATGTCGCCAATGACATCATTACGGCTCATACCTGAGTACACATCTCAATGGATGAAACCTGCATGGTTAGTATGCTCAAGAGTAGATAAACACTTTATCATTTAGATATAGTTGTGCAACATTAGATCACCATGCATATACATAACATCCACATATAAGCATTCCAAATGATATTAGGGTTTCAAGCATAACCCTCACAACAACATATCAGGTAAGGGATAACCCTCACCAAAACATACCACGACCCTCATCTAAGGTGCAGTGTCCCTCACCAAAGGTACCGATTACAACCAAACCTCATAGGTATCAGCTAAAGGCAACTAGCCACATCTAGCTATGTCGGCCAGCACTATCCGCCAACACCCATAACGGGCAGACCACAAGCAAGCTGATAATAGGTAGAACCTCCTTAAGTGTAATGCCTAAGACACCATGTCGGGCAACACTCTAAGGACCAACCTATATCGCCCAAACAACACACTCGTGTCACCCATCCAGGTCGAAGCATCATATCGGGCAACGCGCAAGCCATAACACCCAGCCAAAGGGTCAGCCTTACCATATCGGCTAGCACCCATATAGGGCAACGCCATAATGTACAACGCTCCGAGACAGACAATGCTATATCGGGAAACACCATGGAGACCAACGCGTCATAGTAGTCAATGTCTCCAAGACAGAGTATCGGGCAACACACTCAAGATGGTATCGTGCAAAGTAGCAGGGCCATGTCGCCAAGTGCAACGCCTGACGCAACATCCTAATGCCCAACACAAACCCCATATTGTCCAAGGGAACAACAAGGCAGCCACCTACTATATTGCCCAACCGTAGCTCAAGGGAAAGAGAGGGATATCGGTCACCACACCTACAAACCATATCAGGCAACAAGTTCTAAGACACAACCATCCACACCATATCTCCCAAGGATACCAAGAGTGTTGGCTCACCTCTTAACAACCAAGTGAGAGGGGTTTTGCACAACCTCAAGCATATCAGGCAGGATCTAGAGCTCACCTCACAACTCAAGGAAGGAGGGGTGTTGCTCAAAGCCCACCATCAAAGGCATGGCCACTCATGTCGCCCAAGGTACCAACAAAGACATAACATGCAATTAGGGTAGATCACCATCACAACACTAAGGGCAACACCTCTATTGGCCAAGCCGACTAACCATGATGCCCAAACAGCTAGAGCATAGGCTCACCTCTCAACAACAAAGTGAGAGAGGGGTATTGCCTCAAGGACGCACTACCGTATCTCTTTGGGTTAAGAACCCTAAGCTCACCTCTCAACTAAACGAGAGAGGGGTATTTCTTCAGGCTCTACAACCCAAATGATCGGCCAACACAAGGGTAGATACATCATATCGCCCAACCTATTCTAAGGAACATATCAACCAACCTGATCTAGGAAGCATATCGGGCAGCAACATTACTAGCTAAAGCATATCGGCCAACCTAATCTAGGAAGGGAGAGAGATACTCACCAACTAGAGAAGAAAGGAGCAAGAACACTAGGGTTTCAGCCATCACTAGGGAAGAAGAGAACCACTGTTGCAAGATGTATTGGCCACCACTCTTCTCCAAGGGATTTCGGGCACCAAGGGAAAGAGAGCAACAAGGGAAGCTAAAGGGACCACTAGCAAGCAAGATGGGAGGAATATATACAAGAGGGTAAAGGGGAGGAGCAAGGCAAGGTGGAATCCACTAAGGACCACTTGTCCAAGGGCCACGCCACATGCTAGCACCCCAAACACCACTTGTCTAAGGTCTCGCCACTTGCTAGCAACAAGCACCAAGTGTCCATAAGGGGTGACACAAATGATGCTAGGTGGCGGGGTGTGTGTAGCAACCCGACACACCCACCAGCACCCTCTGGCCGACACACCATGGCCAACACAAGGCACCAAACACACCCTTGCCCAACACACTCAAGCAAGGAGGAAGGGCTTCAAGCCCAACAACAAGCCCAACCTTAAACAAGCTCAACGAGGCCCAAAACAACTCAAGCAAGACGCCCAACTCATCCTCTCAACCCTAGAGGATGCAAAGAGACAAGGAGGCCTCTCAAGGTGGTAAACTTGCATAGAAACCCTAGAACTTGGGTAAATTGCAAGTTGCACCTCAACCCCATAGCAAAGCACAACAACCCTAATCACACCTCAGGTGATTAGGCAAGCCTCTAAACATAAGGTTTAGGCAAAGCAAACAGGGTAAGCCCAAAATGAAGGTCAGGGTCCTTACATTATTTAACAAATTGTAGTAGCTATAGGCCATAAAGGATCCTACTTGATTTTGGAACTTAAAGACTATGAAATTTGGCATATGGATATTAAAACTGCATTCCTAGTAGGAATAACATGAGTTTGTGTATGTGACACAACCTGAAGGATTTTATAATTCTGTTAATGCAAATGCAATTTGTGAGTTACAAGAGATTAATCAATGTGATTGATTAAATACAAGCACCTCAGAACTGGAGTCTTTACTTTGATTATATAGTCAAAAGATTTGACTGATATATTGAAATAAAGAAGGGATCTGTGATTACAAAGATTTTGTAGGAGCATATTCATATTCTACATGATGATGAGGAATGAAACAAAACTGGTGTGGAAATACCTTCTTTAAAGGAATAAAGAGAAATGTCCTATGTGATAGGAATAGAGGTCTATAGAGATAGTTCTTGAAAGTATCTTGACCTGATAAAGAGAGAGCTTACATTGGCAGTCTGTGTTGAAGGGTTCAGTATGCAAAGATTCAGTGGGAGAAAACTTGTCCATGTTACATGGAATTAGTCTCTCAGATGCCTAGTGTCACAAATTCTTATGAAGAATAGTAACACAAATCTAGATGTGTTATGCATTCGCAATTGGATCTATCATGTATGTAATCATCCCATTATCTTGTATGTATCAGACATAGCAAGAAAATACATATGCATTCATCATCTTATATGTATTGGACATGACAATATGGTATGCTCATCCAGTTATCTAGTATGTATTGGACATGACGACTGGATGTCTGTCTACTTCTAGTGAGAGTCACTGGAATACCATAAAGAACTTATTTAAGTACTTGTTAAGTATTAAAGGACTAGTTCTATGGTAATAAAAGGAAGAGTTGAGTGTAAATGAGTTGCACTGATGCTAGCTTCCGAAATGACATAAAATGATCAGAAAATACAAAATATAAAAAGTGAATATGTGTTGTTAAATGGAAATGCTCCAAGTAAAATTAAAATCCATTTAATTCTAAAGGGGAATGTCGAGTATCCTTGTGTTATGAACAACAAAGGATACTATATGGATCTAGGTGTACATACATATGAACTTATAGATATTCCAGCCATTGATGATAAAGTAGAAATAATAAGTCAAACAATGGAGCTAATTGTTAGGCAAGGAATATCAGATAGCATATTATGACAACTCCATCTCATACAAAATGTCATACAACGAGGAGATGTGAAACATGCAATATACCGACTAAAGAAAAGTGTTGCTAACTCATTGGATTAGCACTAGCGCAACAAAAACATGTGGGACATTTTAGAGATCACTAAGAATATGATTTGAAGGTGATTGGCTCTATGTGCAAATGGGAGTATGTTGGTATGTATGCCCAGAGAGCCAATCGTATGGTGATTGGATTGGCATATATTCTGATTGATTTGATAAATATCAAAGGCATGCTTCCAATTTATTCTAGCTCAATAGATTATGAGATAAATGATGGAGTAAAATGAATGTCTAAAGTATGATAATACTCAATGACATATGTCTTCAGGTTAAGGATCTAAACAATGAGATCATACAAATGCTAAGAGTATGTACATTCTTGTTATGTCCCTAGTCGGATATCATTGTGGAAGGTTGATAGACAACAATGACACATAAATACTAGAGTGTGTGTTGGTTGATGACAGTGTCTCATTAGTCATGATATATGATATCAAACCAAGCACACAGATACATTTTGGAGAACGATGTATCGGATAGACCCATAATGAGAGTGATACATGGAACCATGACATGGTAGTCAGAATCATCTCTCATAGTTATGGCGGTGATTGTGATTCTTAGACCTAAAATCACTGCACTCGTCGAATGTGATTTGGTACACTTTGACATCATCAAACACAGTCCTGAAACATGGGTTGTTATAACGGTGATGATTAGGTGGCTTTAACGCATGACATAGACTGTGAGTGATAGATATGGGATCTGTCCCTCGTAAGGGAGTATGATGTCCAGGCCACCTGATAAGAGAGACTGAGAAAGGCATGTGCATGCACATATGAATCAATATATGACATTGATGTCACACATATCTCAGACAGTCTGCTCTAGTTCAAGAAACATGAATGAATGTTGAAAGGATGACAACTCCATGCCTTGAGTTCATTCACGATATCAGAGATAAAGGAATTATACATTCACTGAAACACCAATCACAGACTGTAGGATTGAAAGTTGTTTTCCAACTTTCCTTTTCACTTGGGTAGCACTGATGTGCGACTAGGTACCGCTCTTTGCTTGTGATGTCATAAGCTAGTTATGGACATTCATTGCCAATGTGAAATGGGACCTATAGGGTCACGCATAAAGGTTTAACCTGGAAAAGGAATTTATCCATGAATAAAGTTTGGATTGATTACTAAAGTGTTTAGGTAGTCAATCAAACATTCAATCAATAGACTTGACTCAGAATCATCAAGTTCAAGTGTTGAACCAAGTGATTAGAGTGCCAGATTGATTGAGAACTGAATTGACTGTGTTCTACACAATCTAGACCACCAACCGATCGGTTCACTAGGTGAACCGATCGGCTCATGGTCAGTGAGATAATCGGTTCACTCCGGTGAATCGATCGGTTCACTTGTCCAAACGAGCAATGTTGGGTTGTCCCAGTTTGTGAGAAAAAGTTTTCCATTTCACTTATTTAATTCGATTGGGACAAGAATTAATCTTTGCAATTAGAAATGAATAAGGAAAGTCAATTATGGGCAAGTTTGGGAAATGAAACGACCGGTTTACTAAGTGAACCGACAGTTCACACTCCCAACCGATTGGTTCACAAGTGAACCGATCGGATCACCTTACCAAATGATTGTTTCAGTTATGAAATGACTGGTTCGCCTGCCAAAATGCAATTGTTCTTAGAAATTCCAGACCCTTCTACTCCTGCACAGACCGGGAACCCTGGTCCTTCCCTCTACTATAAATAGTGGGGTACAAGGGGCTTCTCCAGAGAGACAACTTAGAACATCAGTTACTCTGCAAAGTTGTTGTCCTTTCTAGTTGTGGTAACCGAGAGAGCCCAAGCAAGTTCTACCCGTCTAGGTAGGAAAAACGAGGGAACGACAACTGTAGAAAAGTAAATGGTGGTGGGAGAGTGTGTCAGTGAATAGTACACTGACAGAAGGGGACAACTCATACTAGTCTGTTCTTCAGGATGACTAGAGTTCCCGGTGTCTGTGTGGACTATCTATAGAGTCGGGAGAATTCTGCCGCTCAGGTGGACGACAGTCAACCACAGTCTGGGTAAAGACCAGGAGCTGCATAGATGTCGACAAAGATAGGTGGTTGAAGACCGCACTTGCTGTGAGGCACAGTCGTTGAGCAAGCCTCAGGACCAGGTATATCTCTCTAAAACCATCCTTCCCATTACATAGATGTTGATGCAATCTGCTGGTTATGGGTATATGGTCAAGTAAAAAAAATTGTTTCCGCTGCCTACTCCGACCACGTAAAACCCAACAGATAATGTGGAAGAATCAGAGAGCTCTATAGAAATTCAAATTCCACTATAGCAATCAGTGGAATAGGAGAAGGAAGGACCAAATTGTGGAAGGAGAAGAAGGTTATAAACACATCCGACAATCAGAGAATATCACACCTCTAAGAGTAGTGCCAATAAGAGTGAAGAATATCACACAATCCTGAATTTTGGGGTGGACAAAGTGGTGAACCACGAATAAAATGGATCAATCACTAAAATAATGATATGTTTTAATGAGGATGGAGCAGATCTAAATGACAAGAATAAGTCTAAAACTGATGAAGAGCAAGCTGATGTGAAGAATATAGATGAGGATAGAAATAATGAGGAGGAAGTGAATATGCATGAGGATGAGGAGATGCCCATAGGAGGAGATATAGGAGATCCAACTATGGAAAAATCTATTGCTATAATACCATATCATCTACCTCTTAGAAGAAAAATTAAAGAAAGTAGACCTAAATCCAAAATCCCAGCTCCCAGTCCCATGTATGAACATAGAATAAAAAGCCCCATGCTCCATCCCCAAAATTTAGAATCCCCAAAGGAAGAGGGAGCAAGCAAGGATATACACGAACAAGTGGAAGTTATTGTTAACAAAACAACATAACAGGGCAGCAGGTATCGATCCTTCCCTACTTCTTCTACGCCAGTTATTGATGGTTAATATCATATGTTGGAATATTAGAGGGATTAAAAATAAAGATAGATATTGTACCCTTAAGGATCTAGTAAACAATCATAGACCAAAAATTATAGCTATCCTTGCGACAAGAATCAGTGTTGAGTTTTTTACAAATACAATCAAGTTGCAAGGTTTCAAAAACTCTCATCATGTCGAAGTGTGGGGATTCACATAATGGAATTGGGTATCCTAGGATGAGAATGAGTGCAAGGTGGATTTCATCTACATCCATAGAAAATTCATCACATGTAAGGTAAACAATATATATATATATACAAACATATATATATATATATATATATATATATATATATATATATATATATGTATGTATGTATATATATATATTATTTATATGAGTCCTCATATACAAGTTTGCAAACTTCTATGGAAGAACCTAATTCACATGGGAAAACATTTTAGCACTCTCTAGTTAGTCCTTATAGACTTGAATACCATCCTATCTCCTAATGAAAAATGTGGAAGAAATCTACATGAATACTCTAAATCACAAACATTCAGTAATACTTCACTGTGTTGACTCAAGGTCAATTTAGTCAATGTTGACTCTAGGTCTAAATTGACTAAACCCTTGTTTTGATGATGACTAACCATTCCACTTATTTTTTTATAATGTCTCTACTTGAGTGACTTCATATTAGGTGTAGACACACTCCAAATTCCCTAACTTGTGCATTTCAAATTGGAGAAAAGACAAGTCAAAGTCAATACAAGTGCACATTTGTGGAATATGATGTAAATCTATTTGAATCATGTTGTAAATCACTTGTAATGATTGTATGAATTGTAATTAAGATTATAAAAAACTTGGAGCACTTAAATTGAATATTTAAGCACTTTAATGACATTTTCCTAAATTCATTACTGACACTATCGGTCGAGTTACAATCTTGATTGATCCTTGATGGATTTTGAGAATGCCATGGTTCGGTCGAGTTGCGACTTCATAGAACTTGATCGATCCCTGCACTGGAACAAAATTGATTTATGTAATCAATCGAGTTTCATCCAGGATAAACTTGAATGATTGGTCAAATTATCTTTGTCGCATAGTGCATTCGGTCGAGTTACCTTTATAGAAACTCGTCTGATAGCACTATATGGAAAAGTGCATAAAAGTGTTTCTTGCCATTGTGGAGTTGCAATAAGATAAAATACATCTGTTTCAAGCCACAATATGCCTATTTTTCATTCTTAAGTGTTCCCAAAGGCTTCTAGGCATTACCAACTATAAATAAGACCCCTTGGGCAAGCACTATGAAGTCCCTATTCTATAGTTGAGTGATCCTACAGCCTCATGTCTCTCTCTAAGGTTAATCACTTGCTACATCCATTAGAGTGAGTAGGATATTTGTAAGAGAGATCAGCCTACATGTATATCTAGTGAGGATCTCAATTCCACCACCTCCCTATCTCTCATTTCAACCATTAAGATTAAGGTTCTCTCTCTTGGCTAAGAGAGGTGAAGAAGAACAAGGGAAGGATTCCCTTAGTGAAGATCAAGGATGAAGACTTGGAGCAAGAGTGAGTAATCCCTTGGTGAAGGCAGAAGACTCCTTGCTCATGTGGGTAAGTCCTTTATGAAAGCTTCTCTGAGTGAAGGTGAAGTCAAAGGTTGAAGATCCAAGAAGAGTGGGTAATTCCTAGAAGGTTGAAGACTTGTGCAAGAGTGGGTAAATCCTTGGAGAAGGTCGAAGACTCACTGCAAAGTGGGTAAGTCCTTGGTAAGGTTGAAGACTCTTTGTATTGGATAGATAAGTCATTTGGTAGGTCATGTATTGTAAGTCTTATGAATGAATATAAGAGTGCAATGGTTAAGAAATTCTAGAGGTTGACCTCTCTAGTTATTGGACTTACATACTTTTAGTTTGAAGTGTGGAACCACTCTACATAGCTTGTCAAATTGGTGTATATTCAATCTCTCTCTCCCTTGCTATATATGTTTTAGTTGCACTCAAATTTCCTTTTTAGTAACCTTATCTTGTGATATAACTTAAAGGTCTAATGAATTTTGTTTAAGTGCATTTAGGTCTATTCACTCCCCTTCTAGAGCATCCAATCATAACACACTGGAGGAAGAACTATCTGCTATGGAGTTTTCTAGGATGAACTTTACCTAAAAATATGGGGCACTGCAAGAGAGGCTCGTCATGGCCACTACCAACACCGCACTCATGAACACATATAGCGATGCAACAATACATCACCTCTCATGACTAGGTTTAGATAACTTTCTTCTTTTTTTTTAGGATCAAACCATAGGGGGGACCCATTTCATAACCAAGGCATGATGATATATGATGAGTGCAAACTCATCACCTTTATTAATATAGTTTAATTCTTTACTTGACAACAATTTGTTGGATTTTTAATAGTTTTTATATAAATTTGTATAGTTTAGCTTTCTCCTTTTATTGGAAGTTTTTACTAGTTTTTGGCTAACTTTGGTAGAGAAATGACCAAATATTACCAAATCCAGTCTCACGAATTGTCTATTTTATATACCAATCAACCATTTCAGATATGAGTCACCAATTCAGATCATGAGTCGACCAATTCACACACAAACTCAACCAAATCACTACTGCCAACAACCATCTAGGGTTTCATCGTACTAACACCAACATTAAATCCAATCGACAGACTTATATCTAGAGTCGATGGATTCATGTAATAGTCAAATGGTCAAAGAAGGCAATTTGAGAAGTCGTTGTACTTGGGCCAAGCCATTTAATCCCAAAAAGGCCAAGAGGCAGAAGCTCCAAATTCTCATCCTAGTCTCACAAATTGACTGTTTTAGATGTGAATCCACTGATTTAGATCAAGAGTCGATCGTTTTGCACCCAAATCCAATCAAAAGTTTAATAAAGAAGGCCAATATTGCTGTCAAACTTCATACAAAGCGGATCTAGTAGTCGCCACCACCGCAAAGCCTCATTTTAGGTTTTTCTTCACATCCTTTCTCCCTATAAAAGGAGGGGGACTCCAAATCAAAGGACATCTCTTCTTCAATCATATATTCTATCACTTCTTGTAGGATTTCTTGTAGTCATATTCTTATGTTCGAGTATTTTCTTCTGGAGCATGGGGAATAACCCCATAGCTTGTTTTCTACATTAATTGTATTATCTCCATTTTCTTAATGAAAAGATATTTCCCTATATGTTTCTGCTTTGATTAGGATAATGATATGTTCTTGTGAGGGTACTCAAATATCATACCCCAATAAAGTTGAATTGCATAAATTCTTGACAAGATTTTATGATCTTCTATCTTCTTATCCATACTCATTTTCTAGTTTAATAGGATCATATTGTTGTAGGGATACTAAAATCTTGGATCTCAACAAATAGCATATGCATAACCTTTTGAGGCAAATAGATGATTTAGGTTGTGATCCTTTTTGTCTAGTTCCTTGTCTTCTATAACCTATGGTGACGTGATTACCTGATCCATGGGTTCGAACTTCAGAATGAGACTTACATGTTTTTAACACAATCACGTGAAAGAACTTTGTTAGATGGTTGGATGAGGATTCTCAAACGCCTTGACCTCTGTTTTGAGAGAAGTCTGATTTTTATGTGATTTGTGACCCTAAGGGACTCAAATCCACATAATCTTGATTCGGTCATTAAGAATTGGAGTTGGATCGGTTAATGTAGGAATGTGGTTTGTGGTGGTGGTCCTATGAACAGATAGTTTTTCTATCATTTTTAGTTAATTTTATTTCAGCAATTTCCTTTTGTTCTTAATTTTTATCAAACTCTCAATATCAGATTTTAGCTTCCTTTTACAATTGGATTTGTATGTCAACCACTCCTTTGTTGTCTCTTAAGATTGATACTTTACTATACTACAAGTTGACTTGTTTGTTACAACAAGTTAACAACCCATTTAGAAGGTTAAACTCTTGTACCTTTCCTAATAATTTGAAATGTATGCAACGATATACATCAATATACCAATCCCAAATTCACACAAATGTTGAAAGGTAAATGGAATTACAATCTCAATTTGAATGAAGCTCTCACTTCTGCAAGTATATAAATTAAGGAGTGGGAAAGGAAACATCAAAAATGTAAACACGATAGGAAGGACATGCTCATAAAAAACATCAATGAGCTCCCAATAGACCTTGTAAACAAGTATAATGAACTTACAAACAGCCTATGCATATATATTTAGGCTAAATCAAATGATGTCCTTAGAGAAAAGGGATGGATATCAAACAACATAATCACATCAATTATCTCCCCAATGGTGACAAAAACACATGGTTTTGTCATGTCCATGTAAACCAGAGATGGTGTGGCAATACAGTGAATACAATTACGAACAATGATGGAGAATGGGTCACAGACGAACTTGAATTGCAAGAAATGGTTATTACACACTTTGGAAGTGTACTGACAAAAAACTCCCCAAAACAAATCCCAAATTCTACAAATTTCCTGGAAATTTTTTAAACTATCAAACAATCAATTGGTAAAATTACAACTTGCTCTGTTTAAGGAAGAAATTGTTTTGGTAGTGAGGAATCTAAACCATATGAAGTTAGTGGGACCAAAAGGAGTTAGTAACTTCTTTCTACAAAAAAAGGGGAGATTGTGGAGTCGGCTATTATATATTTTGTAAAAAATGCACTAAATAGAGGAGTTATACCTGAGGAACTTTAAATTCTACAATTGTTTTCATTCTGAAATGCTCTAAGTGAGAGAGATGTGAACAAAATAATGCTATCCCCCTAAATATCATTGTCTTGGAGATATTTTCTTAGGTGGTAGTTGAGACATTAAAGTTTCATATTTTGTATTGGGTATCACCAAAACAAATTAGCTTTATACCATGCTATAAGATGACCGACAACATAATTCTAGTGTTAGAGCTCATCCATGCAATGAAAAGAAAGAAAGGAACAAGTATGATGACCATTAAAGTCAATCTACCTAAGTCATATGACATAAATTGTAATTTCATTGAGGATACACTCACTAGAGTTGGAATCTTGGATAATATCAAACAATATGTTAAGGGATCCATCACTAGAGGGTACACTTCTATCATCTAGAATGGAAGGAGATCAAGAGATTATAAGTCTAGTCATGGACATAGACAAGGGAATACACTATCACCTTATTTGTTTGTACTATGCATGAAGTGCCTTAGCCATCCCATTCAACTGAAGGTGGACCAGCAAATCTAGAAATCAGTGAAACAAGGATAGGGAGGCCCCTTTATATTAAATGTCTGCTTTGTAGACAATGTCATTATAATTGCATGGTCTGACACTATCCATATGTATATCATAAATGATTGGCTTTAGGAGTTCTCTAAAGCTTTGGTCAAAGTGTGTCTATCTCTAAGACACACATATTCTTCACTAGGAGTGTATCGTTGGCTAAGAAAAGATGCATCAGACACTTTAGTGGCATCCAAGAAACTAGGGACTTGGGAAAATATCTTGGTGTTCCCATCCTTCATTCAAATCATTGAACACACATATGCTAAAATTTTAGACAATATTCAAGGGAGAATCAACTCATATTCTACTTCTAGATCATCATTAGCAACATAATTTGTCTTACAAATGCCACTATCACTACTATACCTACCTACATGTTGCAAGCAGCCATGCTTCCTCTAAAACTTTGTGATACGATTAATGGCATCATCCATAGGTTCATTTGGGTGGCAACCATAAATCTAACCCTCTATCACTACTAGAATGGAACAAGGTAACATTCTACAAAGAAAAATGAGGGACGAGTATGAAAGGTTGAGGGATTGGAATAAGGCATTCATACTTAGACATTTCCAGGATCTAAGTAGAATGGAAAACATCAACTGGTGCAAGAGGGTGTAGAAAATAATGTCCAAGCATATCGGTGTCAAATGTAACACACTACAATGATTGGGACGGGCGTCAAGGTTAGGGATGTAGTTCATCAGTGACAATTCATTTATGTTACCCTTGAATGGGAATGATATCTATGTATGACATGACATATCTCAGGAAACTGGGCCAATTCTAAGGGAGCACACTCTTAGACCCATACCATATGACCTATAAAATATTAAGGTGTCCAGTTTCATCAAATGTAAAGGTAACTGGGATGTTAGCTTCCTTCATGAATTGTTACCTATTACAATTGTGAGAGATATTTAGAAGGTAGAATGCCCCAAAAATGACAATGTGGAAGACACCAGGGTCTTTCACTCATGGCCAATGGACATTTCTCCACTAAAATGTCTTATTCTAAATTACAAGAAAGACTTGACATTATTGTTCATGGCAATTGGAACAACATTTGGAATGCTCAAGTTAGCACTAGACACAAAACATGTTGTTGGCTACTCGATCATGATGCAATTCTTACTAATGAAAGACAAGAAAAGAGGCATTTGATGACTAACACTGAGTTTCTAAGATGTGATGCACTGGTGCAAAAGGCTCTATACACAATGAGTGACTATCAACATGCCAGAGAAGTATGGGAATGCCTATTTGGATACTAATGAAGTAAACATGATGTGGACGATAGAGATCATACATGACTAGATTATTGTGTACAGAAGAGGAAACACTGATAAAATTATCACTTTCATGACTACATGTTGGCACATCTAGAATGCCCAGAACCTACACGTCTTTAAGAAGAAAAAGATGTCCACTATCCAACATGTGAGATATATAAGAAGAAAAGTTCCAAATATCATACAAGATTGGAGGAAGGATGCATCCTAGCATGAGAATAAAACCATTTCCCTTTGTATAGCACCACCATGGGGATGGATAAAAGTAAATATGGATGTAGCAGTGAAGCAGAAATGTGCAACATGTGCAGGAGTTATTAGGGATGATGGAGGAAGATGGATGGGGGTTCACAGAGAAACATAACATATAGGATGTCACAAGTACCGAGTTGTCAAGCATAGGATTAATGATACAAATTTGCACTAAAAATAATTGGGACAGCATAATCTTTGAAATTGATTGCTCAAACGTGGTGGGATGCATTGAGAAATGCTATAAAGGAAACCCTAGATATGCAAAATGAAAACTTGGCATCAAAGCTCTGAGGAAACCCAACTGGGAAGTATTTTTGTGTTAGAGATAAAGTAATGTTGCTTCTAATAAGCTTTCTAAATATCACAAAAAAAACTATTCGAGGTAAGGGTTATACCCTTCTTCCTGATGAGTTCAAGGACCTTATCACTAAAGACCTTTGTAATGGTAGTAGTACTACCATGTGTTCTTTCTGTAATTTAATTAGTAGTTCAAGATTGGATGTGTTTGCAAGGGAGGAAAAAATGAATAAATAACCTCCTGACTTCACTAAAACAAGAGACGGGGTAACTTTTTGGTAATGTTTTAATATTTTTAGTCATGTTCGAGATAACTTTGGCATCATTTACATATTGTTTTATGTTGCTACATGGATAGTACCAAATGAACATTCATAAAAGTATCAGAATAAACACAAAAATACCAATAACTATTGGTCCCACCTTTTTCCTACATTCCTAATATTTTTTATTGTCAAGCATAATGATCAGTATTTCTATTTACAAAAATAGTGTTTCTATTAAGTATTAGATTTGTTGTAAAAACAATTTAGTATTGTTGTGCATACAAATTGGAATTTCTCAATATAACTTGTATCAATTAGTACTTCTAAACAAATAATATGAATGATTATACATATCCATATCAAAATAAATCCAAACATTAATAAAAAATCCTTATTTTTTCTTTTATTTTTAAATTTTTTTCTACCTATCTTTACTATTTATACTACTTTCTTCTTCTTCTATATGGAGAGATCCATTAGTCCATGTGATAAGGCATTTAGAATATTGAAAAATTCAAGTGCACAAATGGGCAAATAAGCCTACAATGACTTGTGTGAAGAATTTTCCAACATTGATTAGGTAGTTTGTTATAAATTATGGAAAAAGTAACACGCTTTGTGCCATATTGTTACAACCACGTGGGGGAAGTAAACAAGACCAGATACTGTAGCAAAACTTCTAAGCGTTCTATAAATGCATTCTAGTGTAATAAAATAGTAAGAATATAATTACACATGTGCACATTTTATTTTCTCTTAATAGGAATAGTAAGACAAATAAGAAAAATTGAACATCTACAAACCATAAGTGGCTTTTGATATGTATCATATTAGGTTAGAAACCTAGATATTACAACTAGATGTGAATTGTGTAATTCTTGAAGATATTATTTTCTTATTTTAATTTGTGTGTAATTCGTGTGGTATGATATGTAGATTCACAAAATTGAGGGGTTGATATTATAGGGAGTGCACAACCTGAACATATGAACTCGATCATGTTCTTAGGATAGCTATACAAGTACAAACCTTATCTTCATATTTCTCTTTAGGTCATGATACTAGACTGCCCAATGTTTTTTCTAACTTAATTTCTAGTTTTCGATTCATACAAAAGTTGTATGCTAATTTTTTTATCATGTGTTTCAATGTTATATAAAACTTCAGTTATATGTATACGTGTATGTAAACACATAAGTGTTATTGCACACAAAAAGGAAGTTGGTATACATGTAGCCTAAAAGAAATTGGTGTATTATTAGTCTAAATGAGAGCTCCTAGATATAGAATCTAGTTATCTATATCCATGGTATATCTTAGGCTATTAGGTAGAATAGTATAAATAAGCTTGATTAATGATAATAAGTATGACATATGATGATTTGAGTGGGATATTGAGGACTCGTGTTATGATATGATGTATCCACATGATAATTAATGACACAACCCTAGTTACTCTAGAACCATACATATATGGATGGTCGATTCACATGTGTTAGAAGAAGTTAGTGGGATTGCATGCATGAATGTATATATGCTTGTATAAGTTGAGATGTGCCATGTAAGATACGGTTGAGAACCAATATGGGTATAAAATATTTATGAAGGAGGACCTCTAATGCAGGACATGTGATATGGTAAACTCCAAAGAGGATAAACCTCAGAGGGAGAAGGCCATCGGATGTAACCTCTTAGAGAAATATGAAAAACAAGATATGTGAAATATGAGATAAGTGATATACATATGACTATAAGGGTTGAGTCACCTAGTGTATGGTCCATATGATAAAGTGAAACCCTAGTTTCATTTTGAAAAGATCACAACCATAGAGAGAGAGGTAGTTATATATGTGTGTAACAAACCATCAGGGTGAGTGTGAGTCCCACAACCTTAGATGAGTTACATTTAATATGGTTTTTATGATGAGCCTCATACTTGGATTGGTGGTTTCATATGAAATAATTTAGTAGTTTCACCCACATTTATGAGTTGGGTAGTGTTTTATAATATGCATGGATATAATGTGTTCAAAATGTCCATATTTGACTTAGCTAGGTCTTTGCTCGAGTGGCTAGAGATTTTAGAGTTCATATTTGGTTACAAGTGAGGTGATTATGAAACTCTTATGTTGATAATGATGTTGTTCCTCATATGTTCTATGATGCAATATTGTATCTCACTGAAGATAGAAATTTGATATATGTGATAAGCCACTAAAACTAGCTTGACTTAATATCTAGCTCATACTATACATGCACGTTTTAATTTGACTTGGAATTTTGATCTAGAAAATCTTGGGATCTTGGTTCATATGATCGTAATGTATATATGCTAGTTTCAAATATAATTAAAAATATAATGACCCTAAGATGATGATAATTTTTATTAACTCATACAATTTCTGGTGAAACCCTAAAATATGAAATTATTAATTGTGAACACCTTACATGATGAAGTGTTAGTAATATGATGATAATGACCCTTTCAATCATGTTGATTCGAGTTCTCTTTTATTTTGAGGTTAAATTTTCTTTTTATCTTGGTTGAATTCAGTAATCTTCCTTTGGGGCTATTTTTCAAAAAATGTCCTTGTTTGAAAATAGAATTTTAAAAACTTGAGTTTATAAACAATTCTTTGAGATCCTTTTTAGTCAATATTTGCAATATAATATAAAAGTTTTTGTTTGAGATTTTTGGACTTGAAAATGAGAATTAAGTTACAAGGATTTATTATTTGAATTTTATTTGTACACTTAAGATTAAGTGAGTATATGGCTTTTTTTGCAAATTTATCATTTTTAGTGCAAAGAAATAAATTCGGAAGTGATTGAAAGTTATCATGTAATTTTTGTGCCTATTTGAGGTTCCTTTGTTAAGTTATCATAGTTAATTTTGACGAAATAAGCATTGATAGAGGAATTTATTATATACTCAAATAGGGCATGTTTGGTTTTAAAGTTGGTCAAGGTGAAGCTTAAATGAAAGTGGATCAGTGTCTAAGATCGATATATGTTGGCATTTTAAATTGAAGGTTATAACTTTTTGAATGATAAAGATTGTATAGGGAATACTTTTGTTTAATTTTATTTACCTATCTACATACTATGTGATCCTGAAGTTGCCTTCAACCTCCCGAAATGACGTGTTTGACAATAGTGAAGGGGCATAAGTGGCACCAACATGAAAAGACTACTTTATCGTGAATACTTACCATAATTACTTATTTGATAGATATACATGGAGACGATATCCAAGGAGAGAAAGTGGGTGATTACTATGAAAATTATAAGAAATAGATATTGACGAGATGAACCTCAATGAGACATAAATGTTTCCTTTATGCCATAGAAGTAGTCTATAGAAGAAGGGATAATGTCAACATTGGGAACACCCTATTATTATGTATGTTCGGAGAGCCAATCATATGGTGATTGTGATGGTATATCTTGTAAACAATTTGATTAATAATAAAGGAAATCTTACAATTTATTTTGTGGTTATGAGATAATGATAAACATAATAAATGTTTAGAGAATGATATTAATTAATGGAGTATGTCTTTGAGTTGAAGACCTAAACGATGAGATCATGCGGATGTCAAGTGTATATGCATTCTTGTTATGTCCCTAGTCATATGTTATTGTGGAAGGTTAATAGATAAAAATAACACTTAAGACTAGAGTGTGTGTTGGTTGATGACAGAATCTCATTATTCATGATATGTGATATCAAACCAAGAACATAGATACTTGTTAGAGAATAGTTTACCAGATAGACTCACCATGAGAGTGACAGATGCAAACCATGATTGGTAGTCAGAGTCATCTCTCATAGTGATGGTGGTGATTGTAGTTCTTAAACCTGAAATCACTACACTCATCACATGTCGTTCGGTGTACCTTGACATCATCCATTGTGATCCTGAATAAGGGTTGCATTAAAGGTGGTGTGCACTATGACACCTGGGGATGACTGTGAGTGATGTTGATGGGATTTTGTCCTCATATAGGAGTATGATATCTTGGCCACTTTATAAGAGAGACTGAGAAATGCATGGCCATGTTGATGTGAGTCAATATGTGATACTGAGTATACACATATCTCAGTAGTCTTCTCTAGTTCAAGAAATATGGATTGAATCTTGAGGAGGAAGACGATTCCATGCTTTGAGTTCAATCCAGATATCAAAGACAAAGGAACTATACATTCACTGTAACACTAATTGTAGATGATAGGTTTAGTTGTTCTCCAACTTTTCCAATTACTTGGGTAGCAATGAAGTCTTGCTAGATACCAATCATTGATTGTAAATCATAATATGATTATGAATATCACTGGAAATGTAATGTGGAGCCTACCAGTTCACACGCATAGGATGTGATTGGAATAGGAGTATAATTGTGGAGTTTATTAGAAATGTTCCAAATCAAATTGATTACTAAAACATTGGTAATCTTCCATAATAATATTGTAATATAACCTGAGTTAATTGGTTTATGTGTTTAAGCCAAATAATTAGATTCCATTATTAAGTCAGTTGGATGAATCATAGCGATTAATTAGAGATGTAGAATAGAAATTAGTTAATCAATTAATATGATTAATTGGATTAATTAGCTATTTCCAAAATATACTTTTATTGGTCCACGAACGGCTCATTTCAAACACATTTGCAACCCTTTTGTTTTCTTAGGGTTTTGAGAAAACCTTGCTTCCTTTCCTCTGCTATTTGTAGGGGCATGACGGTCGGCTTTAGCCAGAGACTAATTCTTAGACGTTGAGGTTACGCCCTTATATGTGAACCCTAGTTGTCATCGTTGCTGAGTGAGAGAGAAGGAGATCAACCTACACTAGCACATCATCAAGCAAAAGGCTAATCCTTCCTGTCGTCTTAAGGAAGCACGATGTGGAGTTCTAGTCCATCTGTGTGGACAAAGTAGAGATGCAGATGTTGAGTTGTCTATGTTTGGAGGATGAATGAGGACCGTCTTAGAACATTAGGAGCGACGCACATCACTGCGCCAAGGGACATCACCGAACTTGCTCCAGGATGAGGTATATCCCTGCACCCTCTTTCTAAATACCATGTTGTCGATGAGACTCTTGAGTAGGGTATGTGGACAAAATTTTATTGCTTCCTTTGTGCCTTTCTCCTCTACAAAACCCAACATGCCCTCCCTCACACAAGACCAACCCTCTATGCCTTTGTAGATAAAATGAGATACAATTAAGAAGAGCCCAGCATTAGCCATGGTTTTAGCCAACCTAAGAGTGGATCATGGTAGCATTATACATGTTTTATCCATCCTAAGAGTGGATCATGCCATTGAACTTGGGGGACCTTAGATACCTTGGTAGGATTCCATGGTCTCAACGACTACTTCTTGAGGCATAACCAGTATTAACTAGAAAAAGGAGACATCTTCCCAAAACATCTCTAACAAATGTCAGCAGCATCAAAGACTAGTCGGCTGGCAGATGGATAGCTTCCTTGGGTTCAAAGACAACTAGAGTTTGTCTCAATGGTGGTACCAACATTGCTAGATCCTTCCCAAATGATGGAGGAAACAAGGATGTTTGTATCTCTCTATTGTACAAGCCTCATGGTTCTCAATTTTTAAAGGAAATAGATTCCCACAAATGGGGAATAGAGGAAGAAAGAAAACAAGTGAGGAAGTCACCTGAGTCAACCAACTAGGCTCTGACTATTGGTGAGCCAATTGGGATAGACATGAGCCCTAAATTTTGGTCATTTTAGATGAGTCCAAGAGACAAATTGCAGCCTATTGAGTCAGAATATGGAAGGCTTTATTTTCTGTCATTTTTGTCCATCAAGAAAGATAACTGATAAATCTTAAAATAACCTACTCTTTTAAAATGCCATTATTTTGTTGGAATTTTCAAAATGGGATAAGGTGTATGATTTTCATAAAAATAATGAGACCTATAGTTACATGTTCTTAGATTGGGTGTTTGATATTTTTTATTTGATTTTATAAAAAAAGTCATGCATGAATTTTTAGTCAAGTACAATAGTGTGGATAATATATCTTGGAGACAAAATGACATATATACATATTTTGAACTCTATATATACCTCCAGTTTAAGTCTTTTTACAAATTTAAAGGAAAGGATTAAAGATCCCTAATGTGGTTGGTTGATGGGTTTGGTTATCATGACACTAGAGTAACATGAAAACATGAATATGGTCATAATTACTTTGAATTTGAAATATGATACATAATGTGCCTTGGGCCAGGATTATTGATTTTTATAACTCCAATATTGGTGAGGGTCTAAAGTAATGTATATGATACTATCCTCCTTGATGATTTCCTACTTCATTGGGGTTAGAATCATAATATGTTTCATACATATGTTTCCTCTCTTAAAATTTTGATATTATACAATAATTTTCTATTATATCTAATTCTAACTATTTTTTTCTTTGTTAAATAAATACATTGTAAGAAGCTAAACATAAATGAAAAGTACATGTATTGTCTCTTAATGGTGTCCCACCAAATGGTTTTGTAACCTTATACTACTATTGACACTGAATGGACCAATTACCCCTTTATCTTGGACATTGGTTTGAGTAATATATAAAACTAGATATAATTCCCTTCACTGATTGGGTTTTTGTAGTCAAGTGGCATATAGAGGTCTTGGCTCTCACCTTATAAGGTGTATGATTGTCTGGTCAACCTATACTTGGAAGTACAATGAAAATGTGAAATAAAGGACATGTTATCTAATAATGAAATGTGATGAATCTTATATTGTTATTGTTTCCTTATATGGCTATATCTTAATGACAAAGTTATGCTTGTTATTTTAGTAGATATGTCATTTATAGTCACCACGTACTCACCACATTTGTGTGACCTTTTCACTTATTTTAGTGTTTTTAGGTTCAAATATAGCATTTATATCGGAATGATGATTGTTTTGAAATGATCATATGTTAGGTGGACATATTTTATTGAACTTGTATATTATAATGTACATGTTGAATCACAATGTAATTTCAATATGTAGTTCAAGTTGTGTATCAAGTTCATGTAATTCTTCTATATAAGGGCAATATATGTTGTTTGTATAATATGTGATTGGTTTATGTACAAGTGATGTTATTACTCTAGTGTGTCACAGTTGGTTCCTTTGGTAGCATTCCTGGGTTCCTATCTAGGAATTATGGAGATGTTACAAAGACTTTACGAGGGACTGGTAGTAATAACGTATACATTTTTGGGAGTAGTTTATGTATTTTTTAATATGCTTTGGTTTCATTCAAAAAAAATGCCAGAGACATAAGCATAGAAGGTCTCTTATTTGGTATGAGACTAAAGATGTAGGTCAATATGTTATAATAAATTATTATTGTATCGATGGTGCTGACTGTATGTGTTGTGGTATATGAAGGTGTAGGGCCTGTTAGATTGTTGTAAAAATATGTCAAGAGAAAAAAGTTGGGTTTTATAGATTCAAGGTCATCCTATCATAGAATTGAGAAAAACATTCATGCATGTTCTAGAGTGAATACTAGGTACTACAAGGAGCTCTTGCTCATATTCTCTAGGTATAGAATTTAATGTTAGGTGTACAAGATCCTCTAAGGATTTATAATTATACTCTTAATTTATGAAGAAGGTTGGGGCCCATACCAATTAGATGAAAAAACTTTTTTATGTGTAGGGTACAAACCCTATAATACTTGCCAAACTGTGATAGAAAATAATGACAAGGATATGTCTTTTTAAGTTGATGTATTGGGGGTTGGGGAGATATCTTGTGGACCGAGGGAGAGTCAATTTGGTAAGTAGGATGTTGGATGTCTATATCAAATCTATGATCTAGTGATGATTCCTAGAGTCAAAAAATAAGGAGTTTTTGTGGTCATTATTTATGGGAAATTTGGTGATGTTGAGCAAGATGTGTCCTTGTTTAGCTTTATATTTTTAAATGAACGGGCATTTGCATGATGGTACTATAGTTCAAAAGGAAATATTCTTGTAATATTGGGAAATGAATATAATTCCCAAGGGAGAACAAGGGTTTTTCATGGAGGCAAGGAGGTTTTTGAAGCATATTAGGAATTTGTTTGGGAACGTTTATGAAAACCCAAACTACCTTAGATTTGGGAAGGAAGATATTATTGTAGGATATTAAATGAGTTTTGTAGTTTTTTCAAAGACAGTTTGTAAGAAGTTTATCAATTTTCATTAAAAAAATTGGTAGTCTTAGCAACCAATGAAATAGTAAATAAGTTGTCTAAGGACAACATTTTTTATTAACCTAGATAGTTAGCAAGGGAGAGGGATAGACTAGCCTAACCTAGAAGATTTTTCTATATATAGTCCATTATAGGATTCCAAACCATAGTTTGAGGGTGTATGGAGGAAGAGTAAGGGAAATATGTGTTGTAAGGAAAGTGTCTAGACTATTTTGAAGTATATCTAAGAGAAGTTTTTTATCTTATGGTGGCATATGACAACTGAGGATGTAGGATTTAGTGTAATCAATTTTAAGATTGGATAATGTTTGAAAGATATAGAGAATACATTTAATGTTTATGGATTTCAGTGCTAGGCTTGATAAACATTTATGTATCATTCAAAAAGTTAATCAGGGGTTCAAAATATGGGGTGTGGGTCAATATAGGTTCTATTAGGTTTGATGTTTTTGACATTGGAAAAGTTCTATTAAGGCACTGTATGATTGTGATGAACAGTTGAGGGGAGAAGGGCCCACCTTGATTGTGGAAATTTGGTGTTAAAACATCAGCATGTGGGATTCCATTAAGGAGGTAAATAAAAAAATGTAGTTACATAACCTTGTATTTAGTTGATCCATGTTTTGGGAAAGACCTTTCCTTGAAGGAGTTTTTGTAGAAAAGGACATTTAAGGATATCAAAGGCCTTCTCTTAGTGTCGTTTTACAATAGTTAGGGGTTGTGTATTCTTCAGTGATGATGAATGATTTCATTGGCACTGAGAAAAAATAACTTATCTTACAATCTTTGAAAAAGGTTTCTTTGTTTTTCGAGATAATGTGTTATAAATATGAAGTTAGTTTGGAGTTGAGAATTTTGTCGATGATTTTGTATCTATAATTGAGAAGGCTCACATACTTGCATCAGGATATGTAGTTAGGATTTTTCTCATTAGAATAAGATCTAGGTGAGTGGTATGGAGTCTTAAGGCTACATCATGTGAGTGTAGGGGGTTAAAGATGTCTAAAATATCAATTTGATGGTAGGACAACATGAATTGTTGAAAGAGCTTATGAAATGATCTTGGCAAGAAATTATATTTGTTTTTAGATTGTTTGGATGTCTTGATTTCATAATGAGTGAATGGAAAAATGAGAAATTCTAGATAGAGGATGATTCAATCTAAGAAGATGTTGACATGTAGTACTATGGGGAGTGGTTCACTGATTGGGGTATTAGTTATGAGGTTTTTAAATGCATGATAATGTGGTCTATAATATCCATTTTGCTACTATTTCATGTGTCGGTTAGACTAGTATAGGTGATATGTTTTTTTGTGATGAACACTCTAATACAAGAAGTATGCATTGCGATGACCTTTTTCACGAAAGTTTATTTTAGATTTTTTCTTCCAATTGGTTTCTTAATTGCAGAGGAGGTTCTATAAGTTTGTTTGGGCTATAATTTTTTCAACCTTAGTATTTGTATTATAGTCTAGGGGGTCAATCTCATCAATTTTATTATGTTATAAGGGAATTTTTGATTTTTCATTGAGAGTGACAAAGTTTTGAGAGAAGTCGACCTTGAGAGCATGCCTACAAGATATTTTTTACTTGATAGGTCTATAGGGTTTGGTCCATATGTGTCTATGTTGGGTGAAAGGGGGTTAATAAGGTTTTTGTATGAGTAATGTAATGTCTATAATATTTCAAAATGGAAAGGTACTAGGTCCAAGAATATTGGATTTGTGCTCCTTTTGATTGGGATGGTAGTCAGATATTAGCTCATGAGAGATGAAAGTATGTGTTGGAGGATATAAATATGACCATGTAGTTTAACAAATAAACCTATGTAGCTTGACATGAGTAGGGGGGTTATTGTGGTCATATAAGGAATATGAGTAGTCTGTATCCCTCAAACTAATAAGGCATCTATAATTGATGAATATTGAATTATTTCATATTGGAAATAGAATTATTTAGTGGTCTAGATCTCTTATGAAGAAATCTAGTGGATCTTGAAGTTACTTGTATGAGCAAAGAGTTGAGATTAAAAGTGTTATTAAGATACTCTATTTCTAGGAAGATAGGTTTTTATTTGATGAGAGTCTAGGAAATTTTGATGAGGGTGTCAAAAGGAAGGTGATAAATATAGAGAACTTTAGGATCAAGTGGCTTTGGTAGTTGGAGTGAGAGTCACTCTAGCCTAGCAGGATAGCTGACTACATCCAATAGCATTAACTTGGATCAAGTGTTTTGTAAGGAGTGTGACCAGAGAGGGGATTCACTCCTTACATAGTTTTATAATATTAAGCATACAACCCCATACATTCACAATCATAGAAGTAAAGTACTCAAGAATAGGGGGTGCGTAATTTTTTCTCAAACTGATTGGTAAAGAACATAGTTTTATAGTAGTAGAAAGGTAAATCTAACTATTATAGATTTTTTGTCCAATTTTGGGTCCATATGTTATCCAACTAAGCCCAACTTTGGTTGGTTATGTGTTTGAGGGGTGAGGAAATCCTATTTTGCATTTTTTTTTACTTTTGACACTCCTAGATCGATCAAAACAAAACTTGATTTATAAGCAAACTTATAATATATTTATTTTTTTCATTTTTTGTTAAATGATCAAATTTCATTAATGACTCTTCCTTCCCCTTAACTAACCATACAAAAATATAGAAAAATAATTATAAACATAAACCTAACAATGTGGCAAAATCTAATAATTTGGCCCAATTTAGGATATTATCCCAATTTCTTGTATTAAAGCCTCATAAAATTGGTTTATTGGTTCTAACTTTAAAACTGTGGATTACTAACATACTAATACAATCTCTGTTAATAAAAAGGGTTCTAAATTAAAATATCATAAGGTGAATAAGTAAATTGGATATGTACCTAAGTTTGAGTATATTATTACACTCCACCCCTTTCAAAAAAATTCTTCCCCGAAAAATCAAACAAAAGTGAGAGGTGAGTTTGCAATATTTCTACCCTAAGATCCCAAGTTGTCTCATCTAAGACAATATATTTACATAGAGCTTTTATCGATTCATTCTCTTTGCTCTTTATTTGTTTCACTTGGGGGTCAAGGATCTGCATAGGACACTCTTCATAAGTTAGATCTTCACAAATATCTAGAGGCTCTATTGAAAGCACATGGGAATGATCTTTCACGTATTTCTTCAACACAGACACATGGAATACATTATGGATTTTATCATAAGTAGTGGGTAAAGACACATATTATGCATGATTCTCAATTTCCAACACTTCAAACGGTCCCACATAATAAGGACTGAGCTTGCCTTTAACCTTGAACTTAGAATTGGAAACATTTTAAACTTTCAAGAAAGCATAGTCACCTACTAGAAAGTTTAGATCCATGTTCCTCTTATCAGCATATATTTTCTGTAGATCCTATGGCACTTTCATATGTTTCTTTATTAGACCAATCTTTCCCGTCATCAATTGCATATCATTGATTTTCACAAGTGTATGCTCACCCACATCATTCGAATGTAAAGGAGAGTGACATGGTCAGTCATGGAGAGCTATGAAGGGTGGCATACTAATAGTAGCTTGGTAGTTGTTGTTATAAGAAAACTCAACCAAGAGGATGTACCTATCCTAATCACCTCCTTAGTCCATAACACAATCTCGTAAAAGATATTCTAAAATCTTTACTAGTCCTCACAGACCGACTAGTGGTATCTAGGTGGTAAGATGCACTAAAACACAAATCTAGTCCCACCTCCTCCTGAATCCGCCTTTACAAGTGGGATGTAAATTTAGGCTCCCGGTCAGACACAATCGACCTCCAAGACTCCATGTAAACAAACATCTCATGTAACATTAAAGTATGTTTTACATATATTGTGTGATTTCTTTACTACACAAGTACACCAAAATGTATGATTGCTAATTTTTTAAGTTACTAATCCAAATATAGTTATTAGTCAACAAATTACACATATTTTTGAAGTAATACTAATACTTTCTTCTAAAGTAAAGGACTTTCTAAAACTCACACCACTTATGTAATCTTTTGTTTTTCAATGGCAACTAAGGGACAAGGGCCAAAACAAAACAATTTATATAGGCTTTTTTGATACACATTCATTTCCTGACTCAACTAGGGGATGTTCTCTTATTGCTTAGAAGTGTGTACATTTTATTTCTAGCCTTAAGCAATTGAATTAGTGTGTGGCCGGTTCATTTTGGTCAAATTTGCATGACCATGAAGTCTAAATTGTAAAAGAGGTAGGGTTTATGTAATAAGTTTTTAATATTTGAAAAAATATGAATTGATTGAGAACAAGTCATGTGTCCAATGATAATATTAATCGTGTTCATGTTACCTACTACTATGACCATGAGATTTATCAATTGAATGTTTTATATAACTAAAGTACCCATTTTATTCATTTATATAAATTTATTTCCTTCTAACATGTGTCTTACACTTTGATTAATGCCATGAGATTGTTTATACCAAATCTTAATATTCAAAACATTTGGATATAAGTATTACTTAACTTAATAGGGCCAAACCATAGAGTTTATTTTCTCTAACTTAGTTTCTTAAAGTATTGACCAATAAAGTTATGGATACTACACAAACTTAATTACCATTAAGCTATATTCATAATGGCTATTTACTATAAGTATATTTTGTGTTGGTTTCAAAGTCATTACCTCTCCTTCTCAAGAATATATGATCCATGAAAGGTTTATTCAGTATGTATAAAATTCCTAAATTTGGATTTCAATAAAGGAAACTAAAATGGTTCATGAAAAGAAACTTGATAGACTCATTTGCAAATATTATCCAAGAGGAGACCAAGATCCTACTTAAGAACAAGAAATCTACCGCCAGACTAACTAGTGTCAAAATACATGATTTAATGGAAAAATACTTTAGTGGGCCTTGAAATGAAGGACTAACTTCAAGGTGGGCTCAACTTAAGAAACAATTATGGATTATATCTCAACCAGATTTAGTACCCATATTTTAGTATGTTACACGACCAACACTTTAGCCCAACACAGTCCCCATAGTCATATTAGATGCATCCATGATAATCTCAAATGGCTTAGAGAAGTCTCATGCCTTCATGATAGCAGAAGAAATCAAAGTGTACTTCAAGTTTTTGAAGGATTCAATGCATTTGTAATCAAATTGGCTTCAACATCTTTCTCATATAGTTATAACAATGGCTTTGATATCTTGTTGAAATAATTCATAAAGGGGTGATATTGAATGAGATATTCAATGTGGAAATCAGTCCCACTTTAGCTTTATGGACTTCAATTATGGTTTTAGAAACACTAAGAACAAGCACAATGATTTCTAGGACCATGAAATTACTTTTCTCCCAAGAAATAACTAGGCAAATTTTCACACATTTTTTCAAGACATTTCTTATATGCGACAAGAAGACATCAAAAGAATTCCAAAAATTTGAAAAATCATCCATAAAACTTCAACAAAGGAGTCAATCATATCTACAAAGTTTGATGTCACACATCTTTCAAAGGTGGATGGAGAATTGAAAATACCAAATGCCTTTCTTATGTAAGAAAAAGTTTTAACTAGACATATGGAGGTACTCTTCTTCTTATCATCTAGATGGACTTCCACTTGAAGGTAACATGAGTATCCATCAAGCAAACAATAGAAAATCTACCCTACCAATCTCTTAAGAATCATATCAAAAAAAAGCAACGGGGAAAGGTATTTCTTTGTCTTTGCATTAAGTTTATATAATCCACACACATATACCATTTATTGTTCTCTTATAGCTATTTGATTGTCATGTTTGTTGGATGCAATAGTAATATTAGTCTTTTTGGGTACAACAATAATGGGACAAACCCATGAGCTGTCACAAATAGGGTATATGATAACGCCATCAAGGATCTTCACTACCTCGTATGTCACAACTTCTTTCAATTTTGGATTTAATCTCCTTTACATCTCTTTACTATGATGGGTGTCTTCCTCTAGGTAGATGTAGCGCAAACCAATTGATGGGTCAACACCCCTAAAATAAGCAATAGAAAACTCAGTGACCACATCATTCTCCTTATACACATCAATAAG
Source organism: Alisma plantago-aquatica (assembly GCA_963693085.1). Classification (NCBI taxonomy): domain Eukaryota; kingdom Viridiplantae; phylum Streptophyta; class Magnoliopsida; order Alismatales; family Alismataceae; genus Alisma; species Alisma plantago-aquatica. Next base: position 1,286,228,370 of record OY856412.1, on the reverse strand, counting down.
AGCATGTTCTTAATATGGTAAAAGATAGAGAAAATAGGAAGGATGTCATTTTGACCAAGGAAAACATGTTTCAAACCCTCAAGAAGTGTCTTTAATCAAGAATTTGAGGCCCTTCGATGAACATTTTCAAAGGCTAAATTTTCATAGAAGGTAGATCTTCACTAGCAGCCACTACCTCAGCATCTTTGACTTCTTCAACTGGATGTTTAAGAAATTAAACTATTGGATCAAGCCCTCTGTTTTCTCTTGGATGGATAAGTATCATTTAATACATCTGGGAAGAGGCTCCTATATATTTCCTTGATCAAGGACAATATGGTCATTTATTTGTTTCACAATAGGAGTCATATGTGATGTTATATAATTCACTATCACAATATCACTATCCAATATCATAGTATCATCAATCATAGGAGTCACAAGATCAAAACTATCATTCATAGAAATATCACTATTAACGGTATCCTTTGGTCTTTTAAGTGTCTTGACACTTCTTAGAATAGTCACAACTTCCACATGCCCTTGACAGAAGATGAAAGAGTGGGAGCATAGTATTGTGGCAGTGGAGGAGGTGGTGATTGGATATGTTGATCGACATATCCTTGGTAAAAATGTTATCTAGGTTATGGATGAGGGGAAACATAGGGAATATGTACATGTGAGTGTCACTTCTGAGGTGGAAGGGTTTGTTGTGTTTGATGAGGTGTTTGTTGTGGTGGAGGATGATATTGGTAGTTGAATGGTGGTTGTGATTGTGGAGGAGCATATGAATGTGGTGGACATTTGTACTGATGAAGGGGATTCACTTACACTTTTTATGGAACATAGGGATTTTTTAAGTGACCATTGGTCCATTAGTGTCATCTGGGTTTTCCAAGGCTGGAAAGGAATTTTCCCTTTGATATCGAGGAAAAGTGTGAAGGATAGTTGTTCTAGTTTTTTTCTCAATTATTTTGATGTTTTGATCTTGATTGGACATATTTTCTTGACTTCATAAAATTCTATTAACTTAGATAGGAATTCCTCTACAAATCTTACATTGTATCTTTGACCTTGTGGTTGTTGTGGTGGACCTTATCCTTGATGTTCACAATTTCTATGAGATTGGAGGAATTTTTCCACAACTAAACTATCACCAACTTGAATAGCATTACTTGAGGAAATATGCCCTTGATTATTCATCAAGTTCATTATTTGAACTGGCATCTTCATCTATTAAGGGTTTGAGTCATTAGTAACTAAAGGGGTTGTAGAGGTGTCATTCTAGTGTTCTTATCATAATCATTCATCACACTAGAAGATGAATGTTTTGAATTTTTTCCCAAGTGTTAAGATAAAGGTCATCATTCTTTCAGGAGTTCGGCCATTAAAGCACCTCCACCATATGAATCAATCATGCTTTGGCTCAATTGAGTTAACATGGAGTAAAAAGACTGCACGAATTTCCAAATAGGAATCTCGTGATGAGATCATTTTCTCATAATATCATTTGGAATTTTTCCCATGTTTCATGGAACTTCTCATGATCCCTTTGACTGAAGTTCACAACATCACACCTCGTTTATGTAAATCTTGCAATAAAATAGAACTTCTTCAAAAATGAATTCTTCATATGTTTCTAATTCATTATCGCTATTTTGTAATCGTACCAGACCCCATCATTGTCATTCAAAAAGAATAGGAAACATAGACAAACAGATGAAATCATTAGTTGTATCTAGAGTGTGGTAAGTTGAGCATATATCTAGAAAAGCATCAACATATAAGGATATTCACAATCTTACCAATAGAAGATATAAAGCATTTGCACAAGGTCTGGAGGGATGGAGAGGTCTTGACTGGGCATTGCTTTGATTCTTGTTGCACTAGGATAAGTATAGTTGTTTGTAAGGAAGTGGCCATGGAGACACCTAAGGTACTCTTAATTGTGGGTTGGTAGTAATCCATTGGAATTAGCCATCTCTTCTTACTCTACTGCACACTATCACATGCAGGTTTCACAATCATGAAGAGTTACCAATATAAAAATAAGGAACAACAGAAATAACATATAATATCAGAGGTGAGTGTAGTAGGAATAGTCAAATCAAAACAAACTAGCTAGGATAATGCCACTCCCTCGATATGGTGCTAGAAAGCTTGATGAGCGTAGAGCATGCCGGTATAACAAATAATTATAACCGTTTGATTAGATATACTCGTGATAAAAGATCCACAAGCACATGACTCTTGACATGGTATTGAGAGTGGCAAGTTGAGGTTGACTTAGGGAGAGATGGAGACACTTGAGTGAGGTTTATTTCAGATAGGTCTCTAATGTGGACTGTATGGTTTTAAGGTTTAACCTTGAGGATTCAGAGTTGAACTAAGATTAACATGTAATAAGGAAATGCAAGAATTAAACCTATATTAACCTTACACAATTAAGGCTAACTCACAAACTAAGTGACAAGTTCAGTGAAGTAAGAAACAAGAGATAAGTAATCAGCACTACACTAACAAGGGTATTCCTAATAAAAATCTAAAAGAGGAAATTTGCTAAGCAAGTCCAGGGAAAGAATTAATTAGCACTAAATAAGGTAATTGACCATGAACTACTCAAATTAGGATAAAGGAGAAAGAAAGGAAGCTAAATTTACTAACACTAAATAGCAAGAAAGACATTAGGGTTAAACAAGCAATTACGGGAGTGGGTCGTTTGGGGGTATGTAATAATCAACCATGTTTTGGATCATATTATTGCAATCCCATCCAACAATTAAGATGTCAAACCAAAGAAGCAGTGGCAATGAGGATATAGGGTCATATTCTACTAGTTGACCATCGGTGGCATGTGGTGTGAATATGGGAACTAGTCTCTATTACCTCCCATCTAACCATGGGAGGCTCAATTGATTATGGAATAGATAAACACCAATTAATACTATCCTAGTATAGGTCTCTAACAATTATTCTCCTAATGCACTTTTTTTTTAGTCTTAGGGAGACCCCGCTCCCCCTCCTCCTCAAACAGGTGCCAGAGCCCGGATGTTCCAAGGAGTTGGTAATTACATTGCGCTCAGGGGGAATCGAACTCGGGTCCCCCAGGGAGGACAAGCCGGACCGAACCACCTGAGCCACACTAGTTGGGTTCCTAATGCACTTATTGGCAAGGGGTAGTATGAGGTGTAGGAGAAGGATATTTCACCTCCTTTAACCCCCATCCAACCACTAAACATGCTCCTTGTTAAGGGCATATGGAGGATCAAACCTATCTACATAATCTCAAACCTAGAGCTAGTAGAGTGGAAGTATATGTAGAAAAAGAAGGAAACTTGTTAAGGGTCTAACAATTAGACTTATAGCTTTTCCCTCTTCTAGCCTCCTATTTACATTTCTCTCGATACCTTAAGTGTTTTCATACTTCCAACACATGAAAAGAGGAAGAAGAAGAGAACAAGCAAGAATATGGCATGCACTGGTGAAATCGAAGTCTTTGTATAAATATTTTTCCAACATGGCATCAAAGTTACTTATTTTCCTCCAAACAACCCACCAAAGTGGCTTAGCTACTCATAATATAAGAAAATGGAAATAGCGGGGAAGAAAGAAGTAGAAACGTCCATGGAGCTCGAAGTAGAGGTTGTTTACATATATACAATAGGAAAAAGGATGATTTCCTCCCTCCTCCAAGGTGGAATGGCATGGAAGAGTGGAAATGAATTTCCAAAACCCTAGAAAAATAGGGTTTTTGATGGAAGATGGAAGGAAAATGGAATAAAGTGGTAGTTGAAGGTTAGGAAGTGGCCTTGAATGCTAGCATGATCTAACCTTCAACTATTGACCATCACTAATTTATATATAATAGCCTAGGAAGCTCCAAATTTAGTGGGGGTATTATGGTAGAAGTAGTGATGGACAACACTACGGTTAAGTGGGTAGCATGATCGTGATGAGTAGTCTGGGATTAGTCATGGTATGTTGGAATGATCATGTTGTAAATGGAAAATGATCATATAGAAATGGTTTTTGGAGTGTATGTACCACAGAAATGGTATCTAGAATAGACGTGGTGGTGTAAGGGTGGCACAACCATGGTATGGTGGACATAGGAGGAGAGGGCCAAATTGGGGAACCCAATCATATTGGTGATTTGTTTTAAAGGTCATGATGAGTACCACATATGTTCTAGTCCTAGTTTTCCATGGCTATTATGGATGGCAAGGTTGTGGCAACATTGATTTCCCAGTCCTTGTAAACTTGTGATTCCACCATGAATTTAGCTTGAGTATGACCACTTTGACTTAAAACCACAGCTATTTTGAGGGTTTTTATATGCACTTTAGTTCTAAACATGGCCACCTACAGCGGTCTTTGCTCAATTTTAATCCTTGAACACTTGGGGTATGTTGGAGTTGGTATTGATGATTCCTTTGGCTTGTCCATTAGTATTAGACTCCTTGGGATCATTTGTGTCTCCTCGTTCCATCAATCTGTCTCCAAGTTACTTGAAAAACCTGAAAACGACACCTATAACTGCTTTTCACTATATACCAATTATTGGGAATGTAACATGCATTACGAAACATCTAGATCTAAATAATAAGAAAAATAACACAAGATGAAGAACCAAACTTGGACTTCATCTAGGATCATAGGAAGTATATGAATGTTTTGATGTGCTAGTTTTTGGTGCAAAACACATGGTGTCCAATATAGAGAGGGTGGAGATCTCTCTAAAAGAAGGGATGATGTGTTGAGTAGGAGAATCACGAGTATGTGTAGTGTTTGTTAAGAAACCTAGGGTCAGGTCTAGTCAACTACTATGTCTATAGAGTAAGTTGCTTGAGTTCTTGAGTTTCCTACCCAGAAGTAAGATATAATGCCAAAAGCTCAATAATTTATTTGAGTTTGCATCATTCTCTTTAATGGCTTGGCATAGATGAACTTGTGTTGAATGTTTTATAGACTTAATTTTTCTACCAATTAATTGATGACAGTGTAATTGTAGGAGATGGGTGCAGGTGGTGTGTATAGTATCATATTTTGGTGTCCAAGAGTTTGGTTGAGACATTTTTGGGAGTTATATATATGAAAAGGGTCATTATTTTCCATGACTCAAACCATGTATTTCTTATTGTTTCTTGAAAAAGGAAGCTATGGGAAGGTGTTTGGTGTTGTTCTAAGGAGATATCCATTGGTTTTCGGTTTAGGTTTCTTTAAAAATTTAAAGGGATTTCTTCAAGAAGGGGGTGTGTTGGAGCTATGGAAGACTTAAAGGTCACATTGGTAGAGTAAGAGTATATTTTAGATATCTAGTAAGGGGTGAAGTGGGTTACCAAAGTTGAACACAATATCATTGTATGGTTCTTCTATATCATAAATTACTAAGGGTATATTTGTCTCCTAATCTGATGTTGAATGATGAGGGGCATGATAAGTCCTCAATACCAAGAATAACATGCCTAGAATATTTTATGTTAGCGGGATGGGAAATATCTTTGGTTACATGAATAAGGTATGAACCTCAACCATGTACAATGTTTTCGAAAAACATTTAGAGTCATAGGTGAGTATCTAGGACAAAAAGGATGAGGTTGTTGTGTGTGACATTGATGCCAATAATTGTGTCCCATCTTAAAAATGTGGCCTCTACTATTCAACAATTAGCTTTAAAGAAAATTATAAACCTCTAACTTTGTCGAGTCAGATGGAGTGAAGGATATATAGAAGCTCAGAGTTGGATGTTAGTTTCACTTTAATATGTTAGAAATGGGTAGGAGGTCTCTGATATATTGGGTGATCTTTGTGACTAGAAAGGATAAATTATAGAGACTATATCAACCATATAAATAATTCCTTCTCTTGTAGATTATGTGATCTTGGTGAAGGACTTCTATGGAAAATTCTAGATGGGTGTTAGTTTCCATTTCCTCTTGGACCTTAAGAGGAAGATCTACCATCTTTTATCTAGAAAAGTATATATGTTTGAGTTTGATTTCATGGTTGAGGTGGTGTATGTGTATGGATTGTGTTGAGGGATGTAAGGAGTGGGTTATACCAGGAGGGTGTTGGTAGAAAGCTAGTTGAGGGTGGTGTAAGGAGGATTTGGTTTATCTTAGGGTATTGCTATAATTACAAGGTGGTGGTTCTAGGGTTATGTTGGGTGAGATAGAGTGTAGAGTGGGATTTTAATGGGCGATGCATGACAAGGCATCATTAATAATGTGTGCGATTAGGTCTGTCAAAAATTAGGGAAAGGGATATGCCAGGGATGGTATCTTGTTCTATTAAGGTGGGATGGTTCATAATTGCATTTGTAGGGAAGTAGTAGTTTAGGCATTGAGGGTTGAAAACATATGTTGTATGGTAGATATGGTGCGTGTGAGGTGGTTTTTGCATGGTTTTTCATGGGAGACTTACATGAGACAAATGGTTTGGTTATGAGTGATGGGGTTGAATGGGATGCTTAATATTGTGGAAGCTCTTTTCAGGATATCTAATAGAGGATATGTGATAATTATAAGATTAAAATAAAATATTTTTTGTAATAATATTTTTGTGGAATGGGTTTGAATTAACATACTTAATTGGTGCTATGCCTTGCTTATGTATCATTAAAGAAATTTTTTGTGTGAGATACTAGTAAATTGCACTATTTGTTTGTCCAATTAAGGGTGGTTTAGTATTGTGTTCTTATGTGTGTTTGATAAAATGTAGCATTCATTACATGCATGGTTATTGTTTGATGATTTGAATAGTAATGTTATTTTGTAAAGGAGTGCTTTTGTGTAAAAAGTGGAAGCAGAACATGTATTATAGACATCCTTTTCATTTATCACCATCAACCTCATAGATTTGTCAATGCCAAATGCAGGTAGGGACGTGGTCGAAGGGGAATTTTTTATGTTTAATCCATGGAGGGGTGTTTTATGATGGTTAAAATAAGGATCAGATACAAAGAAACATCATAATTGGAACATTATAATAAATATCATTACCTTAATGCCTTTGAGAAATATCAATGAATAGAGGTTGCTGGTAGGAATCAAACCTTTGGAAGAATGAACATTCAGCATTTTTAACTTTAACGCGAGGTACATGAGGTTGTCCTTAATTTAGAGTTGGTGCTCTTGTTGGAGGAATATTTAGTCTCCACAATATTATCATCGATAAGGACCTAATGGATAAACATTGTATCTTGTATATTTTATAAACCAGTGAAGCAGAGGGATTGAAGGAAGATAAAGCCATCTTTGCTTCATATTAGGGATTGAGATTATCACTTTCATTGTCTAAAGATTCAATCCACTCTTATATATTAGGTTTTATGAGCCTATTGGAGTTGATATTGTGGGTAGCTAAGAGGGTATATGGTGTCACATGTCTCATCATGGATGATGAGAGGGTATATGGAGATCCACGTCTCATTATGGATCATAAGGGTCACGTGATCTTCTTATTGTTAAGAATAAGTATTTGTTCCATATGCCAAACGCACCCATAAGATTAGTCCACCAGTCATTGAATGTGAAGAATCCAGAACCATTAAATTGTATGGAGACGTTGTATGTATAATATAGAGATTCTGCCTAAGGATTGGTAGGGTTCCATGTCTCACCAGCAACTTGGGAACTTGAGGTTTCATTTTTTTTCAAATGTTTATAATAATGGAGATATAAAGCCTTAGGTTGTAGAAGCAATAAATCATTAGGGTATGTTGTTATGGAAATCTACTGAGATGGGTCACAGTCAATAATGGATATGGGAAAGATCTCCATTGATGTATGGGGTAGAGGTGGAGTGGTATTAGTTATAGGGTAGGCTTGTTAGTGGATAGGGAAAGATGGATTGGAAATTGATTTAGCATATGGTTTCATTAGTGGGGGAGGTGATGGGTTTTGGGGTTGGAGGATGGCGAGACTAGGGTTTTGTTTAAGGTAAATGGTGAGGGTGTGGACGAGAGGGTTAGTTATTCATATTTATAACTAGTAAGGGAGTAAAGGTGTTTAGATGAAGGAATTAGTATGATAACCCAACATTCATGTCTATTTGGTACTAATAAATGTCTCCTGAAAGGAAATGATCTTAGTTTATTATAAGGATACTAAGTCTCATGCTATGGGAAAGTATATGTATCCAAATATAATGAATGATATGGGGGTAAAGGAGGAAAGATTGGGCCCTTACCTTGCATACCTTTCTTACCTTGATCATTGGTAGGGGATTTTGGAGATGTGGATGTGTGAAATTCGTCACAAGAAGGGCCTATCCATGATTTTTTTGAGGGAAGAGGAGGATGATTGTCTAGGTTAACAATGGGAGAAATAGGTCATCTTTGCTAGGGTGAAGGAGGAGCCTTTTTAAAAATAAAATCATCAAAATGACACCTTTTCTATGAATGTGGTAGCTCACTTTTTTAAGTGAATGAGTGACAATGACCGCACCTAAATTTTGGGCGAATTCAAGCCTAAAACATTTATCCACCCAGAAACGAGCAAATTTAAGCAAGGTGGTCCAAGGAAGATCAACCTCAGTCAACCCTATGAACCCCTTTTAATTTGGGTCCGGGGACACCAGTACCCTCCCTCCTTCCACCTTGGTCCCAAACCATCGAGGAGCCACACGGTCATCCTACGCAAAAGAAGAGTCGCCGTGCAAGTGCCAACAAGAACTCCAGAGAGAATACACAAAAAAGGAAGATTTGCTCAACAATTGATAGGTTCATCCTCAATAGCTAAGAAGTTGATAGACTTCACCCTCTTAGACAAGGAGATGGAGTCGTCAGACAAGGTCGACAATGAGAATGAGGTCAGGTTGCTCGCAGACATTGCCTGACCCCTACCCATCCTCCCATCATACTTATGAATATTATTAGTTGGAACATCTGCGGAGCTTGATCTGACGATAAAGTTCGTTACATAAATGAACACCACTGTGCTCACAGATTGCACCTCATGGTCATCATTGAACAAAGTTGCAGAAGGCATCATCAAGAGGATTGGTTTTCCAAATTCTCATCGAGTCGAAGGTCTAGGTTTCTTAGGAGGCATCTGGCTCCAGTGGGACGATGCCAGGTGCAATGTGGAGTCATACTCAACCACCACCAATTCATCCACTATCATCTCAATGAAAGCCTCCTTTTCACAATGGTATATGGAAGTCCCAGCCCATCAAGGAGGAAGTTGCTCTGGCAACATCATCCCTCCCTCATGCCACCTGACGATGGACCTTGGTTGGCCACTGGTGATTTTAATACGTTGCTCAACAGAACATAGAAGTGTAGTAGTGTCTTCTTACACTCCACTTCATCAATCCTATTCTGTGAATGCCTTCTCAATATTAGTCCTACAAACATAGACACCTCAGGCCAACCCTTTACCTTCCAACATGGTCTTGTTCGTGAGAAGTTGGATAGTTCCATCACCAATGAAGCTTGGATTTCCTCCCACCTGAACACCAGTGTCCAGGTTCTCCCTTGGGTCACCTTAGACCACAACCCCATCTTCATCACCACCGAACCCAAGGGCCCCTATGGACATGCTATTTTCCAAACAAGAACTAGTTGGAACCTAGATGATGGGTTCAACTCCTTCTTAAAGTCCAATTGGGACATGTCCGCTTCCTACATCGATGCCCTCCCGATGTTCCAAGCTAGTACAACTCACTGGTACCGCGATGCATCATGGAATAGGAACAAAGAGAAGGACATGATGATCCTCAAGCTCGACCGCATCTAAAAGAGGCTCAACTACATCGAGCATGTGGATGTTGCCACTTGTATAGTAGAACTCCAAGAGAGGTACCATTGTATCCTCCTCATTGAAGAAGCAGACTAGAAGCAAAAGTTGCACATAAATGGGCTGCAGCATGGTGACCGAAACACGAGTTTCTTCCAATCGTATGTCCAAGCCAGACGACACCACAATAAGATCTTGAGGCTGAAAGGCCAAGATGGATAGTGGATCCCAGATCTAGCATAGCTTCGTGCCCATGTCCATTTATTTTTCCTTAACCTTCTAACCACCTCATCTCATGTATCAACTCTATGCATTGACTCATTTGCCGGAAACTTCCCTGGCTTACTAGAGGCCACTCATAGGTCATTGGAAGCCACCCCATCCAGTGAGAAAATTCAAGGATTTATCTTCACCATGGAACCATCAAAAGTGCCCAGACCAGATGTATTCACTACCAATTTCTTGCAACACTATTGGTCCCTTGTTGGACCCTCGGTGGTTCACATGATTCAAGAAGCCTTCTGTTCAGTGAACGTGGAACCAACACTGGCAAACTCATACATGCTACTATTACTAAAGACTAGATCCCCACAGATTTGTGACAATCGTCGGCCGATATCCCTCAACAATGTTGTATTCAAGGCCATCTCCAAGACCATCGTCGAATGCATCAAACCTCTCTTGAACACCTAGATACCACCATGCCAATCCAGCTTCATACCAATACGCAAGATTACAAACAACATGCTCTTCGTACAAGAGGTCATCCACTCCATGCAGACCAAGAAGGGTACCAAGAAGTGGATGGCAATCAAGCTCGACCTCTCCAAAGCATTTGACATGATGAATTGGGACTTAATTCCGAGCACCCTTTCAAGGGTAGGTCATCCAAAACACCTGATCAACCTGATCATGTCCATTATTCAATCAGGCGAGACTTCTCTACTCTGGGAAGGAACACCACTGGCACCCTTCAAGGCAATTCCAGCGAGTGAGGTAGGGTGACCCCCTGAGTCCTTACATATTTGTTCTCTATCTGGAATGGATAAGCCAAATGATTTAGTTGTGAGCATCCAATGGTGATTGGAAGCCTTTTGTACTCTCTAGGGGAAGCACGCCTCTTACGCATGTCTCCTTTGTCAATGACACCATCCTCTTGGAGGAAGCAATGTTTTCACAAGACATAAACATCAAGAAGGTCCTTTGGACCTTCTCCTTAGCCTCTGACTAGGTGGTGTCCACTGCCAAATCAAGGTGGTTCTTATCCACCAATGCCTCATAATCAGACAAGCAAAGCATCAGGAGGAAGTTGGACTTCCAAATCACATATGACCTCGGAAAATATCTTGACGTCTCGATCATGCATAGACAGACCAATTAATGTACCCACTCTAGCATGCTAGACTCAATCTAAGAGAGGATGAATAGTTGGATTGTCAGGCATCTCTCTCTTACCGGAAGGATCCCATTGGCTAAAGCAACACTGCAATCAATTCCCACATACACGATTATGCAATCCTCCTTGATCTCACCGACCCTTTGTGATGACATCAATAGCCATATACGTAGGTTCATATGGAAGATACCTGCCCCTCAGAATAAAATGTCCTTACTTTCTTGGAACAAGATTTCAACGAATAAGGATCATGGTGGCCTGGGTGTCAAAGACGTCAAAGATCAAAATGAGGCATTAATGTTGAAGAACATCTGGTGTTCTTGAATGATCCAGACAAGCTATGGGTGAAGATATTGAAGGTAAAATACCATAATAGAAGTGCCATCTCCAAGGCCCCTGCTTAGTGGCCTAGAGATTTATCACCTCCAACCTGACAAAGATCAAATACTCTTGCTCCAAATCTATTTGTAATGGTCGAGACACCAATGTTTGGCATGATAAGTGATTAGTTGGGAAATTATATTCACTCCTTAGCACCAGACCATCCTATCCCTACTGAAATCACTAACTTGCAAGTATCCTCCATGTGATTGGATAATGGTACTTGGGATTGGGGCTTCATCCAATCACAACTACCTGAATGTACAAGGGACATCCTAAAGATGATGCCACTGCCTGACCCTGATGTAGGCCCAAATGTATTCATCTGTCCACACGAGACAAGTGGAAATCTCACTACAAGATCGTCCTATTGCTGGATACGGCATGACAAAGAACACTCCACCCTAGGTGATTGGGCATCAATTTGGAAATAACATGTCCTGGAGAGGATCAGGGTATTCCTATGGCTCCTCCAACATCGTGTGCCGCTAACCAATGTGGAGAAACATTGTAGACACCTTGAGGTTACCAGAACCTACCCCAGATGCAATTAATGGATAAAACCATCTTGCATTGCCTCAGGGATTGCCCCAGAAGCGCCACAATCTGGCAAGCTATAACTCCTGACCCAGAATTCTTCCAGGATGAAGAAGACCATTGGATCAACAAGATCATTAAAGGGATGTACACCAACATCCACCCAATCTCGCTAGCAGTCATGACTTGGCACCTTTGGACACTCCGCAATGAGGAGGATTACAGAGGCAAACAGACACCTCTCCTGGTCTCCCTTCACTTCAACATGATGTGCTCGGAGATGATCAAGGAGCACCCAAGCTCACCACGTCCTACATTGCCACATAAATAAAGCACCTTCAAGTGGTGGGGTACACCTATGTCTCCCAAGTTTATCATATTCACAGATGCATCTCACTCACCGTCCTCCATGATGCCAAGCTATGGTTGTGTTGCCCTAAGTCCTGTAGGAGAGCTTTTGTTAGGGGAGGGCCATCCAATGAAGTCTGACTCAACAGTGGAGATAGAGATTATCGCAATCATTCAAGCTGCATCCTTAGCTCAAGTACATGACTGGAACGAGGTGCTCATCAATACAAATTCAACCTTGGCATTTCAAATGCTGACATCCAATAATTATACCCAGGAGATATTCCTTTGCTACCATCACCATTGGAAGAAACTAACCACTAGTAATCCCTCGTTCTGCATTCTCTGTAACCCCCGAAAATTCATCATCACAGCTGATACAACTGCCCAATTTGTCCTTAAGAACAACTCTAGTGTCACCTTTACCTCTTGGCCACCATGGCTACCTTGTAACAGCACCATAGATGTGTCATTTATTCCTATCCCGCATTCAACTGAATAATAGATAAGAGTTTTCCTATAAAAAAAATAGGTATCTTGTCCTGAATTGACCCAAAATGTGGCTTTATTCAGGTGTAAAAGTCTATAAATAAGCACATTTTCTTCTCCTCTACCTCACACAATGAAATTGATTTCTGATTCCCCTTTTCTATCTAATACTTAGCATTTAGTATACTCCATCCTTGTAATTCTAGTCTAAGGGACCTATGTGAATTCCTACACACTTACTGGAATTGTAATAATATGATTTTTTTGTGGATTTCTATTCTTGTCTTGCTTATTTTAGAGCTGAAAACTATATCTTGTGAGGTTTTTCATATTGTTCTATTCTTTTTCCAATTTATTTTAATATTGTTTTATAAATTAATTTTTTAAATAATAAAACAAAATGTTATTCTATGAATTAAAAAATTGTAAATCTCTATAATGTCTCAAAATCATTGTATTTATAACAAACTTCACAAAAGTATAAACTCATTTTACCTTAGATTTATATTTGTAAACTTGTTGCATGTCAGAACATGCACTTGGTTCTCATATGTATTCAAATTTTGTGGCATTGGTGTTCATTTAATTGATTACCATTTATCTCTCGTCAAATTTCTGATTACAAGATATCATAATCCATATAGTGTGAAGAGTGCAAAATGGTCCATCATATGCTTATGCAAATTGGTGAAATGACATATGAAAAAATTACTTGAAAATAAAGTAAAAAGTCTCTAGAGATCATTATAGAAAATGTCCCAAATTTATAAGGATCTTCTTGAACTACCTAGTTGGTATTGGGATCATAATTAAACAAGGAAAATGCATGTAGACTTACAATATAGAAGCGAGTTAGAATATTGTAGTTCAAATCTAGAGAAAATTTTCCACCAAATGTAGCCTTTTTATAATGCATGAATAGAGTGCAATATATATAGATATATTATTACTTTTACACATAATAATGATTATATTAAATTTCTTCCAATCGATGCTATAACCTTATCGTGTTATTTATTTTCTACACATTAGGTAATTGTATTGTATCTCTTGTAATGCAAGTTGTGAGAATAATTTTCAATGGTACTTGGTGTGTCTTCGTGTTACTTATAGGAAATCTTATCAATTGATCATAGTACATTATTTATTTGTTTATATAATATTAACTACATTTTTGACCCAAGGATCATTTCTCACCTTGTTGAATCATTACCACCAAGATAATGCATCTAGGGAACTAAAATGAAAATATAAGAAGGATATGCAAGAATTAAACCTATATAAACCCTACACAATTAAGACCAACTAACAAACTAAGAAAACAAGTACACTGAAGCAAGCAACAATTGAAAAGCAATCAACACTACACTAACTAGGGCATTCCTAGTAAACATCTAATGGAGGCAATTTGCTAATCATGTCAAGGGAAAGAATTAATTAACACTAAAAAGGGAAATTGACCGTGAACTACTCAGATTAGGATAATACAGTAAGAAAGGAAGATAAATTAAATAACACTAACTATCAAGAAAAAATTAGGTCTCCAACAAGCAACTAGGGGAGTGGTCCATTTGGGGGTATATAACTATGAACCATGTTGTGGATCTGATACATGTCATTTCACTCACCAAAAACTAGGTTTAATCCTAGAGTTTATCCTATAGGGTAAGTTACAGTATAGAAAGGGTCGATCCTCAAACAATGTTTTTAAGATTGAATTTCTATCCAAACACTTTTGAACAAAGAGATGTTGATAGTAAAGATCTAGAGTTTAATGATTGATTATACTAAGAACAAGGAAGTAATTTGCAATTATATAAAAGTTACACTAAACACAATTAAAAGAGAATTATTCTAAGAATAGCTAAAAAGAGAATTATCTATGAGTAGGATTAAATTGCAAGAAGTAAAGAAGGTGGTTGAAATGATCAATAGAAGAAATGAGTTTGAATCATATGGAAAGGATATCAAGGCTATGGGTTTTACCACCATGAACGAAGTGAATCAAGATCGATGGAATCCATGTGATAAAATGAGATAGAAGAGGGAATGTAAAACATTTGTAAATGAATCTACAAAAGACAAGTTCCTTGTGAACATTGGTCATGGCATTCATAATTCCTAGCTCAATCATCCCAATAATGATCTTTTCAAGGTCTCATCCATATCCTTATGAATTTTGTTGGCTTTTCCAAGCCTTGGGTTCCACGGTCACATTCCCCAAGACTAATGTACGATAAAAACAAGAGATCAAATCATTTAAACTAGAAATTATCCAAACCAAAAAACCATCTACCAAATAAAATCATATAGGAAATCGATCTTGTTACAATAAAGCCATGGGGATACTCCCCACACCTCGAGATGAGAAACTACTCACAATCCATTAAACAAAAGAGGAAACTAAAGGAAGAAAGGGAGCAAGCCATAGACTAGAAAGGTAGAATCCCCCTAGGGGATATTAGCAAGTGAAAGCTAAATGGCTATCCCCCTTAGTTCCTTGTTCCCTAAGAATAAAAGAATAAAGGAAAGATAATTGGAGATCTTGAAATAAAAGCTAACTTTATTGAAAAACTACAATATTACACATGCAATAATTGAAATTAAAATGCTCAAAGTAAAATTACAAGTACAAAAAGTTGGATCTCCTTCTTTGTTGAGTCCCACCTCCTTTTATAGGGAAGGAGAGGAGAAAACCCTAAAGGGGAGAGAGGAACTAAAGAGTGGTAGCTTCTAAAAAGTGTTGTTTGCATGACGCGAGTCATCCATTTTGCATGTCAAACCAGTCAGTTGGGTGGTGAGGTGGCACAGTCATTTTGGCAGCAAGTCAAACCCCAGTAAAAGGGTGGGAGTGCCTTCAACTACCTAGTCTTGGTCACGAAGCAATCCTCAAACCAATCGTATGAGGAACTGAGATAATTAGTTGGTACTTGAGCACATGCTGACTAAACGAGAACCCTAAATAGGGTTGTGGCCCGTGCTCAAGTGTGATTTATTTATGAAATTGTCTGAGACGAGCATTTGGGACTCATGAGCCAATCGTTTGGCAATTCTGAGATGATCGTCTGGGATCATAGGATGCTCATTTCACTACTGAGATGGTAGATCTAGAAGGGTTGAGTCGAGGGACAAAAAGCTAGATCTAGGTGAGTCAGACGCCTATTTGGGCTTGAGGTGCAACATCTTTCTTGACTAAAGTGACTGTTTCAGTGTGTGAGTCGGTCGGCTCAGGTACTAAGAGGGTCAAAATTGTATTTTGAAGGAAAATCTACAAAATATGAAGGGAAAGAGTGAGAATTTGCATTATAGGTTGAAAAGTGGGAAAATTGCATTTTATTTTAGAAAATTAGTAAAAATAGATGAATCCCAATCAAAAAGACTATGAAAGATATATAAATAGTAAGATGTATGCATTCATCAAAATACCCCCGAATTGAATCTTTTCTTGTCCTCAAGCAAATAAAATCACAAATAATTCTATTTTATACTAGAAACATGTCTATCCTCACCCTCATAGCATCACTTCATTCCTTGCCTCCTTATTTAGCCAAGCAACCTAATCTCCTAGAAGCACATAACACAAAATTATATTTTCTCTATCAACACATATTTCATATCTTATTCCTCAATCAAGACTTTGTAGGAAACATGATTTTTCTTAGTTTTGCTTTGACACTCCCATTTTTTCTCTTTTTGTGAGTTTTTACACAAGAACAAGATGAAGGAGGTGCGGAAGAAGATGCTCCCTCCGGTATTTGATTTGGGACTTTGTTTCTTTACATTAATGACATTTTTTGTGTCTCTTTGGCATCTTTTGAGGTACAGAGCTATTAGATACAAGGGATATGGAATGATTTGAGGTGGGAAGCATGCCACCCCGGACTTGAAATTTTGTCTGGAAGTGATTCCTTGCATTTTCTTTGAGAGAGGAGGGGAATTGTTCCTATTCTTATAAACTTTCACTTTATTTTAGGATTGTAAATGCATCAGATTATTCTTCCTATCAACACATTATACAACATTTATGACAAGTTAATCCATAGTTAAAGTAGAGAAAATTTATATTTGGTTCTTATCGATTCCATACGACTTTCCAATAGTTCCAACGAGTGAAGCTAGTTTTGGGGTCCTAAGTGACATGGTGTATTAAGTCATGGCATTTTGTAAACGTTTTGCACATAAGATTTACTAAATTCAAAGAGGGTTATAGTGATGGACATCTACTCATATCGGTCGACTAGATAAAGGCCAATTTTATTTTGAAAAAAAGAGCAAAATTAAAAGTGAACTACATGTACCAAATGAAATAACAAAACATAATGCTATAAAGGGAAGATAGGAGGGTGGAATTGATACATACAACCAACCTCCACGCTGGACTTAGAATTTTGCTAGTCCTGAGCAAAACTTAAACCCGAGGTGGACGGAAGAAGATCACTCTAGTGGTGGGTAATAATGCAGTGGAGGAGTGGAGGAGGAAGCCAGATTGTACTAATAATTCCCCCAATATGGGAAGCTGGGGTCAGGGTAAGCTTAATGGGCCCATACTCCTCATAAGGTAGTCGGATGTGGGCATAGTGGGTACAATCCACATGCCAAGACTCCTGGGAGCGCTGCATTAGATACATGTGGTTGAGCTAGTGGACCTGGCATTGTTTCTCACACTGGATCTCACCCAATTTATTACAGAAATCGTAAAACCCATAAGGCTCATCTAGGCCCTCCTCATATCTAGTGAACCTCTTAGTGAGATGTTGAGATAGTGGCAGAGGAGGGCTGGTTGCACCGTCATGTTCCTCTAATGAGGCACTCCTCCGATGTGTAGTAGGCTTAGGAAAGTCATATGGGTCAAGTTGATTAGAAGGAGTCATTGGATGTGAGACGGCAAATTGGTCAAATCAAAGACCAAATTTGTAGCTGCAAACCTAGCATGTCAAGTGAGCTCGAGGATGACATGGGTATCTATGAATAATAGATAGTAGGTTTCATTTTCACCAAGGCAAAGAAACGTGCATCCCTTCAGGTATTGAAGATTGATCAAGTGGTTCTTAAGCTCTAGTGACAAGAAGGTAATGTGAGTATAGCCCAAAAAGAGGATTATGTAGGTAACTATGTGGCCAGTATAGAAGGAGGAAGAAGTGGTGTGGTGGGCCAGCATGGCAAGATGATCAATCAAAGTGTTTCCCCATTTAAAAGGCTCATCGGTTATAAGGCACCACAAGACATAGTGCTCAAGAAGAGTGATTGCACCTTGAGTACCTTCTCTATTGAAAATTGTGCAGGCCAAGAAGCAATGAAGACATCAAATGATGGGGTCGTTGATGCTGGAGGCCTTGGGGCCACTAGGCAGCTTGGGCGGAAGGACATTGATGCCTGCCTAGAATTTTCCCCATGTTGTAATTATCAGGGTAGACGTCATGGTGGCGCTCCATGTAGTGAGAAGTCCAGGAGTCATTCCCTCCATCAAGTATCTTAGAGGTTATATGCCTTGCGGATATCCCAAAATCTTCCCCAAAAATCTAGGTCGTATAGCTAGAATTTCCCCACGAATAGTGGAATCGGCAGTAGGTGGTGATATACTCGAGGGTGAGGTCATTGTACACAGAGGTGATGTGGTACAGAAAAAGGAGAGTGGTTCTTTCGTAAGATGTCATTGACGAAGTCCCTGATGGCATGTGCATCAAGGATAGTGTTGCAAGCCCAGAGGGGAAGTGAGACGCCAATTGTGATTGTGTTGTTGAATCTGTCATAATGTTTGTCACTGGTGAATGGGGCATATCTTCCTGGAATCGGGTCTATGTGTGATGGGCGAGGCAAGGTGGACTCTGGGTCATGTCGAGATGATGATTGTCCTACCTCAGTCTCACAGATGAACTCCTCTACTTCCTCAACATCATGGAGCATCTCCTCTGGCATCTCAAGTGAAGATTCTATATGGGTACCTAGATTTGGATTTCAAGGCATGTGGTAGAGAAGCGATGTGGCTCACGGGAGACAGCCTTTTTCAACAAAGCTTTCCCTTTACAAAGGTAGTTGAAGAACCCACCACCTCAGCCATCCTGATACATGGTGAAAGGGCTGATGCAGAGACTGAAATGGTCATATGGAGAGGCGAAATGGTCGTTTGGTTGAACAAAAATTAGCATTTTACAAGGCCAAACGATCGTTTGAATTGGTGAAGTGTGTTGTCAGAGATGAATGAAATGCTCAGTTGGCGGCACCAACTAACAATTTCACCTGGGGTGAGAGAACAGTAGAGTGATGAATGCATATTCATCCAATTTTTAGTTTCATTTTCAAACTTGTTTAGTATTCATATATATTACTTTTCACTAAAATAGTGTTTTGATCTACATAGGTTTTTATGTTAATTTGTAGGAATTTGATACTTTTCTTGACTCCCTTTGTGGGTTTTGAATTCTATCACTCTGCAGTAAATTTTCCTAGGGGCTCCCTTTGTAGATTTTGAACACTTTTAGAAGGCATTTCGATACACAAAAATTGTGTCCAAGACCAAAATCAACTTGTCGATCGACATGCCAATCAAAATCAAAATTGACCAGCAATTAAGAGGTTGATAGTCTTACTGACTTTCGTACTTGACAAACTCAATGCTCGACAGCTGCATCGACCTCACTGGTTGACATCCAAGAGGAATGACACTCAGCTCAATCTATCCATAATATTGACATTTGGAAGGTTGACATACAATTCATCGATACTCGAAGGTCAAAAACTCCTACTCGACATCATCATCATCTATCGATCAATAATCCAGACAACACTATTATCGATGTACACAACTACTGACAGCCTTATTGGCTTTCAAGGTTGATAGTCTCGTCGATCGATAGACTAATGATTAGAAGTCCAAAACCAATCGACCGATAGACTTACTAATTGAGAACAAGGTCAACATCGATGGAAAAAGGTTGATAGATCTCCAACCCTATAAATAGACCCCCGGCACAACCGTACAACTCATCTCAAATTTTCTTGAGTGATCATGTTGAGAGGCTACCACTGAGATTAGAGCAAGGATGAGACCTGTCGACCAAGCTAGTTATGTCGACCTAGTTGGGTGACGCCTATCGACCTCAAGCATAGATCGACAAAATTCTTTCATCTGCAACTCTAGGTCGTCGATATCCCTTCTTGGATGGTCGATGTCTTCCCAGAGTTCCTATTCATGCACATATTTCATATTCAAGTCAGGGTTAATACCTGAAGGATAAATAAGGAAGGAACTCTACCATCACACACCATGTTGAGCTTCTTTTGTCACCATCATGACCATGATGGTGTCCTCTTTCTCTTCTTGTGATTTTAATCTCACTATGTCGAGGGAGTAGTCTTTTCATTAGGGTGTGGGGACTAGCCCCACTACCCATTTCGTGCAATTTCATTCATATTCCAATTCTCGTATGTTCTCATTTAATTCATAGACAATCATGTATCACATGTCTTATGGATTGATCACCCACTTTATGTGATTTATTATAATCTTTTACTGTGAGAACTTCAATGTTTAAGATTTGAATATCGATTATCTTTGGTTGACACCCTGATAAGAACTTCTGATGGAAAGTCTCCAAAGTAGTGGATAGAGGATCTATAAGTAATGAGACATCAAGTTTGTAGGGGTATCTACTCATGCAAGTTTCTGAAGCCAAAAGGAGAAATTTGCATAATTCCAATTATATCTTCATAAAGGTTTGGATTTGAATGAATGTGTAGATTCGAGTAGTGGCGGTAAAACCCAATTCCACCTTAGAGTTTCCATACATTGATAACTAGAATCTTAATCTAGTACTTTTTATTCTTGCAATCTTAGATTAATCAAGCCAATCTCAACTTTTGTGATAAATACTAGTGCTTTCTAATATACTTTGATTATATACTTCTAAAAAATGTTGTCCCTTGGGACGCGATCCTTAACTATAATGTGATAAGATATGTTTTCTTCTGGATGGCATTATTGCACTTTGGTTTTGTTAAACTCTAAGAATTTCTTTCCTAGTGAATTTGCAGTGTGATAAAATTCCATGTCATAGTGCCAAGTGGAGAAGGTAGAAGAGGGAGATGGCATAGAGAGAGCTTCAGGGAGCAGGGCGGCTGGTTCAGATGCAAAAAGTGCTTTGGTGAAGTGAAATGGGCGGTGGATCCTATAGACGCTCAACTCCACATAGTAGGAGTGCAGTCACAATGCTAAGTTGTTGAGGGGATGAAAGAAGGGAAGCATGTGGGAAAGGTGACAGATGGCGACGAGCTGCAAGATGTCCAACAGGAAAATGAGGTAGGTGGTTGGGCTTCTGAAGAGGCCAGTGGTGTTGTTCGGATGGCTAGATAGTGTTGCAGAGGAGTTCTACTGCAAGGCAGTTACTAGTTGAGGGGATGTGGCTAGGGCTTGGGGAGGAGGGGCTCGAGGGTGTGAGATCCTTCCCCCAACTTGGCTTTTTTGATAGATGAACTCATACATGAGAACATATGGAATGGCATATCCAACCGGGTGGTTGAAGCCTCCTGGTGAACAAAAGGGGACGTTTGGCTTCCTGAGACGGCCTCACAATGAATCTTGCCTTAATGGATCTGAGCCGATCATTTGAGTTTGCAAAGAAATCAATTGGGTAATCAAAGGAGCATTTTTTAAATTCAAATAAGTCATCATTTGAATCGGTGTGTTATAAAACTAAAACAACCATCTCAAAATTGAAATGACTGATTCAAGTATTTTTCTAGTTTGGGAATGTGCAAGTCTGAAGGAGCTTTTTTTACCACTAAACTAAAAGTAGAAACAAGAAAAGGTTAGCTAAATTGATTAAAAGGGAAAATGGGGGAAAATAAAAGAAAATTTGGGTTGCCTCCCAACAAGCACCTAGGTTAATGTCAAAGACCCCACACACGTGTATCATGAAGTTGATTCAGGCTCAGGATTGAGAGGGGATGGAGGATCTTTCAAGTCGACATCTTAAAGTAATAGGAGTTGATACGCCTTAGATGTCTCAAAATCCTCAACGGTAGTATATTGTTTCATCCTATGCCCATTAACTTTGAACTCATCTTGTACCTTATCCCAAAGAACAAAATTGCCATGTGGATAGGCACACATAACAAGATAGGGTCCATGCCATATAGATTTAAGTTTTCCAGAAAAAAGTCATAATGTAGAATTTCAAATTAGCACCTGATCACCCTCCTAAATGTCCTTCTATCTAATATGGATATCATGCAATAATTTAGTGTTGTCCTTATATATTCTATCATTCTTATAGGGAATCATTCTAAGCTCTTAGAACTCCTGTATTTGAAGAAAAATGTTTTATCCTACATCGGATAAGTCAAAATTAGAGTTTTGATTGCCCGGCTTGTTATGTGCTCCAATTCTAGAGGTAGATGGCAATATTTTCCATAAATCAATCTAAAGGGAGTAGTGCCTATCTAAGTCTTGTAGACAATTTTATATGCCCACAAGTCATCATAAGTTTTAAAGCCCAATCTTTCCTAGTATGATTGATGGTATTTTATAGGATGGACTTAATTTGTCTATTCAAAACTTCAACCTAAAAACTAGTTTGAGGGTGGTAGCGAGAGGCAACCTTATGGTGGACTCCATATCTTTTCAATAGTGATTCAAAGTTTTTCTCTAGAAAATGTGAACGCCCGATAGAAATCACAGTGTGATGTACCCCGAACCTAGGGAAAATGATATCTTTGAAAAGCTTCTTAACCGATTTGGAGTCACATGTCTTAGTGGGGATGACCTCAACTAGTTTATAAACATAGTCGAAATCCACCAGAATATATAGGTACCCTCAAGAAGAGGGAAAGGTTCCCCTATAGTCCACACCCAGACATCAAAAATCTTTATTTCTTTCTAAGAGGTTATGGGAATTTGATCTCTTTTTGAAATGTTTCCTGTCCTTTTCCATTGATCACATGTTAATACAAATTCATATGAGTCTCAAAACAAGATAGGACAAAAGAAACCAGATTGTAGAACTTTCTTGGCTATTATCTGAGAACTCATGTGCCCTTTAGTGGGGCTAGAGTGAGATTTCTCAAGAATGTCAGGGGCTACTTCCTCAGTAACACACATGCGATAGAAACCATCAGAGCACAACCAAAAAAGATAAGGGTCATCCCAATAATAGTGTTTGACATCATGTAAAAATTTTGCTTTAGTATGTGTTGAGAAATACAGGCACAGAGTATAGAAGCAAAAATAAGAATTTTATTTATTAGTATTCCCATAAAAGCAAGATTGTGTCAACTACTATGAAACATGAAAGATGGTTTGGCGAGTTATACATGGTCTTGGAGCAAGTCCAACAACAAAACTTGCTTCTTTGAAACTGTTGACAAGTTGCTCTTTGATGGTGGCTATGCAGCTCCTGGTCTTCACCATGAACAGCTGTCTGCACAACCTCTACAGAAACTTTGGTGGTCTCGCAACATATGGCAGGTTGACTGTGCTCTCCGAGCAGCAACTAAAGGACTCCTACATGTAAAGTAATCTACATGGACCAACTAGAACTCTTTTTGTTCACCAAGAACAAACAAGAAGGAGTTGTCCATCACATTGGTGTACTACTCACCAACATGCTCTCTCACAATGACAACTATCAGTTGTTCTCTCTGTGGCTATCCCTCCATAGTCGGGTAGAAATTTCCTGGGCTCTCTTGGTTGCCACAACCAAAGAGGACAACAATTGTCAAAGGAACTGATTCTAAGTTCTCTGTGTTGTGTTCTGGGAATCCCCATGTACCCCTCCTTTTACTGGCAGGGCTTGGGCTAGGGTTCCCAGTCTGTACGGCATTGTGTGAGAGTGGAAGGGACAGGAAGATCTTGAATTTTCACAACCTGTGACAACCAAAATGTCTATCTGGCACACCCAAACGGTCATCTGATGTGCCAGATGGTTGTTTTGCACTGCCAAAGGGTCATTTGGCAATTTTCCAATCGCACACGAATTTGGAAATTTCAAATTACAATTAAAATCTCATATTAATTTACTTGCACTTCAAGTTTGTGCAATCAAAACTATTCAGAAAATATCTAGAATATTTGTTCGGCCCAACTCAGTTGTCTAACACATGAGAAATGCTCGTGTCACTCGTGCAGATAGTTAATTAGTGACTTGAGTTGAGCCGGCCGGTTCAACAACTTGAACCTGACGATTCACTCCTCACTTTGGACAGAACTTTGACAATTTGAACTCTGATTATCCTAACAACCCAAACAGTCGTCTCAAAACTTATGACACTCGTTTGGCTGCCCAAACAGACATCTCATCCAGTGAGATGGTTGTATGGCATTCCAGTGATCCAATCAGTTGATCTATTGTAAGAATTGAATACCTAAACACTTTAGTAATCAATCCAGACATCATTCAAGATAAACTCCTCTTCTAGATCAGTTCTTATGTGTGTGTCACTATAGGACCCATGCCACATTTGTTGTGAATGTCCATAACTAGATTATGACATCAAAATCAAGGAGCGGTGTCTAGTCGCACATCAGTGCTACCCAAGTGAATGGAAAGTTGGAGGACAACTTCAACCTACAATCTACACAACGTGTTGTAGTGATTGTATAATTCCTTTGTCTCTGATATCCAGAATGAACTTGAGGCATGGACTCGTCATCCTATCAACGTGCAATCCATGTTTCTTGAACCAAGATCAGACCTCAATATCATATATTGATTCACATGTGCATGCGCATGCATTTCTTAGTTTCTCTTATCAAGTGGCCAGGATATCATACTCCAGTAGGAGGGACAAATACCGTATCTATCACGCACAGTTTGTCCCCATGTGTCAAAATCATCCAATCATCACCTTTATAACAACCCATTTTCATGACTATGTTTGATGATGTCAAAGCGTACCCAACGACATGTGACAAGTATAGTGATTTTAGGTCTAAGAATCACAATCACCACCTTCACTATGACAGTTGTTGTGACTTACCATATGATGGTTTCCATGTGTCATTGTTAAGGTGGGTTTGTCTGATACATTGTTAACTAAAATGTATTTGTATGCTTGGTTTGATATAGCCATATAATGATTAATGAGATTTAGTCATCAACCAACTCACACTATGATTTTATGTGTTATTGTTGTCTATCAACCTTCCACAATAACAACCGATCAGGGACATAATGAGAATATGTATATGTACTCTTCACATCTGAATGATCTCATCCACAAGGGTAGTAGCTTGAATATGTACATTATTGAGTAATATGGTTCTCTAGACATTCATAGTGTTTCCTCATTATCTCATAATTGAATGAAACATAATGAATTGGAAGCTTGCCATTATATGTGTTAAATAAATCCTTTATGGTATATGCCATGTCAATCATCACATGATTGGCTCTCTAGGCATACCTCACCAATAGACTACCACTTACAATTAGAGCCAATCACCAAAAAATCTCATTCTTAGTAATCCAAACATGTCCATCATGCTTCTGTTGTGCAAGTGCTTATCTTAGCGGGCTAGCAACATTTTGCTCTTTGTCAATATATTGCATGTTTCTATATCTGTTCACTCTGAGTTGAAACCACCGAAATAGGGTATCTGATATTCCTTGCCTAACACTTAGCTCCATTGTTTTCACAGTACCTCTACTGAGTCATCAATGGTTGGAACATTTATAAGTTCATCATATGAACTTCTAGATCCATATAGTACCATTATGTGTTCTCAACACAAGTATACTCAACTTCTATCGTAGAATGTATTATTAATTAGGAACCCTTCCAACTAACAACATTTGTCATTTAAATTAAACATATTTTATTCTAGTCATCTTGTCATTATGGAAGCTTGCATCGATGTAACTCTTTACCTCCAACTATTCCTTTATTTCTATCTTTATTGACTAGAAATCTATTTAGGTACTTCTCAAGTACTAATGGATATCTATGACATTCCAATAACCCTTATTGGATTTTACCATCATCTTGTCATGCCCAATACATACAAGATTATATGGGATAATGGCATTCATGATAGATCCATGGCTACGACCTTTGGCATCTTAAGCGTGTCATTTCCATTCTTCACAAGAATTGTGACTTATGGTTCATGAGATACAAATTCAAATTCTCTCTCGTTGAATCCTTCTGTGTTGAACTCTTTCATCACATTTCTATTGTATGTGTTCAAACTTCCATTGTGAAACATTCAAGAATTATCTCATAGATCTTGATCCTTATCTCATAAGATGTCTCACCTTATCCTTCATTACTGAAAGGATTTTCATGCCAGATCTCAATATTCACAATATTGAGATGTAATATCTCATCATATGTGGAATATTCATATATGCACCCACTAAATCTTTTATAATCATAGATTTCATCTTTTATCTTGATTCAAGTCAAACTCTTTGACTATCTTGTCAAGTGAAAAATCATGTCTCTTTGTTGCATATTTCAATCATGGGTCAAACTTTGTAGTTTATAGACTTTATTTGTATTCTTGAAGCTATAAAACCTTTTAGGTTGTGTCACATACACATCCTCTAATGTATTCCATTTATTGAATCCAGTTTTATCTTCATATGCCATGTCTCTTAGTCCATCTTAACTACAACAACAAGCATGACGATTTGGTAAAGGCATCTCTATCAAGTTTGTCAACTTGAACTGATTTGAAAAACTTATTCAACCAATTTGTCCTTTTATGTTATCCATGTAGGTATTTACAACAAGACCCTATTCCACCTTTTGGGTATTACCCTTTAGGTGACGCCGTCAAGGTCTTACCTTGTTAGCATGCATGGATCCCATAATGGCCTTGAGCCATTTACTCAGATTATGGTACTTCATAGCTTCTAGTTGATTCATTGGCTCATCTTGTTATGACCAACCCATCTGAATAATTGGATTCACAATTCTCCAATCTCATATTTATCCTACTACAACTATCTTACTTTGTGTTACATGACAAACTTGAGATTCCACAACAACTTGTGATTCTCTTAGTTCTCATTGTACCCTTTTGTTGACCTCGAACATTTTGAGTTTTACTTTCATTCCCACTGATTCTTTAGGTACTTAGTTTTCCTATCAACAAAACACTTTTGCTATTGGATTGGGATTAATAGTAATCTTGAACAATCATGGTTTATGGATAAACCTTCTTCAAGAAACTACTTTCTCAATGTAGGTTCCAATCCTTTAGACACATTGGGACATTCCCAATTCATATCATATATGATGTCTTATAAACCGTTTAGAGGTAAATCATTTAGTGATAGATTTATATTTATGAGGATATAAGAAGATTTGATTAATTGATAACTATATCATTACTCATCATGGTATAGTTCATTCATCTGGATAGATCAACATGTTCAAATGGATTTGACTCGTGATACATTATCACAATCCTTTTTCTGAAGATTCTCAAGGTCTTGATGTAAGGTATTTCAACATTTGATCTCATCAAAGTGTCTTAACACTTTTATCAAAGTTATACTTCATTTATAATCTCCTTTTACACTTCAAGAGATTCAATTTTACTAAGTACATTTGATCATATTACCAATAAATGGAATGAGGCATAATCAATTATCTATAGCAATTATTCCATAAGATCTTCATACATCACATGTATGAGGTCAGATGTAAAGCATATCCTCCCACTACATCTAGGGAAGGATGTTATGTCACTTTATGTACAAGTAAGATTTGCATATTTCCTTAGGTTCATTAACCAAGGGAGTCTAGATTAACATCAATATATATTCTAAATATCCATTTCTTATATATACATCTAAGGTGACTATTGCTAATGATAATTTTGAGTCATAAATTACAATACTTTGGTATTAATGCTATAAAAAATATCCATGATTATTTCAAAGGAAATACCAATAGATATTTGGGCATTTCCATGAAAGATCATATCTTTTGAAACAAAAACAATAATCCCATATTTTATTGATATATCATCCTTGACATACAAGATGCTCTAAAGTAAATTGTTTCTCATGTCATATTGAAATAGCAGTTCTACTAACTCTATTACATGCCCATTGGGATAAGATAAATTTAAATCTAGACTATGGCTTTTATAACTCTTGTGTGTCCATCTTGTCCTTCCATGAAGGCTTTTACTTCTTTTTAGATCCTACACATTAATATTTCAGATTGCTATTTGGTATCACATACCAAAACGAAGATGTAATCCAATTTATATTATAAAGTTTATACCTAAAATGGAGGTCTCAACCATCCTTCTTCTTTTTTAGTTCCTCGAACCAAAATGGTTAATTCCTTATCCAATGTCTAGGATGCTGACAATGGTGACATTTGCCTCTTATTTTCTTTACACCTCGACTTGCTTTGAGATTTGAAGAATTGGGCTTCTGTCTAGTTTTAGAACTCTTCTTAGCTTTGCCTTTGGTTTAGAATTCCCTTTTTTTTGTTGATAATCATCATAGACTTGGTTTTTTCCTTCATCATATGTCCCTCAGTTATTTTCAACATGCCCAACAACTCTATCAATGACTTGTCAAAGTCGTTCATGTTGTAGTTCATGACAAACTGACTAAATGACTCTGGCAAAGATTGTAGAATTATGTCAGTGGTCAAATATTGACCCAAGGAGAATCCCAATCTAGCAAGGTACTCCACATACCCAATAATCTTGACCCCATGAGGACCTACTTGATCTCTTATGTCATTTTACATTTGAATAGTGCCTTAGAGACATCATATCTCTCTTGTCTTTCCTGATCTTAGAACATGTTCTTGATATGTGTGACCATCTCAATCGCATCCATGTTCTCATGTTGCCTCTGAAACTCATAGTTCATGGAGCATAGCATCAGACACTTGACATCCATGACATCTTTAGTATGTTTCTTGTAAGCATCCTTGTCAGCCTTTGCGCATTTTGAGGTGGTTCATCTGGTT
The DNA here is from genome assembly GCA_963693085.1 of Alisma plantago-aquatica. Lineage (NCBI taxonomy): Eukaryota > Viridiplantae > Streptophyta > Magnoliopsida > Alismatales > Alismataceae > Alisma > Alisma plantago-aquatica. The sequence continues at coordinate 1,286,199,558 of OY856412.1, read as the reverse complement.
CTAATGTTTCTAGGACATAGAGCTTGTGCTCCTGTGTGAAAATGATTCTCAGCGTCCTGAACCAGTCATGGAATTTGTTCACAATAAGCTTGTCCTTCTCAAGGACTAATCATAGAGAAAAGTGATTGTTGTTTGTTGCCATTTATTTATACAAAAGAATTTGGAATTTTGTCAAAAACTCATTTTTTATTTGATTTGATTTGATTAAAGTTTATAAGGTAATAATTAGGTATTTAATTCATATTCATTCTCATTATTTTGATCAAATTGAAAACCCTCAAGTATCAATTCAAAAAATTGTAGTGAATCAATTTTCTAATAAGCCATGATCCAAAATGATTCAGTTAGTACTCGGTCTCCACCAGTGCCAATAATCAACCATTAAGGTAGGCAAACTTGTCAATTGCATCACATGCAACACTTGGATAAATGATATGTGTGACGTCTTGCCATGATCATATGCATGCCTCTAGGCTTGGGATTTTTTATATATATTGCTAATTGAAAGCATATAAGACTTAATATGTTTGATTAAGGGATTTATATATATCATACATATATACATATATTGTATCCAATCACCTCATATATAGTATGTATCATATACATACTATATCCCACAACGTAAACATGCAATATAAAACAAAAGTGATGGTTATGGCCATGTCTACTTGTAATTCCTTGGAGCCACAAGGAATTACTACCATCTAGGTCAATCATCACATCACATGTATGAACATGTTGTTGATGTAGTCATGTGCTTCCCAATATGGGTAGATCGGTTCAACCCTTAAATCAGTCATCTCGCCTCTTGGCCGGTTGGTTGATCCTCCTATTCAACCAATGTTTGGACTCCCTCCAAACAGTCAAGTGAACCCACTGGGATGGTCGTATGGCCTCCTGTCTAACTGATGTTTGAACTCCTTCTAAACATTCAGTTGGGGCCCACCATGCGTTCTTCTGGTTCCATCATTCTGTCATCCACAGTCCACTATACCGTCGGCTTGTCTCACAAACTGGTCATCTCAACTGACGATGAACATCTTCAACTTCGTTGCAAGAAAATAAAATATCATACTGATACTTTATTACATTGAACAATAGAAACCTCGAGTTACCTTCGAGGGGATCAAAGGTAGGAAAACATTAACTATACATTGGGAAGAGGGAGGTAGAGGCTCGGTACACAGACCGAGATAAATAGGAACCAAAACATCTAACCACACACAGATAAACGATATTGCCCATAACTACGGTATACATCAACCATCAAAACTACTTTTAGGGTGACGCATATAAATTTCATATATATATATATATTTATATATATATATATATATATATATTAGTTTGGGATTATGTGTTGATCGGATAGGCATATGAAACCATTTAAAATATTTGCATCACATGTAATAAATAAACGATAAAACCAAAAATTGATCACATTGATTATCCTAAATCATAATAAATTGATGTGGCTCGGATATCACTATTGGGAAATATGGCACAGAGTATAGCAGTGAAAACAAAAAATTTATCTATTTGTATTCCCATAACAGCAAGACCGTGCCAACTACTATGAAATAGGAAATATGGTTTGGCGAGTTATACCTAGACCTGGTGCAAGTCCAGCAAAAAAACTCACTTCTTTGCAACTACTGACAAGTTGCTCTTGGACAGTGGTTGTATAGCTCCTGGTCTTCACTATGAATATTTGTTTGTGCAACCTCTACAACGACTCTGGTGGTATCGCCATGGACTACAAGTTGACTTTTCTCTCTGAGCAACAACCAAAGAACTCCTACCTCTAGAGTAGTCCACATGGACCAACTAGAATTCATGTCGTTCACCAAGAATAGACAGGAAGGAGTTGTCCCTTCCATTGGTGTACTAGTCACCAACGTACTCTCCAACAACAAAAAATATCAGTTGTTCTCTCCCGTGGCTATCCCTCCTAGTCAGGTAGGACTTTTCTGGGCTCTCTCAATTACCACAGGAAGAGAAAACAATTGTCAGAGGAACTGATTCTCAATTGTTTGTATTGTGTTTTGGGAAGCCCCCAATACCCCTCCTTTTACATGAGGGGTTTGGGTCAGGGTTCCCAAACTGTATGGGATTGTGCGAGAGTAGAAGGGATTGAAAGATATTAAATTTTTGCAACCTGCAACAGCTGAAACAACACTCTGTTACACCCATATGATCATTTGGTGTGTGAAACAGTCATCTCGCACTACCAAATGGCCGTTTGGAAGTTTCCCAGTCACACACAAATTTGGAAATTTCGATTTCCAATTAATATCTCGTATTAATTTACTTACACTCCAAGTTTGTGCAATCCAAACTATTTAGGAAACATCTCAAATATTTGTTTGGCCCAACTGAGCCGTCTCACACAAGAGAGATGCATGTCTCACATGTCCAGATGGTCGTTTGGTGAGTTGAGTTGAGGAGGTCGGCTCAACAACTTGAACTGGTCGATTCACTCCTCAATTTGGACAGAACTTTGCCAATTCGAACTCTGATTAACCTAACAACCCAAACAGCCATCTCAACACTTGAGACACCCATTTGGCTACCCAAACGGCCATCTCACCTAGTGATATGGTCGTCAGGCATTCCTGTTAGCCAATCAATTGATCTGTTGTGTGAATTGAATACCTAAACACTTTAGTAATCAATCCAGTCATTATTCAAGATAAACTCCTCTTCTATATAAGTTCCTATGTGTGTAAGTCTATAGGTCCCATGTCACATTGGTAGTGAATGTCCATAACTAGCTTATGACATCATAAGTAAGGAGGGGTGCCTATTCGCACATTAGTGCTACCCAAGTGAATAGAAAGTTGGAGAACAACTTCAACCTACAATTTGTGTAAGGTGTTGTAGTGATTGGATAATTCCTTTATCTCTGATATTCAGAATGAACTCGAAGCATGGACTCTTCATCCTGTCAATGTTCAATCCATGTTTCTTGAAGCAAGAGCAGACTGTAAGAGATAACGTAACCTCAATATCATATATTGATTCACATGTGCATGCGCATGTGAATCTCAATCTCGCTTATCAAGTGACCAAGATATCATACTCCAATAGGAGGGAAAAATCCCATATCTATCACTCATAGTCTATCCTCATGTGCCAAAGTCACCCAATCATCACCTTTATAACAACCCATGTTTAGGACTGCGTTTGATGATGTCAAAGTGTACCCAATAAATTGTGATGAACGTAGTGATTTCAGGTCTAATAATCACAACCACCGCGCCCACTATGAGAGTTTACTGTGACTTACCATATGATGGTTCCATGTGTCACTCTCAAAGGTGGGTCTGTCTGATACACTATTCCCTAACATATATCTCTATGCTTGGTTTCATATAGCCGTATCATGACTAATGAGATTTAGTCATCAACCAACTCACACTCTGATCTTATGTGCTATTGGTGTCTATCAACCTTTCACAATAACAACCGATCAGGGACATAATGAGAATATATATATATATATATATATACTCTTAACATATGTATGATCTCATCTATGAGGGTAGTAACTTGAATACATACGTCATTGAGTAATACAATTCTCTAGACATTCATAGTGTTTCCTCATTATCTCATAACTGAATGAAACAAAATGAATTGGATGCTTGTCTTTATGTGTGTTAATCAAATCCTTTATGGTATATGCCATGTCAATCATCACATTATTGGCTCTCTGGGCATACCTTACCAGTAGTACCTCCTTTGTAATTAGGGTGTAGGACACATGATGCAAGATAATTAACATAGTTAGTGAACCAGGGGTATTGGGATTCAACCTTGAGTAGTTGGTCATCAGGTTGAGAGTCATTGATAGGTATACCATTGTCATTATAAGATATTATGTGGATAAGATGGTCAACTACAAAATTCTTACAACCTTTCTTTTCAAGTATTTCTAAATCAAACTCCTACAGTAAAAGGATCCAACTAAGGAGATGAGGTTTGACATCCTTTTTGGTCACTAAGTATCTAATGGCCGCATGGTCCATGTAAAAAATCACTTTGGACCCAACTAAGTATGAGAGAAATTTATCGAAGGCATAGACTATGGGTAACATTTCCTTCTTTGTGGTTGCGTAGTTCCACTGGGCATCACCTAAAGTTTTGGATGCATAGTAAATTATATGGTGCTTTTTTTCAACGAGTTTTCCAAGAATAGAATCAACAAAAAAACTACCATCACACGTTAAATTAAATGGAAAAGCCCAATCAGGTGCCCAAATTATGGGGGTAGAAGTGAGGGCATCTTTTAAATAAATAAAATTGGTCATACATGTACGATCTAAAGTGAAGGGAACCTTTATGCCACAACTGCTAACTCAATGTCCCAAAACAATACATTTTGTACCATTAAGTGACAATTTTCCCAATTTAAACCCTGGTGTGCTTCTTTACACCTTGACAAAACTAGGGACAAGTGTCTAAAATAAGAGTCAGCAATCTCCATAAATGGAAAAATCATCCATAAACACCTCTGTGACATTTCTGGTCAACCCAGCAAAAATAGCAAGCATGCACTATTGGAATGTAGTTGGGGCATTGCACAACCCAAAAGGCATTCTCTTTAATGCATAAGTTCCAAATAGTCAGAAAATGTTGTCTTTATCCTCATCGTCAGGATGGATAGGAATCTGATAAAAACCTAAATACCCATCAAGATAACACAAATGTTGTTGATGGGTAAGGAATTCTAGTATTTGACCCAGGAAGGGAAGAGGGAAGTGATCTTTCCTAGTGGCCTTATTCAGCTCCCTGTAATCAATACACATCCTCCACCCAATAATGGTACGGGTGAGGATGAGCTCATTCTAATCATTCTTAACAATGATGGTTCCCCCTTTATTAGGGACCACTTGGACAGGATTGACCTATGGGGAATCAGAGATGGTTTAGATGATTCCTAAGGTCAAGAGCTTTATTTCCTCCAAATGGACAACCTCCTTCATGTTCGAGTTCAATTTCCTTTTAGGATACCAAGATGGCTTATATTATTCTATGATAGGAATTTTATGCATGCAAATAGCTTGATCAATCTCTTTCAGATCAGCCATTTTATATCCTAGGGCATCTCTCCTCTTCCTAAGCTATTCATGAGCTTGGTTTCCTGGTCATGAGTAAGATCAAAATTAATGATGATAGGATAGATTTGTTGCTCATCAAGGAAGATGTATTTAAGGCATTCATTGAGTGGTTTCATTTATGGGGCCTTAGAGGGTTCAAGTTTCTCTTCAATAAGAGAGCCCATCTTAAGGTGCTCAAATTCCTCATTGAAAGTCTCTTCAAAGATAATGAAGTGGACCCTACATTGATCAAGCTGCTCATCTTCATAGTCTCAATTTGAAGGGGCCATGAGGGTAGTATGGAGGGGATCCTAAACTAAGTCCCATTCTTGCCTCAATTGGGAAAGCTTATCAACTCAATCGAGAAGGAAACCCCTTCTTGGAAGCTAGAACCTCTCATGCTTTCAAGCGCCCTAAACTCTAGGATTTGTCTTCCAAGGCATAGGAGGATGGTTCCAGTCTAGACATTAATCTAGGCTCAGGTAGTGCCCAAGAAAGGATGGACAAAGATGAGGGGGTAGCATAAATCTTCCTTTATGTCCATGATCACAAAGTCACACAAAAATAGGTCTCTTTCCCAACCCTTACATGTATATCTTCAATGATACCCATAGGCATCGTCATGGATGTATCTACAAACTTGATGGTCATGGTAGTAGGAAGCATGTTAACAAATCATAACCTCCTGTAAAGACTTTAAGGCATGATAGATATGCTAGCACCTAAGTCTGCAAGACCTTTCCTACAAGCATATCACCTAAGTAACACCCAATCCCAAAAGAACCATGGTCTTTCTATTTTTTAGGCATTTTTCTTTGAGGATGTTGGAGGTGGTTCTAGCAAGTTTTATCATCTCATATTCTTATATGGCATACTTCCTAGTCAGTAGAGTTTTCATATACTTGGACGAAGTTGGCATGTCAGTAAGAGAATCTAAGAAAGGTATGTCCACATGTAACTTTTTCATGGCCTCCCTAAATTTCATGTAATGGGTATCAAGCCTAGTTTGCTTTAGGTGGGCTTGTTATGGTGGACGAGGCTTTTAGATAGGGATTTCAGGCTTGTCAACCTCTACTTGTGAGATCACCAGAGAAGGAATGGTGGGTTCTATTGAAGGTGGAGTTTCAACGACCACGATGTCTTCATCCTCAAAATCCATAGGTACAACATGGGCTTTTCTATAGGAGGGGGAGGGGCATGAGCCTTCCCCGAATGGGTGGAGACAACCTTGAGTTGTTCAAGGTGCTTTTGGTTATTTTCTGGTTGACCAGCAAAGGTATCGGCTGGGGGTTTCTTCTAGGTAAAGAATTGGGCCAACTGAGTGTCAGTTGCCTTTTAATCAGCATTTTGGGAAAGGAGTATTTGATTTGTGGAAAGGATGCATTATTCAAGAGTATCTATCCTACCATTGTTGGAAAGAGGAGTGGGGGAAATCTGTTGAGGTTGAGGCTCTGGTTGATTCAGATTTTGGTATTGTTGCCCTTAGTAGGGCCCATGGTTTGGAAATTACCCCTATAATTTCCTTCACTCCCAAAGTTCCTCTTATTTTTGTTGTATGAAAAGCCTATTGAAGGGAAATTGTTGGTTTGAGGATGAGGGGGACTTAATCGAGCAGCAAGTTGGGGAGCATTTTTAGCACATGTTGGGCTCCCATATTGGAATCTAGGGTGGTTCATTGTATGGTTTGGGTTATACTATGCTTGACCTAGAATTCTATGAATGGAGTTGAGGTCCTCCATTTGTTGTCCAACTTCTGGTTGCATGGGGGCATAATAGAAATATTGACATTGTAGGGTAGAGTGATTGTATGCTTGGAAAATCCCACAGAGGGAATCTATAGTTTTCACTTGGTGAAATTTCTCTCTCCTTACATAGAATTAAAAGAAGATTCTAGGTGATCTTGTTTCAAGGCAGTAAGCATTAGGCATTCGTAATATTCTTAATGTCAGGGTTCTCCTTAGCCTTAGCTACCTTGAGGACACCATGAATGCCTTATCATTCTTGAGTTTCAAAAGTGTGCTTCACAACCCCCAAGCACTATCTAGGCTCTGAAACATGAAATTTCCTCTACATGAGGAATCAAGTAGTGATGTGTTCACTTCTTTCCAAGGCATTATACCTACTATTGGCCTAGCCAACAAGGGAATATTAAACAATCAAAGATGGATGGTGTTCTCAATAATTCCAGGGATCTTATGCAAAGAACTTAAATCAGAGAACAACTAAAGGTTATCTTGGCAACTTTCTCCTTTGTTGCTAGGAAAGGATTATCTTGAAGCATGGTGATCAAATTTGATCAGATCTCAAATTGTGGGGTCATGATATTGGGTGGAACCACGGGATGTTGTGCATAGGTTGTTCTTAGGAAAAGAAGTCCTTTAATTGTTTTAGTCTTTCTTCCTCATAAAGTGTGGCATCTTTGGCTGCTTATTCGGCCATAAAGGCCTCTTGTTGAGTAGCAAGGGCTTGCATGACGATACGGTTTACCTCTTCCTGGTTCATCCTGAGATAGTTTGTTTGATTAAGGTGGTGGAAGGATCTTTCCATTTCAGGTTCAAAAATTGGAAGTGAAGAATCGACATTTCTTAAGCATCACATGCACAGTTATATTGACAGTCATAAGTGGTTTTAGAAAGAAAAAAATGTACAACTGGAACTGAAACTCAGTAGAAAGAGAAGTAGCACTTCCAGAATGGTACTTAGAAGGCATAATAAAGAAGAAGAAAAATTGTTCAAAAAATTTTAGGGTTCAAAAAACAATTTGTTGATCCTGACAATGGCACCATATTGAAGAAAACAATTTTCTCATGCGACAGATAAATAAGAATTTAGAGTTTTGATTGTCCAACTTGACTTGTGATCCAATTATATAGATAGATGGAAAGATTTTCCATTAATCAATCTAAAAGGAGTGGTTCCTATGGGTGTTCTGAAGGCAGTTTTGTATGCCCACAATGCATCATTAAGTTTTAAAGCCCAATCTTTCCTAGTACAAATGACGATCTTTTCTTAGATGGACTTAATTTCCCTATTTGAAGCATTAACCTGACCACTAGTCTGAGGGTGGTGGGAAGATGAATATATAAAAAATAAGATGAATATACATTCATCAGGGTCATATTAAATCAACCACATCCAGAAAGCATGATAGCATACCAAAGAACTAATGGTAATGAGGGTAGAGAGTCATATTCTACTAGTTCACCATTGGTGGAATGTGGTGTGCATATGGGAACTAGTCTCTATCACCTCCCATTTAACCATATGAGGATCAATTGACAATGGAATAGATAAACTCCAATCAATATTATCCTAGTCTAGGTCTTTAACCATTATCCTCCTAATGCACTTAGTGACAAGGGGTAGTATGAGGCGTAGGAGAAGTAGATTTCATATCATTTACCCCCATCCAACCACTTAACATGCTCCTTGCTAAGTTCTTATCGAGGATCAAACCTATTTACATAATCTTAAACCTAGGGATAGTAGAGTCGAGGTATTGGTAGAAAAAGAAGGAAACTTGCCAAGGATCCAACAATTAGACTTATGGCATTTTCCTCTTCTAGCCTCTTATTTCCATTTATCACTATACCTTAAGCGTTTTCATACATCCAACACATGAAAAGAGGTAGAAGAAGAGAACAAGTAGGAATATAGCATGCACTAGAGAAATCAAAGTGTTTTTTTAAATATTCTCCCAACAAGGCATCAAAGTTACTTATTCTCCTCCGAACATCACACCTAAGTGGCTTCGCTACTCATAATACATGAAAAGGCAAAACATGGGGAAGAACAAAATGTCAGTGTCCATGGTGCTTGAAGTAGAGTTTGTATCCATATCTCTAGCAAAAAAATGATGATCTCTTCCCTCCTCCAAGGTGAAATGGCATGGAAGAGTGGAAATGAATCACCAAAAGCCTAGAAAAATAGGGTTTTAAGTGGAAGATGGAAGCCAAATGGAATAAAGTGGTAGGTGAAGGGTAGGAAGTGGCCTCGAATGCTAGGGGGTCTAATCTTCATCTATCGACCACCACTAATTCATATATAATAGCCCAAGAAGCTTTAGATTCAGTGGGGGTATTATGGTAAAAGTAGTGATGGACAGCACTAGTGTTAAGTGGGTAGCACGATCGTGGTGGGTAATCTTGGAATAGTTGTGGTATGTTCTAAATAGTAAAAGATCATATAGAAATGGTTATTGGAGTGTATGATCCATAGACGTGGTAGGTAGAATAGAAGTGGTGGTGTAAGGTTACCACAACCATGGTAGGTACATGTATGTTGTGGATGAAGGAGGAGAGGGTCATATTAGGGAGCCCAATCATATTGGTGATTTCTTAGAAAGGTCGTGATGAGTACCTCGACTGTTCTAGTCCTAGTTTTCCATGACCATTATCGATGGCAAGGTTGTAGAAGGATTGATTTGTTCTTCCTTGTAACCTTATGATTTCATTATGAATTTATCTTGGGTGTCACCACTTTAACTTTATACCATAGTTGTTTTGAGGGTTTTTCTGGGCACTTGATTTCTGTACATGGCCACCTAAGGTGCTCTTTGCTCAACTTTGAACCTTGGACACTTGGGGTAGATTGGAGCTGGTATTGATGATTCTGTTGGCTTTTCCATTAGTATTAGACTCCTTGGGATCATCTTTGTCTCCTCCTTCCATCAATTAGTCTCTAAGGTACTTGAAAAACATGAAAAAAGCATTTGTAACTGCAATTCACATTATACCAATTATTGGGAATGTAATATGCATTATGAAACATATAGATGTGAATAATAAGAAAATTAACACAAGATGGAGAACCAAACTAGGTCTTCAATAGGGATCATAGGAAGTATATGAATGCTTAGATGTGATAGTTTGTGATAAAGAGAACATGGTGTCCCAGATCGAGATGGTTGAGACCTCTCTAAAGAAGGAGAATCAATAGTATGTGTAGTGGTGGATAAGAAACCTAGGGCCATGGTTGATAAAGTATGTTAGTTAACTACCATGTCAACAGAGTAAGTTTCTTGAGTTCTTGAGTTTCCATCCTAGAAGTATAATATAAGGCCAAAATCCCAAATAATCTTTTTGAGTTTGCATCATTCTCTTTAATGGATTGGCAAAAATTAACTTGTGTTGAAATTTTTATAAAGGAATTGATTTTTTTGCCAAGTAATTGATGGCGGTGTAATTGTAGGAGATGGGTCGGCAGCGGTGTGTATAGTTTCATATTTTGGTGTCCAAGAGTTTGGTTGAGAAATTTTTGGGAGATATATATATGGAAAGGATCGTCATTTTTCATGACTCAAACCATGGATTTCATATTGTTTCTTGAATGAGGGAAGTTAAAGGAAGGTGTTTGGGGTTGTTTTAGGGAGATATTCATTGGTTTTTAGTTTAGGTTTCTTAAAAATTTCAAAGGGCTTTCTTTAAGAAGGGGGTGTTTGTGAGATACGGCAGAATTAAGGGTCATTTTTGTGGAGCAAGATTATATTTCATATATCTATGAAGGGGATGAAGCGGTTTTCCAAAGTTGAACACAATATCATTGTATGGTTCATCTATATCATTAATTACTCAAGGGTATATTTGTCTCCTAATGTGATGTTGAATGATGAGTGGAAGGATAAGTCCTCAATAGAAAGAACAACATGCCTAGAATATTTTAAGTTAGAGGGACATGAAATATGTTTGGTTACACAAATAAGGTATGAACCACAAGCATGTACGATGTTTTAGAAAAACATTTAGAGCCATAGGTGAGCAGCTTGTCTGAAAAGGATGAGGATATTGGGTGTGACATTGGTGCCAAAAATTATATCCCATCTAAAATTCATGGCCTCTACTATTCAAGAATTAGCTTTAAACAAAATGAGACATCTCTAACTTTTTTGAGTCAGATGGAGTAGAGGATATAAAGAATCCCAAAATTGGATATTGGTTTTTCTTTAGGACGTTAGAATTGGGTAGGAGGTCTCTGAGATATTGGGTGATCTTTATGACTAGAAAGGAGAAGTTTTAGAGCCTATATATACCCTAAAACTAACCTTATGTTGTTGATTATGTGATCTTAGTGAAGGACTTCTATGGATAATTCTAGATGAGTGTTAGTTTCCATTTCTTCATGGACCTTAAAATGCGAATCTAGCATCTTTTGTCTCAAAAAATAGATAAGTTTAATTATGGTTTCATGGTTCAAGCAGTTTGTGTGTATGGAATGTGTTGAGGGATGGAAGGAGTGGGTTATACCATGAGGGTGTTGGTAAAATCTATTTGAGGGTGGCATAAGGAGGATTTGGTTTATCGTAGGGTATTTTTGTATTGACAAGGTGGTGGTTGTCTAGGGTTATGTTGGGTAAGATAGGTTGTTTGGTGGGATTATAATGATTGATGCATGACTAGGGATCATGAATAATGTGTGGGATTAGGTCTTTCAAAAATTAGGGCAGGGGATATGTCAGGGAGGGTATCCTGTTCTATGAAGGTGGGATAAGTCAGAATTTCATATGCATGGAAGTAGTAACCTAGGTTTTGAGGGTTGTAAGCATATGTTGTGTGGTAGATATAGTGTGCATGAGGATGTTTTTGCATGGTTTTCATAGGATACTTGTGTGGGATAGATGATTCGGTTATGTGTGAGAGTATTTGAATAGGATGATCAATATTACAACATGTCTTTTCAGGATATCTAATGGAGGATATGTGATAACTACAAGATTTTAATAAATCTTTTATATAATACTATTATTGTGGAATGGGTTTGAATTAAAATACTTAATTGGTCTAAGGGCTTGCTTATCCATGGTTAAAGAAAATTTTGGTGTGAGATATTAATAAATTGCATTATTGGTTTGTCCAATTAAGGGTGTTTCATTATGGTTTTTCTTTGTGAGTTTGATACAATGTAGCATTCTTTATGTGCATGGTTATTGTTTGACAAATAGAACAGTAATGGTGGTTTGTAAAGGAGTGGTTTTGTGTAAAAAGTGGAAACAGAACATGTATCATAGAAATCCTTTTCATTTGACCATCAACCTCGCACATGTGAAATGCCAAATTCTAGGAGGGATGTGGCCAAAGAGGAATTTTTTATGTTTAATCCATGGAGGGGTGTTTTACGGTGGTGAAAATAGGGATAAAGCAACAAACAAACATCATAATTGAAACTTTAGAATAAATAATATTTCCCTATTGCCTTTGAGAAAAATCAATAAATAGAAGTTGAAGGTATGAATAAAACCTTTGTAAGAATAACATTTGGCATTTTTAACTTTGATGTGAGGTACATAAGTTAGTTTGTATCTTAGATGTTGGTGCCCTTGTTGGAGGAGTATTTTTTTTCACTATGTTGTCATCAACATGGACCAAATGGATAAACAAAATATCTTGTATATTTTATGAATCACTGAAGTATAGGGGGTGAAGGAAGAGATATGCATCTTTACTTCATAGTATGGATTGAGATTATCACTTTATTTGTCTGAAGAGTCAATCCAATCTTCCAAATTAGGTTTTATGAACCTATTGGAGTTGAACTTTTGTGGGTATATATGAGGGTATATGACATCACATGTCTCATCATGGATGATGAGAGGGTATATGGAGATTCCTATCTCATCATGGATCATGAGGCTCATGTGATCTTCTAGTTAAGAATATGCATTTGTTCCATATGCCAAACTCCCTCATAAGATTAGTCCACCAGACATTGAATTTGAAGAATCCAGAACCATTAAGCTCTATAGAGATGTCATATGTATGATATGAAGATCTTGACAAAGGATTGGTGGGATTCCATGTCTCACTAGTGATAGGAGAACTTGAGGTCTTATTTGATCATCTAGTGTTTATAAATTGAAATATGAAGTCTTTAGTTGTGGGAGAGATAAATCATTAGGGTCCATTGCTACAGAAATCCGCATAGATGGGTAACAGTCAACAATGGATATGAGAAAGGTTGCCATTGATGTGTGGGTTAGAGGTGAAGTGGTATTAAATATAGGGTTGGGTTGTTAGTGGATAGGGAAATATGGATTGGCAACTTATTGAGGGTATGGTTCCATTGGCAAGAAGAATGATGTGTTTTGGGATGGGTAGATGGAAAGAGTAGGTTTTGTTTAAGATAACTAGTATGGGTGTGGATGAATGGTTAGTTATTTATATTTATAACTAGTAAGGTAGTGAAGATGTTTAGATCAAGGGATTAGTATGATCAACCAGCATTCATTTTTTCTTGGTTGATAAAACTCTTGGTGCTTCTTTTTCATTTTCCTTTTTGGTGGTACTAGAATGTAACCAATCCTCAAACTGAGGGCTGGGTAAAAGAGAAAATAAAGCTATATAAGAGATATGTGTATATACAAGAATCGGTAAGAAAATCAAATAAGCATTCTGAAATCTCATAAATTTTAGAACCAAACCTGACCCTAGGGATAGGGCCCTTCACTCTATCTGTCAAGCCACTCAAGATTCCAAAGCCAATCCAGAAGTTGAAGAAATATTGTCCAACATCTCAAAAAGAAAAGAGACACAACCCAAGGCATCCTTTACCAAAGAGCAAAGAAACCAGATAATAGATCAAAACTTCCCGAACAAAGCCATTAGCTGAGAGAGTTATAATACATCATAATGTATTTCCACACCATCTTAGTAGATAAGCTTTTCATTTCATGAACTCTAGTATTTATTTCAAGCCAAGCATGATATAAGACTAGGGGACAAATAGTTCTGGACTTGCCATCCTTCATATCAATCAAATCAGTCCAATAACTAGGATCCAAACTGATAAGGTCATTGTTAATAGCTTTTCTCCAAAGATTAATAACAAATGAGTAACTGAAACATATATTATTTGTATCCGCATAGTTATCCATGCATAGGAAATAGATTGAGTCCACGACTATCCCTCTCCTTCTACTATAATCAGAAGAAGGTAGCTTGTTATGATAAGATTTCCATAGATGAATTTGAGAGTTAACTTGACTCTTACAGCTCCAAATCCATCTGTAACAAGGATCTTCACACCCTTTTTCCCTGATATTCTCCCACATAAACTTCAAACTAGGATTCTTCATACCTTGGAAAGTAATATTGTCCTCAACCTCACAACATATATTAACATGACCCAAAACCTCCAAAATAGCTGGGGAGCGTCTAGAATGAGGGATGTTCCATTTTCCACTTGAAATAATAGAGCTCAGATTAGCATCAGATGGAATACCAGCTCTAATAATCATGTTTCTTCCAACAATGTGACCAAGAAAGTTACCTGACACCCATGGATGTTGCATACTACAAAAGATGTACTAGAAGCAATCTTGAACTCAATTAAAGGAAGAAGAATAGACATGTTCCTCAGAATATTACTGAACATCCAAGAGTAGTTAGTAGATTCAAGTAAACGCCAAAAGGAAAATTTCTTCAAATATTTATCATTAATCCACTTGACCTACAGAGAACTCTTCTTCCTAGTTATATCCCAAACATTACGAATTATACAAGCTTTAGCCACACCTTTGATTTTCTTTAGGCCTAAACCACCTTCTTTCTTAGGAAGGGTAACAATATCCCATTTAATAAGATGTATATTTCTTTTTCCTTCAGATTGGCTCCATAAAAAATCTCTAAATATTTTATCTATCTCCTCCATAATTGAAATAGTGATAGGAAAAGTCAAGGTCCAATAAAGATGCATGGTGGACAATGTGGATCTCACAAGCTCTCCTCTTCCAGCCAAGGACAACAATCTTACTTTCCAACTCTCAAGCTTCACTTTGATTCTATCAATAAGGGAACCAGAGAGCTTTTCTTCAACTTACCCACGAATAAAGGCAAACCAAGATACTTTGCCTTATCTAAAAATCCTTCATTGATGTTAAGAACTTGAGTGATAGTGCATTAACATTCTTTTCAAAATAATAAGAGCTTTTAGACAAATTAATAGTGAGACCAGAGCAAGAACTAAAATCATCACATAAACATTTAATGTGAGATGCATTCTTTTCATCAACCCTAGAAAAAATCATTAGGTCATCTGCAAAAACCAGATGAGAGCATCCAAAACTTCTTGAAGTTTGAATCGGCTGGATGAGGTTGCATTGAATTTTCTTTTTCAGCATTTTAGTAAAGCCCTACATCACAATTGAAAAAAATATGGGGCAATGGGGTCCCCTTGCCTCACCCCATTAGAGGGGGATACAAAGTCCATTGGAGAACCATTTAACAACGCTTGACACAAGGTAGATTCTAAATATTACTTCAATCCATCTTATCCAAATGGAGGGGAAACCCATTTTGAATAAAATGAAGAAAAGAAACTTCCAACTAACTAAATTGTAGGCTTTAGATATAACTGCTTGATTGCACATATTACCATTTGAAGGTTTCTGAAACTCACTAAGAATTTCATTTGTCAGAAGAATTACATCCTTGATGCTTTGGCATTTTATGAAAGCACATTGATTGAGTCAATAACAGTAGGAAGCACCTACTGGAGTCTATTTGCCATAATTTTTGATATGATTTTATAGAAAATATTGCAAAGAGTAATAGGTCTCCAGTTAGAAATGATAGATGAATCGGTGCCTTTAGGAAGGATAGTAATGTAGGTCCTATTCACCTCCTTAAGCAAACTACCTTTATAGAAGAACTCCTTAATTGCATTGAATATGTCATCTCCTATGATCTTCCAGGAGTGATTGTAGAAATGACCATTCTAACCATCAGGTCTCGGACTTTTATCAGTATTTAGGCTATCAAAAACTTTATCCACTTCCTCCTTGCAAACTATCATAGTAAGAAAATTACATTGATCTTTGGACATAATAGGTCCATTCCACTCACCTTTCCAAACGTCACCACCATCCCCTTTACAAAATAGCTCACGATAAAAATTAAGAATCCCTGCTTGAATAGCATTGTGGTCATGTTTCAAGAACCCATCAACCTGTAAAGACTTAATAGAATTCCTGCTTCTTCTAGTTTTAAGAGAAGAATAGAAAATTTTGGTGTTGAGATTGCCCTCTTTTAACCATTAAAATCTTGACTTTTTTCATAAAAGGATTCTTCAGCTACACAAGCAGCCCTTGCTTCTTTTCTAAACAGAATAGCTATATTTATGAGTTCAACATCCAATGGATTGAGGTCAGCAAGCTTTTGAGCCTCAAGGGCTTTATCTTTAGCAATGGTAGCTTTTTCAAAGATATCACCCACGACCTTCTTGTTCCAACTCCTTAGTTTGATTTTAAGATTCTCAAGTTTCCTGTACAAAATGAGGAGTAACCATCCACCTTCACATACCATAAACAAAGGTAATAAATCCTTATGGTCTGTATAGGAATTAAAAAATCTAAATGGAGATCTAATTGTATTAGGCCCTCCTAGAAACAAGCAAATTCTTCTATGATCCCTCATTGTATTTGAAATACATTCTCCATGAAAATTATCAAAGTGAGATTGAAACATAGCATTGTAAATCACCTTATCGGTTTTTGAAGTAACAAAATCATCTCCCTCTTGATGGTTATCCCAAGTATAAAAAGGACCATTCAAGTTGAGTTCAGTCATACCACTATCAAGAACAAAATTATTAAAATCATCCATAGATTTCTCCATTGGAGGTTGCCTTTCAACCTTTTCAGAGTCCTTTCTAACATCATTAAAGTCACCCATACTAAACCAAGGTTCATTAATGTTATCATTCAATGCTTCCAGGTCATTCTACAAGCTAACTCTGTCAAAATCGTCATTATGGTCATATATTGTAGAGAGAACAAAGCAAACTTCCTCAACACTAACTATGATATTGATAGATAGATTGCTTTTAGATATTTTTGATATATTACAACTTCCATTCTTCCAAAGAATAATAACCCTCCCGAGCACATGAGACATATATTAGACATCCACGGATATTTAGGAAAATACCTACTCATAAACTTTGAAATCTTATTAACTCTAAGCTTGGATTCATTAATAATGATAATATCACCTTTTGCCCTTCTTAATTCCTCTTGGACACTTAGAGCTTTTTTGCTAATGCCTCTGACATTCCAAGAGATTATATAGAAAGATGAAATCATTTGTTCCCCCCAGTTATTGAACTGACAGCCTCAGTTTCTTCATTAATGATTTCCAGCCCTCTGGGTTATTTGGACATAGGGTAGAACATAGAATTAACTACCATATGGTAAATACCTTCATACGAATTAGACCTACACTCAGGTGGATGTAAACTCAATCTATTCAACTCATCACAACTCAATTCCTTGGAATGAGATTCCCTTGGAGAGTTATTGAAAAACACAGGAGTTAGAGTCAAAGGAATCGATCTAGTACCATCCAGAGGTTTAGCTTGAGAAACCAACTCTAGATTATGTTCCTTTGCTAGATCATTAACTTTTACTACTTCAATAACAGGGTCCTCAACTTGTTCAATGGAATTACTCATAGGAACATGCTTCCTCTGCCACACTCTTCCTACTTTTTTCTGAGATACCTTGGGAAGCTCTCTAACCATGTTCTTCTCACAATCATCATGGCCTAGAAAACCACAACATAAAAATCTATAAGGGTACCATTCATACAAAATCCTGATAATGGGTTCAGTACCTTCATTGCTTAACAAGGAGATTTGTTTAAGAAATGATGCCTCAGCTCCCATCAGAACTTGGATTCTTGCAAATTCAACATATGAACAAGACCTGGTATATTCGTCCATCTGTAATGGATTTCCCAACAAGAATCCTATCCTCTCAAACATTATGGAGTCCCATAATTCTAGCGGTAGGTCAAAAAAAATTACCCAAACTGGCACCTCCGACAACTTTAGTTTAAAGATTCTATCACCAATCTTCAACCCCTTAATATCATAGGATTATTCTTTACATACTAATCACCAAGCAGAGCATCATTTAGATCTTTGACATCAAAGAACTTAATAAGAAATAAACCTTCATCCTTTTCAAAAACTTCAATCAAACCACACAGATTCCAAATTCGGCATAGATATTCCAACAATGTAGGGATGTGTTGCTAGAAATCCAGGATATATCCAACAATGTAGTGTTTCCATCTACCTACATTCTCCTCAACCTCCTCCTTTGGATACCATAGTTTTCCATTTATAATAGAGATTTCCTTCAAAGATAATGATAAAGATTGATCGTTCTTCCTCTTACAAACTCCTTCCCAACTTGTCAGATCTGATCTCTGAAGACACTCTTTAGTCGAGATTGTAGCATCAGGTAACTCAGATGTATTTGTAGATCTCAAAATCTTTGAATCATCCCAGGGAGGTGGTCGGTGTTGTTGGAACTGTTCTATCGCCTTTCTAGTCGCCTTCCCAGATGCCATAGAGCATGCAGCGTTGGTTTCTTTTTACCTGAAAGGATTTCTCAACCAGCATTCATGTCTATTTGGTACTGATAAATGTCTATTGGAAGGCAAGGATCTTAGTTTATAAGAAGGGTAGTAAGTCTCAAGATATGGGCAAGCATATGTATCAAAAGATAAAGAATGGTCTGGGGTAAAGGAGGAAGGATTGGGCCCTTACCTGGCATACTTTTCTTACCTAGATCATTAGTAGGGGTTATGCAGATGTAGATGTGTAAAATTAGTCATGAGAAGGTCATTTCCATGATGTTGTTGAGGGAATAGGAGTATGATTGTCTCAATCAACAATGGGAGAAATAGGTCATCTTTTCTAGGGTGAAGAACGAGCCATTTTAAATTCAAAATCATCAGAATGGCACCTTTTGTATGAATGTATTAACTCACTTTCTCAAGTGAATGAGTGGTAGTGACTGCACCTAAATTTTGGGCAAATTCAACCCTAAAACATTATAACCACCTAGAAATAGGTAGTTTTAAGTAATGTGGAACTAAATGTGCCCATATTTTGGTACCATTCAGACCCCAACAAATGTTTTAGAAAAATAACTACTTCATGTTGAATTAGTATTTTAATAGTTATCTTGGATGGAATTGACCCAAACCGTGGCTTTATTCAGATTAAAAAGTCTATAATTAAGCACATTCTCTTCTCCTCTATCTCACATGTTGAAATTGATTTGTGATTCTACTTATCTCTCTAATATATAGTATTTAACATACTCCATCCTTATACTTCAAGTCTAAATGGCCTATGTGAATGCCTACACACTTATTGGAGTTATAATAATATGAGGTTTTCATGGTAGTCTGTTTTTGTGTTGCTTATTTTAGAGATCAACCCATATCTTATGAGGTTCCCGGCATTGTGGAGTTCTTTTTGCCAATCTATGTTAATATAATTTAATGAATTTTTTTTTAAATAATAAATGAAACTATTATTCTATGAATAACAAAAATTGTCTATATTTTCTAAAACATCATTTTATTTATCAAAAAACTTACAAAAGTAGAAACTCATTTCACCTTAGATTTATATTTGTAAACTTCTTGCATGTCAAGACATGTACTTGTTTCTCATATGTATATAAATTTTGTGGTATTAGACTTCATGTAATTGATTACCATTGATCTCTCCTCAAATGTCTCATAAAAATAGGTCATAATCCATATAATGTGAAGAGTGCAAAATGGCTCTTCATATGCTTATTTGACGTTGAGTAAAATGATATATGAAAGAATTGCTTGTAAACAAGCAAAATGTCTCTAGCGAGCATTACAAAAAATGTCTCAATTTTATGAATGTCTTCTTGAAATACCTAATTGGTATTGAGATCATAATAAAATAAGGAAATTCCAGTAAACTTACAAGATAAAAGCGAGATAGAATAACGTAGTCCAAATCTAGAGAGAATTTCCCACCAAATGTAGCCTTTTTATAATGCATCAATAGTATGCAATAAATATAGATTTATTATTTCTTTTACAAATATTTGGTGATTATATTATATTTCTTCTAGTCCATGTTATACCCTTGTTGTTTTATTTATTTTCAACACATTAGGGAATTATATTGTGTCTCTTGTAGTGCAAGTTGTGAGAATAATTTTCAATGATACTTGGTGTGTCTTTGTGTTACTTATAGGAAATCTTATCAAATGATAATAATACATTATTTATTTGTTTATGTAATAGTAACTACATTATTTACCAAATGATCATTCCGCACCTTGTTGAATCATTCCCACCAAGATAATGAATTTAAAAAGGAACTACGAGGAACATGTAAGAAGGAAATGCAAGAATTAAACCTAGATTAACCCTACACAATTAAGGCTAGCTAACAAAATAAGAGAATGAGTACATTGAAGCAAGAAACAAGACATGCAATCAACACTACACTAACAACGGCATTCCCAATAAACATATAAGAGAAGCAATTTTCTAAGCAAGTCAAGGGAAAGAATTAATTAACACTAAATAAGGCAATTGATGTTGAAGTACTCAAATTAGGATGAGGGAGAAAGAAAGGAATCTAAATTAACTAACATTAGCTAGTCAGAAAGAAATTAGGGTTTCAAAAAGAAATCAGGGGAATGGGCCATTTGGGGGTACGTAACTATCAACCATTTTATTGGTCATACTAACAGAATCACATCCAGCAAGCATGATATCAAACCAAACAACCAAAATGAGGATGGAGGGTCATATTCTACTTGTTGACCGTCGGTGGCATGTGGTTAGCATATGGGAATTAGTCTCTATCACTTCCCATTTAACCTTATGAGGCTCAATTGACATTGGAATAGATAAAATTTGATCAATACTATCCTAGTCTAGGTCTCTAAGAATTATTATCCAAATACACTTAGTGGCAAGGGGTAGTATAAGGTGTAGGAGAAGGATATTTCACCTCCTTTACCCCCATCCAACCACTTAATGTTCTCCTTGCTAAGTGTGTATGGAGGATCAAACCTATTTACATAATCTCACACCTAGGGCTAATAGAGTGGAGGTATAGGTGGAAAAAAAAGGAAACTTGCTAAAGATCCAACAATTGGATAATGACTTTTTCCTCTTCTAACCTCCTATTTCCATTTCTTTGTATACCTAAATTGTTTTCATACATTAAACACATGAAAGAGGTAGAAGAAGAGAACAAACAAGAATAGAGGATGTACCAATGAAACCAAAATGTTTGTATAAATATTTCCTCAACATGGTATCGAAGTTACTTATTTTGCTCCAAACATCCTACCAAAGTGGCTTAGCTACTCATAATACACGAAAATGCAAAAATATGGGGAAGAAAGAAATAGAAATGTCCATGGAACTCGAAGTAGAGGTTGTCTCAATCTCTCCAGTAGAAAAAAGGATGATCTCCTCCCTCCTCCAAGGTGGAATAGCATGGAAGAGTGGAAACACCCGAGTCCTTATTTCTCAGAAAGAGCTTATAATTTTCCATAAAGGACAATAATCTTGAACGAACAACAAAAATCAATCATTTTTGTGTTAACATAAATCTTTATCATGATAATTGAAAGCATTGAATCATATTTAAATAACTATAAACATATCATGGTCATGATCATAGATGAGGACAATATATTAGAAAATCATAACATATTAATAATCACATGATCAAAACCTTAGAAAACTAGGGTTTTTGGTGGAAGATGGAAGGAAAATGGAATAAAGTGGTAAGTGAAGGGTAGGCCCTTAAATACTAGGGAGAGCTAAACTTTAGCTTTCGACCACCACTGATTTATATATAGTATCCTAGGAAGCCTCGAATTTAGCATGGGGTATTATGGTAGTGATGGGAAACACTGGGGTTAAGTGTGTAGAACGATCATGGTGGGTAGTCTATGAATAGTTGTGGTATGTTGGAATGATCATGTTGTAAATAATAAAAGATCATATTGAAATCATTTTAGGATTGTATATATCACATATGTGGTAGGTAGAATAAATGTGGTGATGTAAGGGTGGCACGGCCATAGTGGGTACACATATATGGTGGATGGGGGAGGAGAGGTTCATATTGGGGATCCCTATCATATTGGTGATTTTTTTTAAGGTCGTGATGAGTACCACGGTTGTTCTAGTCCTAGTTTTCCACAACCATTATGAATGGAAAGTTTTGGTAAGATTTCTTGCATGGTCCTTGTAAACTTGTGATTCCACTATGAATTTAGCTTGAGTATCACCACTTTGACTCAATACCACAGTTGTTTTGAGGTTTTTTTGGTCACTTGAGTTTTGAACATGGCCACATATGGTGCTCTTTGCTCAACTTTGATCCTTGGACACTTGGGTGGGTTGGAGTTTGTACTGATGATTCCTTGGGCTTGTCCATTGATATTAACTCATTGGGATCATCTATGTCTCCTCCCTCCATCAATTAGTCTCCAAGGTACTTGAAAAACATGCATAAAGCAACCATAACTGCATTACACGATATACCAATTATTGGGAATGTAACATGCATCATGAAACATCTAGATGTGAATAATAAGAAAAATAATACAAGATGGAGAACCAAACAAGGGCTTCATCAAGGATCATAGGAAGTATTTGAATGATTAGATGTGCTAGTTTGTGATGTAGAGCACATGGTGTCCTAGATAGAGAGGGTGGAGACTTATCTACAAGAAGGGATGATGTGTTGAGTAGGAGTGTCATGAGTATATGTAGTGGTTGATAAGAAACCTAGGCTCAGTTTTGGTCAAGTGTGCTAGTCAACTACCATGTCAATAGAGTAAGTTGCTTGAGTTCCTGAGTTTCCTTCCCATAAGTAATATATATGGACAAAAGCTCAAATAATCTATTTTAGTTTGCATCACACTCTTTAATGGCCTAGCGAAGATTAACTTGTGATGGAAGTTATATGAAGGAACAAATTTTGTTGAAAACTAATTGATGGCAGCGTAGTTGGAGATGGGTTGCTGGTGGTGTGTATATTTTGCCAAATTTTGTTGTCCAAGAGTTTGATTGAGAAATTTTTGGAAGCTATATATATGGCAAGGGTCATAATTTTTCATGACTCAAATTGTGTATTTCTTATTGTTTCTTGAATGAGGGAAGATATTACAAGGTGTTTTGGGGTTGTTTTAAGGTGAGCTTCATTGCTTTTTAGTTTAGGTTTCTTAAAATTTTCAAAGGGGTTTCTTCAAGAAGGGGGTGTCTGGGAGATATGGCAGACTTAAGGGTCATGTTGGTGAATAGAGAGTATGTTTTGTATATCTAGGAAGGGGATGAAGTAGGTTACTAAAGTTGAACACAATATCATTGCATGGTTCATCTATGTCATAAATTACTAAAGGGTATATTTGTCTCTTAATGTGATGTTGAATGATGACTGGAAGGATAAGTCCTCAAGAACAACATGTCTATAATATTTCAAGTTAGAGGGATAGGAAATATCTTTGGTTACAAGAATAAGGTATGAACCCCAAGCATGTACAATGTTTTAGAAAAATAGTTTGAGCCATAGGTGAGCAGCTAGGATGAAAAGGATGAGGTTTTTGGGTGTGAAATTGGTGCCAAAAAATTGTGTCCCGTCTAAAATATATGGTCTCTATTGTTCAAGAATTATCTCTAAATAAAATGATACACCTCTAACCTTGTTGAGTCAGATGGAGTGGAGGATATTTAGAATCTCAGAGTTGGATGTTGGTTTTGCTTTAGGATGTTAGAATTGTATTGGAGGTCTCTAAGGTATTGGGTGATCTTTGTGAATAGAAAGTAGAAATTTTAGATCCTATATCTACCCTAAAAATAATTCCTTATATTTTTTATTATGTGATCTTGGCGATGGAATTCTATGTGAAATTCTAGATGGGTGTTAGTTTCAATTTCCTCTTGGACCTCAAGAGAGGAATCTACCATCACTTGACTATCAAAATCGATATATTTGAGTTTGGTTTCATGGTTGAGGTGGTTTATGTGTATGAAATGTGTTGAGGGAAGGAAGGAGTGGGTTATATGAGGAGGGTGTTGCTAGAAATCTAGTTGAGTGTGGTGTAAGGAGGATTTGGTTTATCTTAGGGTATTGCTATATTTACAAGGTGGTGGTCATCTATGGTTATGTTGGGTAAGATAAACTGTTGAGTGGGATTTAGTTTGGTTATGCATGACTACGGATGATGAATAATATGTGGGGTTAGGTTTGTACAAAATTAGGGAAGGGGATGTCTCAGGGAGGGCATTGTGTTCAATCATGGTGGGATGGGTCATAATTGCATTTATTAGGAAGTAGAAACCTTGGCGTTGAGGGTTGTAAGCATATGTTGTGTGGTATATATGTTGTGTGTGAGGTGGTTTTGGTGTGGTTTTTCATGGGAGACTTACGTGGAATGTATGGTTTGGTTATATGTGAGGGGGTTGAATGGATGCTCAATATTATGAATTGTCTTTTCAGGATATCTAATAGAGGATATGTAATAATTATAAGATTTCATTAAAATCTTTTATCTAATAGTATTTTTGTGGAATCAGTTTGAATTAGCATACTTAATTGGTCCTATGGATTTCTATATATGGTCAAATAAATTTGTGGTTCGAGATATTAATAAATTTCAATATCGGTTTGTCCAATTAAAGGTGGTTTAGTAAAGATTTCCTTTGAGTGTTTGATATAATGTAGCATCCTTTATGCACATGGTTATTGTTTGATGATTAGAACAGTAATGGAAGTTTGTAAATGAGTGGTTGTGTGTAAAAAATGGAAGCAAAACATGCATTATTGACATCATTTTCATTTGTAACCATCAACCTCACACATGTGAAAATGCCAAATGTAGGGAAGGATCTAGACAAAGGGGAACTTTTTTTGTTTAATCCATGGAGGGTGTGTTTTATTGTGGTTGAAATAGGGATCAGATTACAATGAAAATCATAATTGGAATTTTAAAATAAATAATATTACCCTTATTCCTTTGAGAAATATCAATAAATAGAGGTTGAAGGTAGGAATCAAACCTTTGGAAGAAGGAACATTTGGCATTTTTGACTTTGATGCGAGGTACATGAGGTAGTACTTATCTTAGATGTTGGTTCTCTTGTTGGAGGAATATTTTGTCTCCACTATGTTTTCATCAATAAAGACTTAGTGGTAAACACAACATCTTGTATATTTTATGATCCCATGAAGCATAGGGGGTGAAATAAGAGAAAGACATATTCACTTCATGGTAGGGATTGAGATTATCACTTTCATTCTCTAAAGAGTTAGTCCACTCTTCTAGATTAGTCTTTATGCGTATTGAATTTGAAATATTGTGCATAGATAGGAGGGTATATGGTGTCACATGCCTCATCATGGATGATGAGAGCATATATGGAGATGGTTGTCTCATCATTGATCAGGAGGCTCATGTGATCTTCTTCTAGTTAAGAATAAGTATTTCTTTCATATGACAAACTCCACCCTAAGATTAATCCACCATTCATTGAATGTGAAGAATCTATAACCATTAAGATCATTGAAGATGTTATGTGTATGATGTGGAAATCCTACCCAAGGATTGGTCGGGTGCCATGCCTCACCAGTGATATGGGAACTTGAGGTCTCATTTGATCATCTAGTGTTTATAATAATGGAAATATAAAGTCTTAGGTTGTGGGAGAGACAAATAATTATGGTACATTGTCATGGAAATACACAGAGATGGATTACATGCAACAATGGAAATGGGAAATTTAATCATTGATGTGTGGGGTAGAGGTGGACCAGTATTCAATATAAGGTAGGGTTGTTAGTGGATAGGGAAAGAAGGATTGGGAACCAGTTGAGGGTATGGTTTCATTGGCAGCCATGGTGATGAGTTTTGGGATGGGTGGATGGAAAGACTAGGGTTTTGTTCAAGGTAAGTGGTGAGGGTGTGATGAGAGGATTAGTTATTTATATTAATAACTAGTACGGTAGTGAAGATATTTATATCAAGAGAGTATTATGATCACCCAGCATTCATGTCTATTTGGTACTGATAAATCTCTACTGGAAGGCAAAGATCTTAGTTTATTAGAAGGATAGTAAGTCTATGGCTATGGGCAAGCATATGTATCTTAAGATATCAAATGACATGAGGGTAAAGGAGGAAATATTGGTCCCTTACCTTCCATACCTTTCTTACATTAATCATTGCTAGGGGTTTTGGAGATGTTGATGTGTGAAGTTAGACACAAGAAGGATCTGTCCATGATATTGGTGATGGAAGAGTAGGATGATTGTATAGGTCAACAATGGGATAAATAGGTCATCTTTTCTAGGGTGAAGAGGGAGCCTTTTTTTTTAAAAAAATTGTGAAAATGGCATATGTTGGATGAATGTGCTAACTCACTTTTTCTAGTGAATGAGTGGAAGTGACTGCACCTAAATTTTGGGTGAATTCTAGCCTAAAACATTTTATCCACCCAGAAATGGGTAGATTTAAGCAATGTGGAACTAAATGTTCCCATACCTTGCTCCCGTTTAGACCTAACAAAAGTTTTAGAAAAAATAACTACTTCATGATGAATCAGTCTTTTAATAGTTATCTTGGTCTAAATTGACCCAAAATGTGGGTTTATTCAGATTAAAAAGTGTAAAAATAGCACATTCTCTTTTCCTCTACCTCACATGACAAAATTGATTTTTTATTCCCCTTTTCCCTATAAGATTTAGTATTTAGTATACTCCATCCTTGTAATTCTAGTCTAAATGACATATGTGAATTCCTATAGATTTACTAGATTTGTATTAATATGAGGTTTACAAGGTTTTCTATTCTAGTGTTTCTTATTTTAGAGCTCAAACCATATCTTGCGAGGTACTTCTTATTATGGAGTTCTTTTTTCCAATCTATGTAAATATATATTTTATAATTTAATGAAAATGATATTCTATGAATAACAACAATTGTAAATCTTTGTATTTTACCAAACATTGTATCTGTAAAAAAAATTACAAAAGTATAAACTCATTTCACCTTATATTTGAATTTGTAAATTATTACATGTCAAAACATGCACTTGTTGCTCATATGTATTTTAATTTCGTGGTATGGGTGTTCATGTAATTCATTACCATTCATCTCTCCTCGAATTTCTTATAGAAAGAGGTCATATTCCATATAATGTGAAGAGTGAAAAATGTCCCATCATATGCTTATGGACATTGAGTGGAATGACATATGAAAGAATTGCTTGAAAACAAGTAAAATGTCTCTAGAGATCATTATGGAAAATAACTCACACTTTTGAGTATCTTCTTGAACTACCTTGTTGGTATTGGAATCATTATAAAATAAGGAAATGCATGTATACTTACAAGATAGAATCGAGTTAGAAGAATATATTCCAAATCTAGAGAGAATTTTCACCAAATGTAGCCTTTTTATAATGCATGAATAGCATTCCATGGATATAGATGTATTGTTTTCTCTACATGTATTTGGTGATTATATTGTATTTCTTCTAGTACATACTATATCCTTGTCATGCTATTTATTTTCTACATATTAGGAAATTATATTGTATCTCATGTGGTGTAAGTTGTGAGAATAATTTTCAATGATACTTGGTGTGTCTTTGTGTTACATATAGGAAATCTTATCAAATGATAAAAATACATTTTTTATATAATATTAACTGCATTTTGACCCAAGGATCATTTCTCACCTTGTTGAATCATTACCACCAAGATAATGCATTTAAAAAGAAAAAATTGTGGGATTATTCTTTCTTTCATTCATCATGGACAACTTGATGACAAATGTGTAGGTAGACACCCCATTTTTTTTAGATATTGTTCATTGTACAAGTAAAACATATTTATTCGAGTGTAGGTTTGAATTGGTGTCTTCTTCTTTGTGAACTTAGAGGTTAAAAACCCTTCTCCACCATAGAATGAATGAAACTACTAGCACTAATAAGTGAATTTTTTGAATATCCATTTTAGAAATATATTGAACCTAATCAAAATAGGTTTGTTCCATATGTATTCTAATAGAAAATGGTGTTGGGTTTTTAGATATGCCACATTCATATGTTGATGATACAATTATTTCCAATTTGTATCACTAATATGTGATTTATTGTTTTAGGAGATCATGGAACTTAGATAAGACAAACAATAAAGAAAATACAATATTATATGTATTTGGATGCTTGTAGGTCAAGTTGTACCATGTATATGCTTTATTGAAGTTAATTTTATGCAACTTACTAGGAATGATGTAAGAACAAGTGATGAACAACTCAATCCTATCATAAACCATATTCCACACTTACATCAAGTCTTTAGGATAGCTAGGTGTCATTAGAAAAACCATTTGATATGTGTTCCAAATATTTAGTAGTGACTTTGTGGGGAATATTTCAGTCAAACTCTTCTTCAACCGAGATCCATTTCATTTGAACTACAACTCGATTGAGAAAGAGACATTGCAAACTTGCTTGAGAGCCTTTCTTGGTCGAAATATAGTTTCATAGTTTGACTAAGAATGTTATGCAGCCAAAATATGTATTAGTTTTCTAGCCATTGCAAACTCGCCTTTGACATTATAACAGATAGTTTAACATTTAACTTGGCCTAACACTCCCAAAATCTATATAGATCGTTCCTAAGTGTTTTTTATATAGGAGAGCCTTTTGGACACATAAGATACACACTTGAACAATCTATTACATGCTATCCTACTCTAAGTTTAAAATTCTACATTGCTATCTTCATACCTAAACAATTGCTTAATATTAGTGTTCTACTCTGCCAAATATAGCCTTGATTAGTCCTTGCAGAGATTCAACCCTCACTTTTTCATATAGAGATACAAATTGTGATCTTGTGAAGAGTTGTAATTTCCTTCTTCCTCTTTTTCACCTTGTTGGTTCTGGTTCTTCTTACTACTTCTTGCAAGAAGGTTGTGAAGAAGATTCTTAGAGCTACGTCTTGCGAGAAGGTTGTGTTAGAGGCATAGAGGTTGATTGTGATTTACTCCAAGTTGTTACTTCTCCTTGAGCTAGAAAAGTAAGGTTGTCTTGAGCCACAAAAGACACTGCCTATTTTGTGTACTTTATATCAGTAATGAAAAGGTATAATGGTGTTAGAAATCTTGGTTGGAAACCATCAGGTAGTAGGATGGTACACTTTGACGGAACCACTCTACATCTTATGTTTTTGTGTGGGTGCTTTCATTGTCCAATTACTTTCTATATAATTCCACTACATTATACCTTAAGAAAATTGCAATTAACATTCCTTTGTGTTTTGAATTGTAAAAGTTTTATTTTAGCTCTATCCACCCCACCCCTAGAGCACAAAATTGGTACCAGAGCAGGATTCAATGAACTTTAATAAGTCTTTAAGATAGGGGAGGAACTTCTTGGGACAACTCACCTTTCAATCATGTGCTCGACTCTTTCTGATGGTTCAAACTACACATATTTAAAGAGGTACATGCAATACTTTATCTAAGGTTTAACATTTGATCTTCGAAAGATGATAGCCTTACCGTATGAACCTCCAAAGAGGAAAATTGAGGAATAGCATCCGGATACGGTAAGAAAGGAAACTCTAAATGTCAGAGCAGTGAGTATTTTTTACTCTTATTTATCTCCTAGTGAATTTAAAAGAGCTCTTTTCTTGTGAAACTGCATATGATATATTGGGAAAAAAATTCTACACATGAAGGAACTCAACAAGTTAAGAGTACAAAGATTAACATGTTGAAGCACAAATTTAATTTATTTCATATGAAAAATAATAAGATTGTTTCTATAATGTATGCTAGATTTTCTACTCTTATAGTTGGTTTAAGTGCTTTTGAAAGCATATAAGTGAGGGGCAACTGATGCAATGAGTTCTATTCAATTTTCACATGTTATTTTGCTATGTATTCCATGCATTATTGATCATTTTTACATTAATTATGCATTTTTTATCATTATTAGCCTATGAAACGTTATTGCATAAAATAATAATTATTTTTACATAATTGTATCAATTTATTGTACTTTAGTCAGACTTATGTTTGGTTTTTCCATATTTCATGTAATTAGAGAACTCATAAGGCAGCTTGGTGCTACAGATACACTAGTCGGTGGCACTGAC
Organism: Alisma plantago-aquatica; assembly: GCA_963693085.1. NCBI lineage: Eukaryota > Viridiplantae > Streptophyta > Magnoliopsida > Alismatales > Alismataceae > Alisma > Alisma plantago-aquatica. The sequence goes on along the minus strand of OY856412.1, from coordinate 1,286,169,478 downwards.
TTGATGTAAAAATCCAACAAGGAGTTTAAATAAATCTCATTGCTATCAAGATGTGACTCGGTGCTACCTAGTCATGGTTTGGGGCCGCCGAAATGGTAAGTTGGTCCAATCGATTTATGATCTAGAGAGCAACAAGAACTCAGTTTATCAACTCATTTGTAACGAACAGCTAGTAAGTAGTACCAACATTCATCAACAGGAGAATCCAAAACCCACAAAATAGTAACTCAATTCTAATGATACTCTATGAGGGTTTTAAGTCATCTGAAGAATCGGTGCCACTGACTTTCTGTCAATGTTGCAAACTTGACACGATCAACACAAATTCCAGATCATGACAGATATGGCGGCTGAGACTTAATGATGGTCTGAGTCCCAGTTATGACCTAAGGAAGTTTGGCCAAAGGGGAGGATCACGTTCTATTCTATTGCAACCAAGTGTGGAGTCATGGGAGGAGGAAACCAAGGAGACAACCATGTCCCGAACAATTTGGGCACCCCTACAAACCAAATTTGTAGCTGAAACATTATAGATTAAGATGTTTGCCAGAGGTGATCTTCTAGGCCGGTTTTCTAGAGGTTTACATTGGTTTTCTCATGTTTACCACGTTCTCCTCTTCTACTCTATGTGTAAGATGAAAAATCATGTGGGGCTAATCCCCTTATTCTTTATAACCTGGGAGTATCCCAATTTTGCATTGTAATTGATTTCCATGAGGTAATATAGTCATTTATTTTAATTTTGGACTTAAATTTCCGATTTCTTACTGAATTACCTATGCTTGATCACCATAGTTAATTACTCTGGTCATTAGTTTTTTTTGGAGAGGGATTCAGGGATGGCAAGGTTGTATATTTACATAGCCTATATCATGCCTTATGAGAGAGATTGTGGTTGTGAAGGGTATAACCCAGAGGTTCATTAATGTTCCTAGATACTATCTAAGTCACTAAAAAGAGTGGAATTTTTCCTTAGTATAGGTAGTATATTATGATATGGGATAGGTAATACTTGCTACAAGTCCTTAGTCTGAGGGTAAAGAGCAAATTATTATTAATGAAATGGAGTTAATGGCAATGTACACTGTGGTGAAACTCTAATCTTAAGGAATCCATCCAATATTTGATCACCATCCACTTAATTAAGTTTTAAATTCTTTTAGTTAATTCAATCAAATAGCCAATTACATTTTACTTATACCTAATTGATTAGGTTACAATTAGCAGTAATTTCTGGATTAACATTTCCTTGAGTTTGACATTTGGCCTCAAAGGCCTATACTACTCAAAGCATACACTTGTTTTGCATGCATAGTTTGGGCATGTCAGGAACAAGTCTCCAAAATTCTTAGGTCCTTGCCACCTAAGTTCAAAGATAAGGTAACCTCCATAGAAGAATCCAGCGACCTTTCTAAATTGTTGATGGGACAGCTCATTGGAAACTATGAGACAGATGAAGTTACACTTCAAGAAGAGGCCAAAATAGAAGAAGAAGAAGAAGAAGAGGAGGAGGAGGAAAACTTGTTGAGAAAAAGGACATGCCATTCAAATTAAGAGATCAAAAGTGATCAACTTCTTATGACTCATGTAGTAGTGAATAAAAAATATATCATAAAGGTAAGATATATATATATATATATATATATATATATATATATATATATATATTCTTCTTCTAACAAAAATGTTAGATATTTTAATACTAGATGTTGTATATGGAGAGAAAGGACACTGAAAGGATGAATGCCTAGAACTCAAGAAAAAAAAAAGAAAAATAACTCCAAGTACAAGAAGAAGGCTTGTCATGCTACTTGGTATGATTCTTCAAACTCGGAGGCAAGTAATGAAGAAATAACCCATCATATAGTTGAATGCCTTATTGTTGAACATGAAGACAATGATGAACAAGAATAAGAAGGCACATAATGTAATGATGATTAGGTATCTCTCTTTATACTTTTTAAATAAGAACTTACTGAACTTGTTGAATTTGCTTCGGATAAAGATGAAAAGCATAAGAAAAAGAAAAATAAATTAGCAAATATTTTTTATTCTTAAATGATGAACTTAATGACCGAAATGATCAATATTTAAATGATAAGAAAAAGATAAATGAACTTGCTTCTAGAAATGCTTCCTTACAAACAAAAGTGACTATTCTTTTATATATATTGAGAAATATGGAGAAACAACCTATTTACTGCTCACATTTTGATTATGATTGTATACTTGATATAAATGATGATTTAAATGATAAAATTGATATACTTGAAGAAAATATTGCTAATATAAGAAAATGATTAATTTCTACTACTAAAGACTATGTATTTCTTGCTAAGGAAAATGAAAATTTGAAGATGTCTCTAGATAAATTTTCAAATATTTAAAATATGTTGTGTAGTATGTTGCATTCTCATAATCATTTCTGCACTCATGAACTTAGTTATATTCCAAGAAATGGAAAAAGAAAGAAGAAGCAAGGACCTCCACCTTTAAAATCATATACTAGTTTTTATTTTTCTATTAACCATGTTACATGTTTTGGTTTTGGGAGATTTGGTCACTATGCTTTCTCATGCCCTTCCAAGAGAAAAAGTGACAATAACACAATTTAGGTACCAAGAATTTCTCTCTAGAGGAGATTCTATATGATCATGGGATTCATTGGATATTAATTTTTTATCATGAAATACTTTCTTTAATTTTTCTAATCTTAAAATGTTTAGTTTATCGGTTGGTAGCTATATATTTATATTCAATAAGTAGAGATGTATTTCAGGATTAATTTTTTTCAATATACAATCTCATCATCAAAAGTTTTGTGTAATTAAAAGAGGTCGTTATGTTGAAGGATAAGATGGAAACCCTCACAAGGAGAAGGGGGTAGAAATTTAGAACCGCATCTAGAGGTGAAGAGGAAGATGTATGTATATGAGGTAGTAGAATAACTGAGGTAGAAATTAGTATGCATGGAGGAAGGATCCTAAATTTACATGGATGGATCTTGATAAATTTCAAAAAGATCTGTCATAGGTGCAGCAACCCAAACAGTAGCAAGAAAACATGTATCAGCGGTAGAAACATGATAGGGGTCCTAACAAGATAGACTAGATAGAGGATATGTTGGGTAGACTGGTGAATTAGAATGAGGCACTTTTGGACCAAACGAAGTGAGAGTAGCAGAATCAAGGGACATAGATTTATAGCATAGAAAACCAGATTTTTCAGCTAGTAGCAGAAGTGGTATCCCTTCTGAAGCCCAGCCAGCAAGGATTTCCAAGGAACATGGATATTCCATCTGAAAATCAACAGGTGAAAGAAATGCTTCTTCTTAGTGGTAAAGTGTTGATGAAGAACTAAAAGGTGGCTCCTGAGGAGAACACCACCATGGATGATACAGGGGAGGTGATAGAGGCAATTCCTCTAGAGAAACCATAGGACACCACACCATTGGAGGGGAGCCTAGAAGAGGAGTCAACTATTAAGAAGGAAAATAACAAGGAGTTCTACATTCCACCCCATCCGTGCAGAATTGTGACTCTAGTACCATTTCCTAATAGCTTAAAGGCCAAGAAGGTAGATCAGTAGTTCAAGACTTTTCTAGACACATTTAGGAAACTACAGATCAACCTACTACTAGTAGATGCTATTGAGAAAATTCCTTCCTATGGAAAGTTCTTGAAGGATATTATCAACAAGAAGAGGAGGATAGTCAATTTTGATGTTATTTCCTTAAATGAGGAAATCAGTGCACTAATACAAAGAAAATTTCCACATAAGAGATAAGATCCAGGGTGTTTCAACATACCATGTTACATTGGCAGTGTCAAATTTGGAGATACACTTTGTCATTATGGGGCAAACATTAATTTGATGTCATTGACTACATTTAAGAAATTGGGACTCAAAGTATTTAGGAAGAGCAACACAATCATTCAACTAGAAGATAACTTGGTGGTGAGGCTGATTGGTAACTGTGAGGATGTGCTTGTAAAGGTGGACAAAATTATTTTTCCAGTAGATTTTTTTTCATGGAAATGTAGTATGAATATGGCAATGAAATACTTTTAGGATGACCATTCCAAGTCATAGAAGATGTCATCTTATGAATGGGAAGAGGAAGATTGACATTGGTAATCCAAGATGACCGGTTTGAGATCAAGCTACCCGACTACAAACCGCTAGATAAAGAAAGTGAACAATGCCACATGATGCAGCAAATTGGGCAATCCAGTTTCACTATTCTTGAGAAAACCATTTCTAGACATGGCTCATATTATTAAAAAGGTGGACAAAGTTACTCTCACTGTTGACATAATGAAGCCAATTTCTTTGGCAAAATCTATGAAGCACCATGATTATCTAGAGGAGGAGGAGCACTCGATGATAGTTTCATACACAGTGTCCTCAGAAGTTTGTCTCATGAACTCGGTGGATGACTACACATGATATCACTCACTGGAGGAGTGTACACTATTTCTAAGGACCTAGTCATGTTTGTACACTAGACACTATGAAGACATGGGACTACCACCACCACCATTGGTCCCATCTCTACAGTGTCCTATAAAGCTAGAATTGAATCCACTACCACAGCATTTAAAGTAGATATTGTTGATAGTGGATAAAAAGCTATCTGTGATAATTCTAGTAGCACTGAGTGTGAGCGAGGAGAGCATCCACTCACTGTTCTAAAGAATCACATGGCGGCATTTGGGTTTCCATTGTAGACATAAAGGGGATTTCCCCTAGTTTATGTCAACACAAGATCTGGATTGAAGAAGGAGCAAAACTTGTAGACAACCTCAGCGACATCTAAATCCAATCATGACAGGGGTGGTGAAGAAAGAGGTAGTTAAACTTCAATGGGAACATGTTGCTCCTAAGAAAGACGGAATCATGGTCACTACAAATTCTACTAGTGAATTAGTCTTGACTAGGCTAGTGATCGGGTGGCGTGTTTGCATTGATTGTCATTGTTTGACAACTGCTACTTTGAAAGATCATTTTCCTCGTCTATTTATCGATGAATTGTTAAGAGGCTTGGCCGCCGCTCACATTTTTATTTTCTTGATGGGTATTTGTGGTACAATCTATAAGACCCCTAACCTAGCTTTATGGTTGATCTTGGTTTATTATTATAAATTGATGCTTAAAATATTAATCTAATCATGTGATGTTCTTTAATAACATGTGACATGCTTGTGCTTTAGTTTGATCCAGTTTGAATGTTGTTTGAGCTAGTTATGCATATATTTGCTTATTTTGGACCTAATTACAAATAACCCATGTTTAAGGTTTATCTTGTATTTTGTCACATGCTTGTTGTGCCTCACATATTTAACATCATGTTAAAGAGATTGGTGCTTTAGGGCACCTTGTTGTGCATTGGTTTGATGAAGTGGCATCATGAGTTGGTGTTCTAGGGTTTGCTTAGATGGCCTAGTTTGATGTTGACCTTAAGTGTTGACCAATGGTTTCCCTTGGTTTTTAGTTATCAGCATGTTGTTTCTTTGACCTTGATCTCTTCAGTCAGTGAGGTTTGAAGTACACCTAGTAGTCTTGGTCGAAGAGCCAAGAAACTCTAGGGTGCATTCTATGTGATCGATGGCCTTTTATTTCTCTTCGACTGATTACGCTTATGGACTAAGTTTTTATATGACCGATGAGCTTCCCTGGACCATATATGTCACTATGTTTCCTTGTTTTTAACAAACCTTGATGCATGCATCATCTTAGTTCTTGCATGGAGGAGTTTTGGTAGACAAGTGGCCCATGTATGCATGACAACTAACCTCCCTTCTCTCTCTCTACCCTTATATATACCCCTCTCATGGCATGCAAGTGATCCCTTTTGCACCCTCTTCTATCTCTCTTCTCTTTGAATCTCGTCCCCCTAGTGTTCTTGGTGGTGATAGAAGGTTCTTGACCTTGGAGAATGTGGTCGAACCCCTTGCATGTTGATCTAGGGTTTGGATCAACCCTTCTTTGGTTATCATTTGGTGTTCCTTGATCTTGGTCAGTGATCTACCCCTCTTGATCTCCATTTTTCATGAAACCCTGCCTCTATTCTTTCTCTTGGTCAAATACATGGTTCTCCAAGATGGTTCTTCTTGAGGAACTTCTCTCTTCTTAGTCGAATTCATGGTTCTTCATGGTGGTGCTTGAGTTGAGATGAAGAAACCCTCTCTTTCCTGTCTTTTTGTCCTAGGGTTTTTGCTCTCTTTTTTTAGATTCCTTTAACCTAGGGTTGTTCTTCTTTCTTTTGAGGTGATTCTAGCTTGGATGAGGTGGTTATCAAGCTAGGGTTTTTCATTCTTCTTCGAGCATCCTTGCTATTGGAGTTGCTTCTTCTTATCTAAGGCGATTTATATAACTTTCTCCTCGATTATTGTTATTACATTTAACCTTGCATGCTAGTAATCTATCTCTAAAACGTGGTTCCTAGTAGTATGATGATGATATATAGAGCTAGGGTTTATGCTTATGTGGTGATATTGAGTCGATAACCTTCCCTTTTGCTAAACCCTAACCATGTGCATGTTTATCTTGTTGATGATGGAAGTGTTGATCCCTTCACGCATGTTCTAAATGTTGGTTTTCTTCCTCGTAATTTTGGATTTATTTTATTTCTTGATGATGGAGGTTTTTGATCTTATATGGTGGTAGAAACGTTGGTTTTCTCTCTTGCTTCATAATTCTGTTTTCTCTCATAATGATGGTTGGTTTAGGGTTTTGTATTTGCTTTCCTTCTTGAGGTTTTTTCTCCTTTATGGTTTTGGGTTCATGATGATGTATAATCTATTAGATCATTTGGTGGATGATTTTTCTCTCACTTCATGAGGTCTTAAATATTTTCTACATGTTATGGTCCCCAAGGTGTTGATTCTAGTGGTCTCCAAGTTTTCATGTGTTATGGTCACTGAAGTGGTTATCTTTATCAATCGATGAGTTTACACCATGTTTTTCAGTCACCAAGATTTTGGCTCATGTGGTTGTTGATGTTTGAATTCCCTTTGGTTTATGATATGTGCATGTATCCATTCAGTCACCAAGATTTTCTTCAGTTGGTGAAGATATGTGATGCTCTCTTCGGTCTACATGCACTTGGTTTCTTCAATCATGATGATGGTGCCTTCTCTTCGGTCAATGAAGATGATGAGCCCCAAATCTCTTCAGTCGATGGTGATTCTTGGACTCTATGTTTTTCTATATGGTTGACCTTATGGTTATGGTGTTTGACTTGCTTTCTTCTAAGAATGTTGGAGATGGTGTTTTAATGTTAGTTGGTGATTTGAAATTCTAATCCGATTACTATGTTGAAACCTAACCTTAATTGCAAGTACATCATCATGTTTCTTAGTTTGCTTGAGTAATTACCATGATAATAAATTATTTTCTCTCTCCTAAACTATTGTAGCCCTAATTTGTTATCTCATGAGCATCATAGTTCTTAAATGCATGATTGATTGTGGTAACACTTGTGTAGTGATGATTATGAGCTTTGATGAGGCATGGAGAGATAGTGATGTTCTTGTAGGGAATAATGTGGATGGAGTTATGATCTTGGCAATGGCTTTGTGTCATAAATTGAGGTGATATCCTCTAGTGATGTGATAAGGAATCGATATCACATGGTGATGTGATGATGAGTCTTAACTCATGTGTGACAGTGAACAATACCATGTGGTGATGTGATAAGCTTTATGTTTCATGTTTTAAATCTTCTGAAGTTTCACTCCACCTATACTTGTAGAATTATTTTAGAGTTTTCTTGTAACTTGATTAATGAAATAAAAGACACCCAATTGGCATTAACTAATCAAGTGGAACCCTAATCATGTGGTTTCCCTGGCCATAGATCCATTCCAACGTCAGGACTTGTTGGATGGTGAAATGAGTATTCCTAAGGGAAACTCAGAGTGCATACTGGTTGAGTATGTGAGGTGCAAGTGACTGTGTGTCCTTTTCATCTTGACCCCAAGTATTTTGAGGATGGACACGGTCATACCTTGGTGTAAGAATGGCTATGGTCATGTCTCGGTGATTATATACTTGATGTGATTGGGGGACAACTCCAATTGTACCTCAATGGAAGGTTCTTGTACCTTGGTTTCTACCATTGTGACCTGTACTAAGGCGGGCTAGGTGTTCTCAGCTTGACTGTATGTCATTGGTGGTAGTTGACTAATACATCTCTATGGTGTTCACTCGTACTGACTAAGTAGGGAGAAGATCTTTGATTCTGCCTCTTCCTATATCTTGTATGGCACTGATTTTGACTTAGCAGTGGTCGGTTGGATTTGGGTGGCACAACTCAAATCCTTAGGGCATTAATAATAGACATAATACACTCGTGTAGTATAACTGTATATGATTAAACACACTTCACATTGTATGTTTACCCTTTCCTTGTGTTTATTACTGCTTAGTTGTTATATAATGCGGTAAGAGAAATCAATTGTTATATATGTTCTTCATATTCCTTCTAAAAGCATATGATGTTTCACATATCTGTTAGAGCTGCTTAACCTACTTAACCTATGTAACCAGTTTAAATTATTCATTTAGGTGAATGTGCTCATCCTATTTAAAAGAAATATATTTGTGGTGATAATAACCTTTGATTGAGAATTATATCTCTTATTGGGACATGGGTCTAACTTTGTGGGTTTCCACATCTTTTTAGGTGGTCAGCGGTGAAGTGGTAGAGATCGTGTTGTTGAGGAAGAGTAGCTAGGAGATTTGTATTCATTGAAGGTTGGATAGTTGGTAGCATTGTAGTAGAGTTCTAATATTATCCTTATACTCTCAGATCTAGGAGGGATGTGTTTGTAGATGATCTACATATCGACATGTGTTTTGGCAGTATGTCATGGTTTGTATATATGTGGCTTGTACATGTGCACAGATCTTTTGTAAACAAGTGTGTGGCAGATGGCCACTATACATATGAGAATACCTGGTATGGTATGTGATATGATACAGGTTGTGGACCTTGATGTAATATGTTTCCTCATAGTGATGGTTGCATGATATCGGTTTTAATTTACATGTTCTTTTGGTAATGTGGTTGTTTAATTGTTGACCACGCACTTTTTTTTAGTTATCTTGTTCATGTGGCATCAGGATGTCACAGTTTGGTTGGTATCAGAGTTCTAGGTTTTTTGAGTCTATAGGGACATAGGACTAGGGTTGTGTCTGTTCTTGTGTTATTTAACATATCTGATCATAGCTTCTACTTATGTAGATATGCATGTAGAGCACAAATAATATGATGAGAGTGGTGTTGCAGCACCAGGAGGTGGTTCCAGGAGGCAAGAAATAGTAGATGGAGTGTTTGAAGTGACTCAGTTTGACCCAACAACTATGGTTAATCCCCCTTTTCAGTCCATGTTTGGATAGTTAATAGCCACGATTTTGAATATGGTGGATAGAGTGCCTCTACCTCAAGCAAGGGTTTCTTTTCCCATTGTGGAATCCCAATGTTCTGGTAAGACCTTTGAGAGGTTGTGGCATGTAAGGGAAATAAGCTATGTTGTTATGGTGGAGATGTGGATATGTGGCTAACAGAGTTTGAGAAGGCTTTCAAGATCCTCAATATCCTAGAAGAGGACAAGGTGAAGCATGCAGTGTACCTGCTGAAGGGCAGTGCTAGCCAGGACAAGAGACCTAGAGTGGTGATTATCTTGGAGGAGTTTTGATGAGATTTTGTGAGATGATACTTTCTGGAGACATATCTTGAGGAGAAGATCTCATAATTTGAGAAAATCTGGTAGGGATCCATGATAATCAATGAGTATGAGGAAAAGTTCATGGAGTTGTTAAGGTTTTATCCTCACATGGATGCAACGGATAAAGAGAGGATCTGATGATTTGAGAAGGGTTTGAGTCCAAAGTTGACAATGATAGTGTCAGCTTTGTAGAATAGGGAGCAATTTTCTACCTTCGTGGATTCTGTGAGGAGGATAGAGTGGTCGGCCATTGAGAACAGTGAAGTAATGCTAAGAAGAGATTGAATCAGCTCTAGGGGCAGTCTTCTAGAGGAATCAAGAAACCAAGGTTTTCATCACCTCGATCATAGAAGAAGTCTAGTGTGTCGTCTCAGTGGTCACCAAGCAAGGGTAGAGATCATAGTCTTCCAGCAGTAGGAGCTCATAGTACAACATCACTACTAGTGATAGGGTCGTTCATGCCATGGTATGAGAGTAAGACATGTTACAGGTGTGTAAAGACTTGGCATACAAAGTTGTTTTTCCCAATGAAGGATGAGGAGGTGACACAACAATTGAGATAGAGTCAGTGGGGTTCCCATGGGTAGTGGTTCAGGAGTGGTGGTGGCTGAGAAAGTAGTCAGGCATTGTAGGTAGGTTCTTCTGGGCAATCCAGCAGAGGATGGGGGCGAAAACATGTGACGGATTGATTCTATGCTATGAGTCAATTGGAGGGAGTGGTCAACCCACAGATCATGATAGGTCATATGGATTTTTTGTTATGATTTGTCTGCATCTTTTTTTGTCTGCATTGCTCATTTTGATTTCTTGATTGAGAAAGTGACTGACAAAGTAGCAGCTTGGAAGTCCAAATTCTTATCGTTCGCTGGGCGTAGACTGCTGATCAAGCATGTCCTCAATTCTATAACGATGCGCGTTATCGCTGCTGCGGACCTGCCAGCGGGCGTGATGAAAAGAATCAACTCTATCTTCTCCTGTTTCTTATGGTCGGATAGACAGAATCGATCAAAGAGAGCTTGGGTCACGTGGGATTGTATCACCAGCCCTACACAGGAATGTGGTCTGGGCATTCCATCACTGCAGCTCACAGCTAAGGCCTTCAGGTTCAAGGCATGCTGGGAAGTGATTCAAGGGGACTCGGCTTGGGCTACCTTCATGAGAGACAAATACAGATCGGATTATAAGAATCAAGCTGGGTGCTATCCATCCTATTTGAAGAAGGGTTCCTTTGCTTCACCCTACTGGAAGAAATTGTGGGCCACATACCCTGAAGTCATTCCAAGATGTAGGTGGGTCATTGGAAGAGGGGACATTTCTTTCTGGGAGTCAAGATGGTGCCAGGAGATTATGCAGAATTATGCCATCAGGCAGGCAGACATCCGGTTAGACATCAAGGTCAGTGACTTCTGGCTAGATGATACAGGTTGGGACTGGAACGCCCTCAACAATATCATATCTCAGCAAGGGATTGAGCAAATTCAAATGTCCATGGCAGCAATTTCTGACAAGGAGGATTGCTTGATTTGGACCCCTACAGATAATGGGTCATTCAGCCTACGTTCAGCAAAGTCGATCATCTCTCACACACAAACTACGAACGCCCTACCTCACAGAGAGCTAGATTGGATCTGGTCTGCATCCGTTCCCAGAGCAAGTGTTGTGCTATGGAAAGCAATTAACGGTGCACTGCCAACAGATGACCAAATTAGGAGTTGCTAAATCCCCATGGTTTCTATGTGTTCCTGCTGCGAGCATCCACAAGAGGAGACCATTTCACATTTGCTTTTTGAGGGACAGTTGGCCAGAACCTTGTGGTCGCATTTCTCTGACATTTTTTAATATAGACCTCACTCCATCACAGGCCTGAGATTGCTGAGACCATCTAAAATTCTTGAAGTGTGGCTCCGAAATGAGATGATCATTCTTACTTTATGGATGATATGGCGAGCTAGATGTGATAAACGCTTTCAACAAAAGAACAACAGGCCCGAGAAAATGTGGGATGATATTTGTTTCATTCTTAATAAAAGCTTGTCTAAGAAGAATCTCAGAAATAAAGAAGGCGCGACTTTGTATGATAAGCTGGGAGCCAAAGGAATTGAAGTGCACAGTTCAAGAATCAGGTCCATCAACTTGATCAAATGGGCACCTCCTGACATGGCAAACTTGAAGTTAAACCTGACTTGGAACATGTAAAGACTTTATGGGTTCTCAACAAAGATGGACAGATGGAATCATCAGAAATAGGCATGGTCATGCGAAGTTGGCTTTCAGATACTGGTTATTGGAGAAGGACTATTATGTGGCTTACATACAAGCATGTCTCATCACTTTTAAGATTTCAAATGATCACAACCTGACGATATCTTTCTTTGAAATTGATGATCAGAAAACATATGAATGTCTATGGAATGGCGCCTCAGGCTCGTGGAGAGCAGCTCCCTACATCACTGAAATCAAAAATGTGATATCAGAAGAAGAAATCATGGGCTTCCTGGTTCCTAAGATTATTAATTCCACACCAAGGTACTTAGGGTGTTGGGGTAATCATCTCGAGGAGGGTGAAGTTTGGACAGAGCAGATGAATCTCCCTATACGGGTTAGAGGTATGATATACCTGGAGAGAAAAGGAGTCCCCCATATTCTTACCAAATGGACTAATATTAGTTGAGGAGGACAAGGTAGTGTGTTTGTTAGTAGTCGGGCTAGTAGGCTGGTGTTGCATGTAATGAATCCATGAAGAACTTTTTCCCATTGTGGATCATTGGATGAATATAAAGGATATGTGTTTATATTAAAAAAAAGTATATGTTTTGGTTGATCCGGGTGTGATGTACTCTTTTATCACTAGGGAGGTGATATGTAGTTGTTCTTTTCATGTTATTCATATATATGATATGCTTTGTCTAGAAACCAATCTGGTAGGTTCCACTGAGCTTCTAGAGGTGTGTCCATCTTGCGTTATTTCTTTCTCAAGATGCAATAATCAAGTGGACCTCATGCCGTTTAACATGCATGGATTCGATGTGATCCTTGAGATAGATACCTTGGAGAAGTACCAAGTAGTCTTGAACTGTAATTCTATGGTGGTGACATTCTTTGATGGTGATGTTTCACGGATCATCCAAGAAGATAGGAAGATTCTTTCAACGTGCTTGGTGTCATCTATGATAACATAGAGGCTAATGGAGTAGGGATGTGAGGCTTTTCTAGCACATGTGATGGATACTAAGGTGAGGAGTCCTAGTACCCAGGAGGTACATATTGTTCGAGAGTTTAAGGATGTCTTTCTTGAAGAGGATCCCCTTGTTCCCCCTCTGAGAGAGATTGACTTTGAGATCAATCTTGTTCCTGGTACGCAACCAATAACGCAATCACCCTATAGGATGGCACATGTAGAGATACAGGTTTTGAATAAGCAGTTGCAAGAGCTATTAGAGGGGCTTTATTAGGCCAAGCACTTCCCCTTAGGATGCTTCTATTTTTTGTGAAGAATAAGATGGTTCTATGAGGCTATACATAGACTGCCAGTAGTTGAATAAGGTGACGATCAAGAACAAGTACATGTTATTGAGGATAGATGATTTGTTTGATCAGCTGAGAGGTAGTATAGTGTTCTGAAAGATAGATATGAGTTCAGGATACCATCAGTTGCAGATCAAGGTGGAGGACAAAGCAAAGTCATCTTTTAGGACAAGGTATGGTCACTATGAGTTTGTGGCTATGCCATTTGGGTTATGTGATTCACCAACAACATTCATGGATCTATTGAACAAAATGTTCAGGCCTTGTCTTGACCAGTTTTTGGTTGTATTCATCAAAGAAATCTTGATATACTCCAGAGACAGTCAACAGCATGAGAAGAATTTCCAAAAAGCATTGACGTTGTTGAGGCAGGACAAGTTGTATGCCAAGTTCAACAAGTGTGAGTTCTGGCTGAAGGAGGTATCTTTTCTTGGGCACATGATATCTTCTAAAGGCATCTGTGTGGACTCGAAGAAGGTGGAGTCACTACTAGAATGGAAGCACCCATATACATCAATGAAGGTTCATAGTTTCCTAGGCTTTGCAGGCTACTACAAGAGGTTAATCAAGAAATTTAGTGTTGTGGCATCACCCCTAACCAAGTTCAAAAGGAAAGGTGTAACTTTTTTCTAGGATGACAAGTGTCAAAGTTCTTTCTCGCTTTTGAAGGAGAAGTTGACCAGTGCAGAGGTGTTAGTTCTTCCAGAGCAAGGGAAGGGCTATATCATCTTCTATGATGTGTCAAAGAACAGTTTGGGATGTGTGCTAATGCAGGATGAGAATGTGGTTTCTTTTTCTTTGTGATAGCTTAAGAAATGCGAGGATAACTGTCTGACACATGATCTAGAGCTTGCACATGTGGTCCATGATTTAAAGATTTGGAGACACTACCTTAATGGAGAGAAGTGTTAGATCTTCACCGACAACAAGAACCTTTAGTATATCTTCTCAAAGCATGAGTGAGCATGTGACAAAGAATATGGATGGATTTTATCAAGGACTATGATTGTGCAATAGACTACAATCTGGGGAAGGCAAAAATGGCGGCTTATGCACTTAGTAGGAAGTCTTCTTCATCATTTAGAGAAGGCAAAATTGTGTTCCTTGGTGTGCCATAAGAGAGACATGTTGGTGTCGTTGCATCAAATGAATGTATAGTTAGAGGGTCTCCATGTTGGAAGGCTTTCTAGCACAGTTGCAAGTGAAGCCTATGTTGTTATAGTAGACTAGAGATGTGTAGTGGGGTGATACTATGATACAACATATTTGATCAGAGCTTGGCAGTGAGAAATGTTAGGGCTTCCATGAGAGGATGGGATAGTTTGTTTCCATGGCAGGATAGTTGTTCTACATGTTTATGGTCTAAGAAAGATGTTCCTTAAGGAAGCTCATTCCTTAATCTATGTGATGCATCTAGGTAGTACCAAGATGTACCATAACTTGAAGGATATGTTTTGGTGGCCTGTCTTAGCGTGGCGTAGCTGAGTTTGTGGCAAGGTATCCAGTATGTCAGTAGGTAAATGTTGAGCATCAGAAACCTACAGAGATGTTGCAATTATTTCCTATAGCACAATGGAAATGGGATCATGTCACTATGAATTTTTTTATTGGTCTTCCTAGGACAGAAAAAGGTCATGATTCCATTTGGGTGATAGTTGATAGGTTGACCAAGTCAGCTCACTTCCTTACTATGAAGACAATGTAAACAGTAGAGAAGTTGGAACATGTGTATGTGGATGTGATAGTGTGTGTGCATGGTATTCCATTGATGATAGTGTCTGACAGAGGTCCTCAATTTACCAATCATTTTTGGTAACGTTTGCATACATCCATGGGTACACAGTTGAAGTTGAGTACAATGTTTCATCCATAGATATATGGTCAATCTGAGAGGACCATTTAGACATTAGAATATCTCTGAGATCTTGTGTCTAGTAGTTTTTAGGTAGTTGGGATGTGCATCTGAGTTTCATAGAGTTTTCTTACAATAACAGTTATCAGAAGAACATAGACATAGCACCCTATGAAGCCTTGTATGGAAGGTGTTGTCGCTCATCACTTTGTTGGTATGATACATGTGAGTATCAGCTTTTGGGTCTTGAGCTAGTATAACAGACTATACAGAAGATCAAAGTGATACAATAGCAGTTGAAGACACCCCAAGACAGACAAAAATCTTATGCTGATATTCACCACATACCTTTGGAGTTCTAAGTGGGAGACAAGTTGTACCTCAAGGTCTCTCCCTAGATAGGTTTGTTGAGGTTTGGGAAGAAGGTTTAGTTGGCTCCCAGATTTATGGGACCTTACCCTATGGTGGCACGTGTTGAAGAAGTGGATTAAAAGTTGGAGATACCACCAGAGTTGCTCAGGTTGCATCCTATCTTCCATGCCTCGATGTTGAAGAAGTTCCATCTAGATATAGAACAAGTGTTGTGACCAATGGAGGTTGAGTTGGAGGAGGACGTGTCATATGTTGAGGGTCCTGTGTTGATCCTAGATAGGAGGGTGAAGAAGTTGAAGAAGGGCATAGTGTTGGTTAAGGTTTTGTTGCATCACCGTGGTGTGGAGGAAGTCACATGGGATTTAGAGTATGAGATACGTAGGAAGTACCAGCCTTTGTTCGCTTAGGATTTCAAGGGCAAAATCCTTGTTAGGGGTTTAGGGTTGTAAGATACCTAGCCAATTGTTATTTTTTATCTCTCTTATTTAGCATAATTATTTCTTAAAACCTTAATCTAATCATGTGATGTAATTTAATTAACATGTGACATGCTTGTGTTTTTAGTTTGGTCCTGTTTGAATGTTGTTTGAGCTAGTTATGCTTATATGTTCTTGTTTTGGACCTAATTACAATTTAACCATGTTTAGTGTTTATCTCATAGTTTGTCACATGCTTTTTGTGCCTCACATTGTTTGACATCATGTTGGAGTGAGTGGTTCTTTAGGGCACCTTTTTGTACCTTGGTTTGATGAGGTGGAATCATGAGTTGGTGTTCTAAGTTTTGCTTGGATGCCCTAGTTTGATGTTGACCTTGAGTGTTGACTGATGGTTTCCCTTGGTATTCAACGATCATCATGTTGTTTCTTTGGCCTTGGTTTCTTCGATTTATCATTTTTAAAGTAAACCTTTGGGTCTTGGCAGTCAAAGAGACAAGAACCCCTAGGGTGGATTCTATGTGATCGATGGTCTTTTGTTTCCCTTCGACCAATTGAGCTTTTAGAGTAAGCTTTTGTTCAACCGATGAGCTTCCCTAGACCATATTGGTCATTGTGTTTCCTTATTTTCAATTACTATTAATGCATGCATGATCTTAGTTCTTACATGGATGATTTTTGGTGGACGAGTGGCCATGTATGGATGACACCTAACATCCCTTCTCTCTTTCTACCCTTAGATATATATACCCCTGTCTTTGCATGCAAGTGATCCCTTTTGCACCCTTTTCTATCTTTCTTATCTTTGTAGCTCGTCCCCCTTGTGTTCTTGGTGGTTATATAAGTTGTTTGACCTTGAAAATGGTGGTTGAACCCCTTGCATGTTGATCTAGGGTTTTGAGCAACCCTTCTTTGGTAATCGTTTGGTGTTCCTTGATCTTAGTAAGTGATCTACCCCTCTTGATATTCATTTTTCTTGCAACCCTACTACTTCTCTTCTTTCTCTTGGTAGAATCCATGGTTCTTCATGGTGGTTCTTCTTGAGGAACTTCTCTCTTCTTGGCCAAATTCATGGTTCTCCATGGTGGTGTTTGAGTTGAGATGAAGAACCCCTCTCTTTCTTATCTTTGTGGCCTAGGGTTTTTTATCTCATTCTTGATCTTCCTTAACCTAGGGTTGTTCTTATTTCTTTGGTCTAGCTTGGTCGAGGTGGTGATCAAGCTAAGGTTTTTCTTTCTTCTTGGAGCATCCTTGTTGTTTGAGTTGCTTCTTATCATCTAAGGTGAGTTATATAACTTTCTCCTTGATTATTTGTTGTACTTAATCTTGCATGATACAATCTATTGCTAACACGTGGTTCCTATCAGTATGATGATGACATCTTGAGCTAGGGTTTATGCTTATGTGGTGATCTTGAGTAGATAACTTTCCCTTTTGTTATACCCTAATATTGTACATGTTTATCTTATTGATGATGGAAGTGTTGATCCCTTCATGCATGTGCTAAATGTTGGTTTTCTTTCTCATAATTGCGGTTTTGTTTTCTTGCTTGATGGTGGAGGTTTTGAATACTTGGATGATGGTAGAAATGTTGGTTTTCTCTCATGCTTCATAGATCAGTTTTCTTTGATAATGATGGTTGGTTTAGGGTTTTGGAGTTTCTTACCTTCTTGAGGTTTTTTTCTCCTTGATGGTTTCAGATTCATGATGATGTAAAATCTATTGGATCATGTGGTGGATAGTTTTTATCTCTCGTCATGAGGTCACCAAGATTTGCTTCCTGTTATGGTCACCAAGGTGTTGATTCTACTGGTCTCCAAGTTTTGATGTGATATGGTCACTAAAGTGATTATATTCTTTGGTCGATGAGTTTGCACCATGTTCTTCGGTCTCCAAAATTTTGACTCATGTGGTTGTTGATGTTTGAAATCCCTTCGATCGATGATATGTAAATGTATCCCTTTGATTTCCATGATTTTATTTGATCGATGAAGAGATGTGATGCTCTCTTTGGTCTCCATGCACTTGCTTTCTTTGATCATGACGATGGCACCTTCTCTTCGGCTGATAAAGATGATGAGACCCAAATCTCTTCGGTCAGTGGTGATTCCTAGACTCTATGTTTGTCTATGTGGTTGACCTTATGGTTATGGTGTTTGACTTTCTTACCTCCAACAATGTTGGAGATGTTGATAATTAGGGTTAAATCTTAGTTGCTGATTTGAAACCCTAATTTGGTTACAATGTTGAAACCCAACCCTAATTGCAAGTACATCATGAATTTGTTTAGCTTTCTTGACTAATTAGCTTGATGAAAAAGTATTTTCTCTCTCCTAAACTATGGTAGCCCTAATTTGTTATCTCATGAGCATCATAGTTCTTAAATGCATGATTGATTGTGATAACACTTATGTAACACTTGTGTAGTGATGATTATGAGCCTTGATGAGGCATGGAGAGATAAAGATGTTCTTGCTGGGAAAATGCAAATGGTCATAAGACCTTGGCAATGGCTTTGTATCCTAAGTGAGGTGGTATCCTCTGCTTTTGTGATAAGGGATTGACATCCCATGGTGATGTGATGATGAGTGTGGACTCATGTGTGATAGTGAACAGTACCATGTGGTGATGTTATAAACTTTATGTCTCATACATGTTATATCTTTTGAAGTAGCACTCTACCTATACTTGTATAATTATTTCGAGTTTGCTTGTAACTTGATTAATTCAATAAAAGACACCCAATTGGCATTAACTAATCAAGTAGAACCCTAATCACATAGTTTCCCTGGCCATAGATCCATTCCACCGTCA
This sequence comes from Alisma plantago-aquatica, assembly GCA_963693085.1. Classification (NCBI taxonomy): domain Eukaryota; kingdom Viridiplantae; phylum Streptophyta; class Magnoliopsida; order Alismatales; family Alismataceae; genus Alisma; species Alisma plantago-aquatica. The sequence continues at coordinate 1,286,150,747 of OY856412.1, read as the reverse complement.
GGACTTGCTGGATGGTGAAAAGAGCATTCATAAGGGAAACGCAGAGCACATAGTGTTCAGTATGTGAGGTGCAAGTGATTGTGTGTCCTTGTCATCTTGACCCCAGTGTTTTGAGGATGGCCACTATCATACCTTGGTGTGAGAATGGCTACAGTCATGTCTTTGTGATTATATACTTGATGTGATTGAAGGACAATTGTGGTTATACCTCTGTGGCAGGGTCTCATACCCTGGTGTCTACCATTGTGACTAATACCAAGGCAGTTTAGGTGTTTTCTGGTTGACTATATGTTGGTGGTGGTTGTTGATTGATATGTCTCTATGGTGTTCACTCGTATTGAATAAGTGGGGAGAAGATCCAGGATTCCAGCTCTTCTTAGATCTTGTATGGCACTGATTTGGACTTACCAGTGATCGGTTGGATTTGGGTGGTACAACTCAAATCCTTAGGGCATTAATAAAAGATGTAATGCAGCCGTGTAGTATAACTATATAGAGTTAATCATGCTTTGTATTGGATGTCTACCCTTTCCTTGTGTTTATTATTGTTTAGTTGTTATATAATATGTAAGAGAAATCAATGATTATACATGTTCTTCATATTCGTTCTAAAATCATATGATGTTTTGCTTATCTATTAGAGTTTCTTAACCTGCTTAACCTGTGTAACTAGTTTAAATTATTCATTTAGCTAAATCTTCTCATCATGTTTAATAGAAATATATCTATGGTGACAATAATCGTTGGTTGAGAGTTATATCTCTCGTTGGGACATGGGTCTCACCTCATGGGTTTCCACATCTTTTTGCATGGTCGGGTGAGACATGGTAGAGATCATGTTGTTAAGGAAGATCAGATCATAGATCTATAGCCATTGAAGGTTGGATAGCTTCTACCTTTGTAGTAGAGTCCTAGTGTCATCCTTATGCTCTCAGGTTCGGGAGGGATGTGTTTTGTAGATGATCTATATATCAACATGTGTTTTGGTAGAATGTTGTGGTTTGTAAATATGTGGCTTGTAAATGTACAGAGATCTTTTGTAAATAGGTGTGTGGTAGATGGCCATGTACATATGAGAATACATGGTATTGTATGTGATATGATATAGGTTGTGGACCTTGATGTAATAAGTTTATTTATAGTGATGGTTGTATGATATCGGTTTTACTTTACCTATTCTTTTGGTTTGAGTTATCTCGTTCATGTGGCATCAGGTATCACACAATCAGAATTCTATGGAACCACGGGATCTAGAGAACTCTACCTTCACTTGTCCCTATGGTATGTTTTCATACTACCAGATTCCCTTTGTCCTTTGTAATACACCTGAAATGTTTTAAAGATGCATCCTTGCAATCTTTTCTGACATGATGGAACACACTCTCAAGATTTTATTGAATGATTTCTCAATGTAAGGAGAGTCTTTTGAGGATTGCCTTGCCAGTCTAGATAGATTGTTGCACATATGTAAGGACACTCATTTTGTGTTGGACTAGGAGAAAGGTCCTATGATGGTGAGTAAAGCAATTGTGTTGGGACACAAGGTGTCTAAAAAAGGGATGGAAGTTGACCCGATTAAAATAGAGGTGATCTTGAAACTACCTCCAACATCATTAGTGAAGTTAGGAGCCTTTTAGGACATGCCAGATTTTATCGTGGATTAATAAAAGATTTTTTGAAAATTGCCAAACTTCTTTCCAAATTTCTAGAGAAGGATGTGGATTTTAAATTTAATGATCGATGTCTAAAAAAATTTCACGTGTTAAAAGAGAAATTGATTTCTACACTCGTGGTGGTGACTCCATATTGGACTCAACTGTTTGAATTGATGTGTGATGCATCTAATTTTGCAGTAGGAGTTGTTCTAAGGAAACATAAGGATTGGGCATTGTCAGTCATTTACTACATGTCTAGAATTCTTAATGGTGAACAACTAGATTATACCAACACATATAAAGAAGTTTTATTTGTATTCTTTTCCTTTGTTAAATTTTGACAATATTTGACAACGGCAAAAGTAATAGTGTGGATTGATCATTTAGCTATTAAGTATCTTTTGCAGAAGAAGGATGCAAAACCAGGGATGATTAGATGGATTTTGCTACTACATGAGTTTGATATATAAATCAAGGACAAGGCTGGAGAAGGAAATGTGGTAGCAGATCACTTGTCTAGGTTGGAAGGAGTGGATGAATCTAGGTTGGAGGTAACCATTGTTGAGGAGCTATCTGATGCGGGAAAAAATTCCATGAGGCACAATGATCCCTAGTTTTCACATATAGTTAACTATTTGGCATGTGGAGAGATATCGGAGGATTGGAGTTATCAAGAAAAGAACACATTCTTTCACTCTTTGAAATTTTACATATGGGATGACCCTATTTTGCCTAAGTAGTTCAAGGATGGAATTCTGAGAAAGTGTGTACCAGAGTGTGAGTTTGAGATCATACTTGCTCGTTGTCATTCTTTACCTATAGGGGGACACCATGCTAGTCCCAGGACAACAAAAACCTAAGTTTTATAAAGTGGTTTTTATTTATTGTTCTTTTTTAAAAATTCTTACAATTATGTGCAAAATTGTGATGCATGTCAGCGGGCAGGTAACATATCTAGGAGGTAGGAAATGCCTCTCAATATCTTTCAGGAGGTAGATGTCTTTGATTTTTGGGGAATTAATTTCATGGGACCTTTTGTGTCTTCAAATTATAATTTATATACCCTTATTGTAGTGAACTATGTTTCTAAATAGGTGCAAGCGGTTGCAACCCGAACCAATGACCCACAGGTTGTGTGCAAATTTGTGAAGGATAATATTGTCTACAGGTTTGGGGTGCCTAGAATGATTACTACCTATGGGGGATCTCATGCACAAATAGGACGTTTGGTGCTCTATTGAGTAATTATGGAGTGAGGCACAGAGTAGAGACCCCATACCACCCCCAAACTCAAGGTCAAGTTGAGGTGTCTAATAGAGAAATTAAGATGATCCTAGAGAACATTGTCTCTACCTATAGGACTAATTAGAGTATGCAATTGAATGGTTCTCTATGGGCTTATAGGAAGGATTTTAAGATACCAATGGGTACAACCCCCTACATGCTAGTCTATGGGCGGGCATGTCATTTTCTCATGGAGCTAGAGCACAAAGCCAAGTGGGCTTTGAGGAAGATAAATTTTGATCTTTCTAATACAGGGAAGAAGAGGAGATTGGAGCTCAATCAATTAGATGAGATTAGGCTAGATGCCTATAAGAGCTTTAGAATGTACAATTATAGGAATGATAAAATGTATGACCACCATATTTTTATAGGATTTTTCTACCAGGACAAAGGGTTTTATTGTTCAATTCTAGGGTGAAATTGCATCCTGGTAATTTAAGGTCCTGGTGGAGTGGACCTTATTGGTTGTCAAGGCATTCTCTCATGGAGCCGGTTGAAATTTGTGATGGTGCTTAATCCTTTTTTAGAAATGGAAAGTGCCTCAAACAATACTATGGGGGTGAGATAGACCATGAGGAGGAAGAGTTGAATCTCATTGAGCTTCCTTGGGTATTAGAGCGATAAAAGTTCACCGAGCCTAGGACGTAAAACAAGGGTGCTTACGGGGGAATATTAATTTAGTTTTCTATTATTATCTTTCATCTAAGCTTGTTTATGAGTAGTTTCATATTTGCATTCTTGATTTCTTTTTAGAAGTAAAAAAGGTACATTGATGATCCTCATTTTGTGTGCACACAGAGAAAAAGTCGGTATCATCGATACATCATTTGGTGGGAAATAAGAAAGTATAAAAAATCAATAGTAATTTTGTACAAAATTTGGTACTACGACACGTAGGTAGATGGCACCATTGCACTTCTAGATAGACTGAAGAAATTTTTTGCAACAAGTCAGTAGTACTGACATCAAATTCAGTGGCACTGAGAGAAAGAGAAGCTCTAGGTTCGATACACCAAGTGGACCATTCGATCACACTAAGGAAATACAAAAAACTAACACATATTGGTACTACCAACGGCATAGTCAGTGACACTGACACCATATTTAGAGAGCTCAATTCAACTTGGTATTCAATGGCACTGACTCAAAGTCTCAGAGCCTATGATACTCAGGTTGGTACCATTGGCACCCAGTCAGTGGCACCGACTCAGAAAGGACAAATATGTGAGACTAACATCAATGATCAAGTTTATTTTCATCCTTCAATCACGGGCACCGACCCTAATTAATTCAATAGTCGGTACCACCTACTCCTATTGGTACCACTGACACGAAGTGATCTATGGGTTGGTACATCGACAGATCCAGTTCGTAGAGATCAATGGATAGCCCCGACTAGAACACATATAGAAGGATAAGTCGGTACCACAGACACCCAAGTAGGTGGCACCAGAACGGTGTGCTAGGATGGCTCATTTCCTATACAAAGGGATGTAATGGGTGATATCTTTTCACACCCAGAGCATTCCATTGCACTCAGAAGACATCCAGGGTGCCTAACATCCCTGAGTCTTCATCAAACTCTCTTTCTCAATATTTTCTCTCTCCGACATCAATGGCTCCTCGAAGACAAGCATCATCAGTAGGATCATCCAAACAGATGGCACTAAATCCATGTAGGATGGCATTTGTAGATGAAGACCAAAAGGAGCTCTTCACTAGCTTGATGAATAGGGAGTTGATACCCACACAGTATGGTGAAAGTGCCATCCTCAATGAGACCAACTTCACTAAGAGCCTTCTCCAAGTCTTCGAAGGGCAAGAGATGGCGGGTGATCACCCTTTCTTTGGTGATTGGCCCACCTACTAAGAGATCGTATGCAAGTTTCTCATAGCATTAGAGTTTTGTTGCATCTCTAAGCGTGTGGAAATTTGGGAAGATGGGAAGATCTAGTTCAGACTCTAAAATGTTGCCCACCACCTCACACTGGTAGGATTCAACACAATCTACAGAAGGCCAATATATTGGGTACGTTCCCCACCCAGAGACTTCAACTACGCCATGGCTTGGAGGAAGATGACGGCCCAGCCAGAGAAATTTGCCGTCAATTGACACTAGGCCTCGATGATGGACATTTAACTCCCCTTTGTTCGTATGTTGCACCACTACCTAATGAATACTATATTCTCCAGGTCCACTTAGGGGTAAGGGAAGACATAGAAGGTGGATATGTGTGTTATTTGGGCACTTCTCATACTGGGGAGGGATAAGATCAACCATGCTCATTCTTCTTGTAGAACATGCTAGCGGTGAAGAGGCAGGCTCAAATGAAGTCTCCCATTTACTTTGGGGGGTTTTTTACACCCTTGGCTCTCCACCTCCACCTAGACCTCTCCAAGTCCACCGCCATGAAGACATACTCAATGCTTGACTTCAAGCATTTCAAGTGGTCTCACCTCATCTTTAAGTGTAAGGGAAAGGTATACTCCTATTATACCATCGATGGGAAGCTGGAAGAAAGGGCTCTCCCCGACCCCATCTTCTACCTCCAAGGAGTGTGGTTCCTTAGATGTCTAGTCGATGATGCATTACATGTCCCAGAAGGTGAGTATGAAGAGGAGAAGATCGAGGCTGAGGTAGAAGATGACAAGGACGAAGACAAAGAAGAGGAGGAGGAGGATACCATGCCTTTTACATAGTGGTGACATTGACATCAGACCCCCACACATATATGCAACATCTAGATCTACGGGTCCACCTCCTTGAGATTCCTTCTCCATGGGGGCTAATGTATGGGATGTTGTCATCTATCCAGGAGGGGCAGCAACAGCATACATTCACCCTAGACCAGATTCATAGAGTCCAAGATCGTCTTTTGTACCAATAGTGAGTGATCTGGGACAACGAGTGCCTTCTCCTGGCCATCCAAGAGAACATGCAGACATGAATGTAGTTGCATCGAGCATTACCAGTAGCCACTCTACATAGATACCCTCATCCACCTCCTATGCCATCAGCTCCACCCATGTTTACTGGCACATTTGCCAAACCTAATTCTGATATGTAGTCAGGGATGTTTCAGCCACCACCACCATCATTCTGAGATCATGGTACCCCCATTCCACCTCTTTGATTGAATTCTGACTGTGAGGACAAAGTCATGTTCAATCTTAGGAAAGTGTTGGAATGACTTTATCTTTTTATCTTTCATTTTTATTAGTTATTTTGTTTTTTCAAGTGTAGAGTCCACATCTATCTAGTGTAATTGTGGAACTTCATGAAATATTTAGAGGGGGTGAATATAGCTTTTGGTACTTTAAAATTTAATTAAAAACTTAAAGCAAAGAAGGAGGAGGAAATAAGGAAGACACTTCGATTTAGAGTGGTTTCAACCTTTGAATCAAAGGTTGTCAATCCACTACCCAATTGTTTCCAATTGGGATTTTGAAAGTGATTTATTTTATTTACCTCACAAGGATGTTACAATAAAATACATCACCTTCCACTAGAAGTAGCCTTCACCTTCAAGTAGCCTCAACCTCCTTGAAGAAGATTTCTTGAAGTAACCTCAAGAAACCTTGAAGCAGCCTTCACCACCTTGAAGTATCTCCACCACCTTGAGATAGCCTTCACCTAGAAGTAGCTCCAACCTCCTTTGAAGCACCCTTCTTTAAGTAACCTCAAGCAACCTTGGAGCAGCCTTCAGCACCTTGAACTAGCTCCACCACCTTGAGATAGTCTTCACCAAAAAGTAGCTCCAACCTCCTATGAAGTAGCCTTCTTGAAGTAACCTCAAGAACACCTTGGAGCAGCCTTCACTTTGTTGAAGTAGCACCGACCAACCTCCTTTCAACAGCCTCCAACCCTAGGAGTAGTTAAGGAGAACAAAGTACAATATAAAAGAAATAGATTGGAAGAAAGAAATACTTAACCAATGAAGTAAAGCGCTTTGATCTTATATCAAGTGTATAGATCTCATATCCACTTAATATGGACGTGGATAAATGTGGTGGCTAGGAGATTCTAGCTATAGGACACAACTTTAAAGCACAAGGAAGAAGATAGCAAGTGAATCTCAGTTTTGTTGCTCTCTAGAGTGGATGCTCAAGTGTAGCTTGGGTGTTTTAGGTGTTCTAAGGCCTCTCCTATTTATAGGAATGGTTTTCAAGTGTCTAGAGACGTTTTAGAGAGTCTCTAAAGTGTTCTTAGTGCATATCTAGCCATTAGGTAGAAAGTAGTTGGGTTGCAATGGCTAAAATGTTCATTAAATGTGAAGTTTCTAGAACTTTTCTCAGTCGACAATATTGTCGACCGGATGACTCTCGGTCCACAATATTGTTGATTGGATGATTGTATGGGTTCAGCTGGCTATATATCTATTTCTCTCTTATCTAAACCTATTACAATGTCTATATCTCGGTCCACAATGTTGTCGACCGAGAAGGACTTTTTGTAAGGATTTGCAATGTATGTGAGGTCCTATTGATGACTCATATGAAACCTATCAACCATAAAGTCTTCATGTGGGTGTAAGATAGGGTTTTAGGGTGGATAGGGAAAATATAACACTTGATTTACATGATATCTAAGTACTTGTACATTATATACTTGTATGAGTTTTTACATTGAGTACAATCATGAAAATGTTAAACATATAAGTGCATAGATCTTCAATTATCCACTTAGTATGATCTCCTTATTTCCTTGAACCCTAAAATACTCAAGTAGTGTGTTAGATCCACAAGAATGAAATGGTTGTCATCATCAAAATAAAGGGTATGCTAATGTCCAATTTAGCCAACAATCTTCCCCTTTTTGAAGATGACAAACATTCCTAAAATATAAGCAAAATATTTGAAATGAAATGAGTTCCATACCTGTGACATACCTGAGATGAATAGAATCTTTTGATCTCATAAAATGTGTGCTAATTCACCTAAAGAAATATGGAACATGATATCCATCTCTTAAGGTAGTGTAGCACCAATTAATGTCAAGACAAGAGATTATGAAAACTCATGAAAATATTTTACTTTATTTTGCATTATTATATTGCTCCCCCTTTGTCATTTCAAACAGATAATCATATGTGCAAGTCAATAAGACTCCCCCTAAATTGATTACTCCCCCTAATTGTTTACTTCAAAAAGAATGTCAAATTTAGCCACATTTCAAAAGCCAAGATTAATTTCTCAACCATTTTCAAGGGATGTTAAGCCCTAAAATGATGTGAGATTCCCTTAGGCTCATAGTGGGATCAATGAATGTATATTAATATTAATTTCTTAACCATTTATAAGGGACGTTAAGCCCTGAAATGATATGAGATTCCTTTAGTCTCATAGTGGAATTAATTAATGTATCTCTAACAAAATATAAGGGATGTTAAGCCCAAATTGGTGTAGAGAATCCAATTAAGAGCAAGATTAAAAAGATATGCACATTATATCCTAAAATTGTGTGAGATCCCCCTTAATCTCATAACAAAAGTGAGCTTACAAATGTTAAAGTATTTCAAATCATGACCAGCTTTAAAATCAATGGATCAAGTAAGACTATGAGTCAATTTTTATGATCTTTTAGCAATCTTGTTTGTTGCACTATTTTGATTTAGAAATTTCTCTCATTCTAAGTATTTAACATGATGATAAAATTAAAAATTTATCATACTAATGATGGGTGCAAGTGAATGATTTGATTTACAAATAAGTAATTCTATCAGGCTTATTTTCATTCGACCGTGACTTTGACCAGGGTGCCCCTCATTCAAACTCCTTGTCAGCTAAGAGGCAGTTCTGTAGAATTTTAGAACCTGTAGCTTATCATGATATAACATTTTCTTCTATATTATCATAATTGTCCAATAAGCTTTCTTTATTGTATTTATATTCATGGGTTTAATCTACATAGATATATTCCTTTATAATTTTGTCAAGAACAAAATTTTTATATTTCATTTGATGAGTTTGATGTTCTTATGAGTGTCTAGAGTTAAATAACATATTGGACCTCAAGTCTTAGCCAATAATACATGATTCATATCAAAGTATATTTCTTCTCATTATATCCTAGCTTTATTTAGTTTACTTCATCATTTATTTGTCAACTCGCTTAGATAAATCCTAGTGATTTGCTAGATGTTGAATATTCTAGGATAGAGCCTTTTTGTGACTTAAGATTGAATTTGTCTCTACTATCTTTTGTTGAAGAATAGATATCATAAAATTCATTAGAAACAATATATGTATGTGAATCAGTTCTAGTGAGCAAAGTTTTAATTTTGAAATGAGATCTTACTTTTTCTTGCCTAGAATACACAAATCACAAAAGTTTGGGTAGCAATTTTCTTGTATCAAAAATAATTCCTTGTTTGCAAATAGTGTCCATAGAGTTTAATAGGTTTAAAACAACTTTGATGTTTTCCTATGAATCATAACCATTGTCATAGCACTTATGATGTAGTTCTTAGCACATTAAAATTTTGTATCAACATCATCTATGCCAATAGTTTTACCTTTGAAATTTTCCCCAAATGTGACCAATAATTTTACCTTTTCTTCAAGTGTATGAAAATCTTCTTGTTTTCAGTCACATACCTTTTAGAGAAATTTCCATAGACCAACCAAACCTACAAAGTATGAAATTTTTGGTCCCCATATAGTGGTCCTTTTGGTTCGGATAATTATTGACAATATTTTATCATTTCAAATATTTAGAACAATCTAATATGAAGAGTTCATACATATTTGAGTCATCATCATCATCATCAACTAAGCCTCAATTCCAACTATGTTGGGGTCGGCTAAGTGGATCCTTCTTTTCCATTCAGTTCTATCATGGGTCATATTTTGGTTGAGATGTAGAGATTCAAAATCTCTCTTTATAAGCTCTTCACATGTTAATTTAGGCCTTCCTCTTCTTCTATTAATTGTGCTTGCCTCAATAGTACTACTTCGTATAGGCGCATTAGTCGGTCTGTGTTGCACATGTCCATACCATCTGAGTCAGCCCTCGCACAACTTGTCCCCAATGCTCGCCACCCCCACATTTTTCCTGATATAGTAACTTCTCAAGCAATTTTTTCTTGTCTTCCCACACATCCATCTCAACATACGCATTTCAGTCACGTTCATCTTGTTGAGTCCTTGTTTCTTCACCACCCAACATTCACTCCCATAGTGCGTGGTTGGTCGTATAGTTTTATAAAACTTGCTTTTTAGTCTGAAAGGGATCTTCTGATCACATAATAGTCCAGTTGCACTCCTCCATTTAAACTGTCCTGTAGAGATCCTATGAAAAATGTCATTTTGGACATCGCCATATGTTTGAATGATAGAGCCCAAGTAACAAAATTTATCACATTTTGGTATATCTACTCCGTCCAACTTGGGTCCACCATTCGCACTGCGAGATTGGTTGAAATTTCAATGCATATACTCAATTTTGATCCTACTAATCATCAATCCATTTTTAGTGCCTTTCTCCAAATTTCAACTTTATCATTCAAACCATCTTTAGTTTTTCCAATCAATATAAAATCATCAGCAAATAACGTACACCAAGGAACATCATCCTGAACATTCTTTGTCAACTCATCCATAACAAGAACAAATAGATATGGGCTGAGTGTGGATCCTTGGCGTATCCCAACTGTGATGGGAAATGTTGGTGTCTCACCTACAGGAGTCTTCACACTTGCAGTAGAGCTACTATACATGCCTTTAATCAAGTCAATGTATTGGATTGGCACACCATTTTTGCTCAAAACCATCCACAATACTTCTTTGGGTACTCGATCATAAGCCTTTTCCAAATCGATAAAAAGCATGTGAAGATCTCTTTTTCTTTCCATATACTTCTCCATAAGCCTCCTTATCATAAACATAGCATTTTTTATTGATCTACCAGGCATGAAACCAAATTGGTTGTTTGATATTTGTGTTATAAATCTTAGCCTCTACTCAATAACCCTCTCCCAAAGCTTCATTATATGACTCATCAACTTGATACCTCTATAGTTTTTGCATCTCTTAACATCACCTTTGTTCTTGTAGATGGTGACTATAGTACTATTTCTCCATTGTAAATAAATTTGTTAACTGCATAACTCATTCATCCCCCATATTCTTCCATACATCAATCGGAATACCATCTGGTCCGCGTGCCTTTCTCATTTTCATATTTTTTAAGGCATTCTTGACCTCAAAATGTGAAACTCATCATGTGTAAAAAAATCTCTTGTATACCTGTCACATGAGTCTCTAACATTATTTACAGTATCTCCATTGAAAATCTTCTAGAAGTAACTTCTCCATTGGTTCTTGATATCATCGTCCTTTACCAGCACTCTACCATCTTCATTCTTGATGCATTTTACTTGACTCAAGTCTCTTCATTTCCTTTCTCTTATATGATCCATTTTATATATATCTTTTTCCCCTTCTCTATTGTCCATCTTCTTATAAATATCATCAAAGTATCTAGACCTTGCCTCCTAAACAACTTTTTTTACTTCTTTCTTTGCTTGCTTGTATCTCTAAAACATTGCATCATCTCGAGATCTGGGCAAGCTCCTATAGATCTCCCTTTTCAGTTTAATAGCCTTTTGTACTTCATCATTCCACCACCAAGTCTCTTTTTGTGGAGGCCCGCAACCTTTAGACTCCCCCAAAACCTCTCTGAAAATTTTTGTTATGCATGCGCTCATGTTATGCCATATAGTGTTGACATCAGACTCTAAGTTCCAAGTTCCCTCCTTGACGAGTATATCATGAAAGGCCAATTTCTTTTCTCCTTTAAGATTCCAACACTTGATCCTGCTATCTTGATTTTTGTTATACTTGCCTTTATTGATCTTCATGTTAATATCCAAAACCACCAATCTATTTTGGGGTGTGAGTTCTTTACCAGGAATCACTTTACAATCCTTGCATACTTTATGATCCACCCACATTATAAGGAGGTAATCAATTTGGCTACAATTGTGCCCACTCTTGAAAGTAATATTATGAGATTCTCTTTTCTTGAAATGGGTGTTTGCCAAAATCATATCATATGCAACTGCAAAATCTAATATCCTCTCTCCTTCTCCATTTCTACTTCCATACCCAAAACCACCATTAACTCTCTCATACCCATCATTGCTACTCCCCACATGGCCATTTAAATCACTCCCAATAATGAACTTCTCCTCTGTTGGATTCCTTGCATCAATTCATCCATATTATCCCAAAAATCCTTCTTAGCCTCCTCGCTAAGGCCACCTTGGGGGAATAAATGCTAATAATGTTAAAAATATTTCCCCCATGAATGACCTTGATAGCTATGATTCTATCACCCATCCTAGTAATCTTGACAACATCATCCTTCAACATCTTATCAACAATAATACCTATGCCATTTCTATATTTATCAATGCATGTATACCAGATTTTGTATCCAGTGTCTCCAATCTCTCTACAACGTTCCCCTGTCCACTTAGTTTCCTGTAAGCAAGCCATATTGACTTTTCTTCTCATCATGGTATCTTCTATCTCCAAAGATTTTCCTATCGAAGCGCCAATATTCCAAGATCCAACTATAAACCTTTTTCCTTGGACTTTCTTCTTTACATGTCTTCATCGAAATCGTTGCCCTTGCACATTTTTCACTACATCCAGGCAATGATGTAGTGAGACTAGCTTCTTTACCCACACTTATCCAAGATGTAAAAACCCTTGCACATTTTTCACTACATCTGTACGATGATTTAGCGGGACTAGCTTCTTTACCCACACCCATCCAAGATGTGGAAACCATTGCTTGTCCTTCAACACAACCGTGCATTGATGTGTCGAAACCCCTTGCATATTTATCACTGCACCTGGGTGCCAATGCAGCGCGTCACTAGGTAGGGACACTCCAACAAAAATTTTATAAGGATCCATGTCATAGAAAGAGTGACAAAGTTTTTATGGCTGGTTGTCAACCTACTACCAACCCTCCTCCTTTACTCGGGCTTGGGACCAACTACATTTTTACAAAATATGAAAATATAGGCAGAGTTTCCATACATATTTGAGTCACCTAAGTTAATTGCAAGTTAACGATTTTATTCTTAATAAATAGTTTTGACAGAACTACATTCAGTCAAACTTTTATTTGACCGAAAGATTTCCCAGTCAAACTATTTGTCGACCGAAAAGATTTTCTAGTAAAAACAATATTGATAGAACTACCTTCGGTCGAACTTTTCTTTGACCGAAAGAGGTCTCGGTTGAGCGATTTGTCGACCAAGATGAAGTTTTGTGTATTTTTAGTAAATTTGACATTCTAATGTAAACATGTCATCCCATTATTTTTGGATAACACAATTAAGCAATCAAAAGATAAAAGATATATAGGTTCAATCTTAATTCAGTTGAGATAATACATTATAAATTTCAAAGTGAATTTATGTCAAATCTCAACTAATATGTTCAACATTTCTAAGTTGGGGGTTTTGGAACCCAACCAAGTCAACATCCTTTTTCTTGTATGGACAAGAAAATGAATAATGTCCCAAACATAAATAGTAATGACAGTAAATAGAATCAATTTCATTACTCTTCTTAGTTAGATTGTCTTTAGGCACATACATGACCATGTGTAACGTCCCCAGATTCTGTCATCTCCAAACACCATGGGGATAAAGAAGACAAAATTTGAAAACATTAGACAATTATATCAGAGTGAATTGTGGAAGCAATATGCACATACATGAACATACAACTATAGGCATACATTATAACATTCTCAACATTCAACATGCATATTAACAACATGAGTTATTACATTTTACATTTACATAATTTAAAAGAAAGATTTACAAATCTATGAACATGTATGCTAACTAGGATCTACACAATAGTTACAACCTAAACACTGCTCACTTCCTATCTTTTCTCCCATTCTAGTTTTGAACCTAGAAAATACATGAAACAAATGAATCAACATAAAGTTGGTATGTGGTTGAAAGAAAATATATATGCTGGCATATTTAAAATACTTGAAGAAAAAAGAAAGAAAAAAAACATTATTTAATACGGAAAATCAGGTAAAACCAAGTTATTAATAACATTTCAATGGACATGTATTACTATGGTGGACTTATCACAATCAACACTTATATTATTGGGACATATCCCTGCATACCTTGTACTATTAGGGATCTCTCCCCGTACCTTGTACCATTAGGGAGGTGTTAGTCAACATTAATACTTTCCCTCTCTAATAGGGAGATTAATGAACCATTAATAACTACATTCCATTTTGCTTTCCTTAGTGTTCTTAGTGTTCAAGGCAGAAAAGTGATAATATGTATAGACATTCATCCAACAAGATTATTCAATTTCATGCAAGAAATTACTCATAATTATATCATCCAGCAAAAACTAGTCTTATATGTATATCCACGTGCTTGAGTTTATATATTTCGTAATGCATCCTTGATCATCTAGATATCCCATCATCATCTGATTAATAGCAATTAATCATCATTAAAATAAGGTATGCCATTAACAAAGGTATTTAGGTCCATATTAGGGTTTAGGTCAAACCTAGGTTCAAACTAGACTAAACTTGTCTCTGATATTTTTCTACTGATCTTTGTGATTTAAATTAGTTTTGATTTTATTTTCATAGTTTTCTAATGCGTTATCTATTTTCTAGAATTAATATGAGATTAAAGCATCTAACTAGTCATTAAGGAAGAAAGACATAATATTTTGGCATAATACTCAACTCAGAGTCTGTAGTTTGTATTCACACGACATTAGGGTTCAAGGATATTTTCCTCATATTTAAATTCCATCATATGCTAACTATATCATTTATTTGAGTCCTAAAAGAAGTATTGTCATCATAATTATAAATCATCATTAATAGTTCTCCAAAAGATTGATATAGGATTATTAGAATAAATAGGACATTTTTCTAAATCTATAGATATCTTGTGGGTATTTATTGGCCAAGGGATCTATTTTTTATCACATTTATAAGCTTGATCTAGATTCTGGGAAATGAGAAAATGATTTACCTTCAGGGATTTACTAGGGCCATTGGATCTTTTCTCCAGGTGCTAGATAGGTGCCACATAGCTTATTGGGAGGAATGTTGTTCTGTATTGGTTCAAACTTGAACCGACTATTATTGGCTTGAATCGCTTGGTCTACTGGGTATTAACTCGGATGAACCTCCCTCTTTTTCACTTTCCTCTACAATCTCACTTTCTCACAATCGGGCCTTTGATCTTTCTTAGTGGAGGCACCGCCATGGCCTGGGTTGATGGTGAGGAGCCCTACAACTAGCCAGTGTAAAGCTTAAAGGTAAAAGGGAACTTCAAATTCGTTGCTACTCCATGAAATCTGTCAGTACCTTGGATGCCCAGATGTAGCTGAGGATCCCAATCCTGCTAGTTGTCCGACTCCCCAGATTGTGAAGTGTTTTGTTTACTCTGCAAAATAGAGCTTCGCTCACCATGTTGTTCATGGTCAAGTAGAAGGGGTTGTTGGGTTTTAGGGGAGACAGAGAAGGCAACGGAAACAAAAATTTTCTTCTCCCGAACCCAGAATAAAGGAATCGCGTCAACGTCTATAAAATAGGAAGGATGTTTGAAGAGGCGTACCTTGTCCCGAGGCTTGCTCGGCAACATTACCTCACGACTTGCACGGTCTTCACCTCCGGTCTTGGACGGTGTCTGTGCAGCTCCTGGTCTCACCGAAACTGTCGGGTTTGACAATTGTCCTCTGAGCGGCAGAAGTCTCCCTCCTCTGAAGTAGTCCACACGAACCACCTGGAACTCCGATCTTGTTGTCCCACAAGGAATCAGAAGGAGTCACACCCTCCTGCCAGTGTACTAGTCACTGACACACTCTCCTGCAACCAGTCGCTTTTATGTAGTTGTCTTTCCCTTGTTGTGCCTCCCTTATTGGGTAGCACTTTCTCGGGCTCTCTCGGTTACCATAACCAGTGAGAACGACAACTTTATAGAGCAACTGGTGTTCTGAGTTGTTGTCTGAGAAGCCCCCAACACCCCTATATATAGGAGGGTCATGGGACAAGGTTATCTGCCTCGGGCAATGTGGGATTAAAGTAGGAGTAGAAGGGTTCGAGATTTTCCACAAAAACAACCAACTGCGCTAGCTGAACCGATCGGTTCACACCCTGAAATGATCGTTTCGAGCCCTGAGCCGATCATTTGGGACCTGAGCCAATCGTCTGGGGCTCTGAGCCGATCGGTTCATGCCTAAGCTGATTGGTTCGTGGTCCTGATCCAACTCAAATTGACTTTCAAATTTGTTTCCAACTAATCAAATATTAATCCTTGTCCAAATTGAATTTGTACAAGTGAAACAAATTGTATTTGCAAAATAGTTTTCTGACTTTCCAAATGATATCAGTTGGTCCTCAAATCAACCAGTTCAACAATTGAGCTGATCGTTTCATGACTCATGAGCCGATCGAATCACAACTTGAGCCGACTGGTTCAACAACCTGAGTCGATCGGTTCATCTCATGAGCCGATCGATTGGGGCAGTAAACTTTTGCAAATCAGTCAATCGCAGTTTCAATCAATCTGATACTCTAATCAATTGGCCCAACACCTTGAACACTAGATATTGAGCTATCAGATGATTGAGTGTTTAATTGAACTACTAAACTCCTTTAGTAATCAACCAAAACATCATTTTTGGATAAACTCCTCTTCTAGGTTAAATCCTATGTGTGTGACCCTGTAGGTCCATTTCACGTTGGTAGTGAAAGTCCATAACACTTATGACTTCACAAGCAAAGAGAAGTGCCTTGTCACATATCAGTGCTACCCAAGTGAAAAGGAAAGTTGGAGAACAGATTTCAATCCTACAATCTATGAATGGTGTTACAGTGAATGTATAATTCCTTTGTCACTAATATCGTGAATGAACTCAAGGCATGGAGCAGTCATCCTTTCAACGTTCATTCACTTTCTTGATCTCAGAGCAGATTAGAGGAGATATGTATGACATCACTATCACATACTGATTCACACATGCATGCACGCCTATTTCAATCCTACTCATCAAGTGGCCATGGATATCAAACTCCCTCAGGAGGGACAAATCCCATATCTATCACTCACCCCTCAAAAGACCCATGTGTCAAAGCCACCCAATCATCACCTTTTTAACAACCCATAATTTAGGACTGTGTTTGATGATGTCAAAGTGTACCCAACGACATGTGTATGATCTCATCATTCAGGTCCTCAACCTAAAATCATACATCATCGAGTATTGTCATTCTCTAGACATTCAATCTGTTCTATCATTATCTCATATGACTGAACCAGAAAAAAATGTTAGCTTGCCATTGATGTTTATCAAATCAATCTTAATGTATCCCACCAATCATCCCATGATTGGCTCTTAGGGAATACATACCAATAGGGGCAATCACTTTTAGGCCTCCAAACTTCAAAATAAAGCCATATGAAGCATTGTCAGACCCTCCCCCCCCCCCGAAACTCAGTTGCAGACTCAATCGACGATGAGAGAAATATGTAAGCACTGCTCGATCTCATCTCCTTCTTCAATGAGATGAGTTCATCAGGTGAGTTGGGGATTCCCCAGCATCGCTCAAGAATCGAAAGAGGGTCACCAACCTTCGGTGGGGTTGCTATTGTCAAAGCTCCAAAGATAGCACCTTCCACCTCCATTTATTCTTCACACACCCAACTGTAGGGTGCATTGGTGAGGTTGGGGGAGTTGGATTTGGGGTTTCTTAATAGAGGCAACAACATAATCTATGTAAAGGGTCTAGGGGTAGGTCTTGGTGATTCTAGGCTAATAGTGCCATTGGGATTGCACTTTGATCCTCAGACTCTGCACTAAGAGCTCAGGAAGGTATAGGCGGCCTATTCAATCCCCAGATCCACAATGCTCAGAAGCAGGATACAGAGTCAGGACCGTCAGACCCTAACAGCCTCCCAAGAGTTAGCACAATGAGGCCACGCTGCCAGACTTTGGGTTGCATTGAGCAAGGGGGTGGCCTTGGCCAGTGTGAGCGTGACATAGAAGCAATGTGAACTTAGATCTGAATCCACTAATTCATAATAAATTTCATCAAATTTCATGCCTCAATATCTTTGTGTAGAAAAGTTCTTTGACTCTAAAATTTTGGACATAGGTTCACAACAACTTAAAGTAGCTTATATCAAATTTTGAGACACAAAGTCCATCATTTGGTTATACAAATAAATTCTTCAACAACCTTATAAAAGGTGCATAAACCTTAAACTCCATTGATGTGATAATCAAATCTTAAACTGATATTGTCCAAAAACTCTTGTTATGATACTAACGTACCTCATATATCATGAATTCACCACTTGATATCACCATATTTACTATGTACAGATATCGACTTCCTAAGGTCCCAATTCGATTAATAAGCTATTCATCATCATTAAACTCATATAGACTTGATAATCATCAATTGCATCTCTAATTACACTTTTTGGGTTAAAAGAGTCAGTGATTGAATAACCCATTCCCCACTTTGGTATCAATCATCATTATAATATTCACATTCTTAAAATAATATGTTAGGTATCGATACTCTAAAATTTAGGGTCATCACACCTTGGTTTTGGGTTTTTGTGTTTTTCTAGTTCTAGGCTTTTGGTAGGATTTCTCTTTACATGCATAGCCTAAACCCCTTCTCCCTTGTTGTCCAAAAGGGTTTTTCAAGATTTTATCAAGAATATTATTACTCTTTAGACTATCAACATGTTTTTGTAACTTAGTAATTTCATTAATTTTCTTAGCAATATCTTATTTTGCTTGATCTAAACTTGAAAGCAAAGAATCTCTTTTTCTAACGATGATATCATAATTTGAATGAGAACATATGTGGAGAACAACTCACAAAAACATAATTATCTTAAGCGGAAGTGATTACTAATAGTGTATTATTGAAAATCACTAAAAATTAAAACCTTTTTCAAAGAGATCCATTCATAGGAAAACTCTTTCAACAAGAATCAATGTATTACATTTACATCCTGGTTCATAGGTACATATTTGTATCATCTCTTCTTGAGGGTTACAATATCAACTACCTTGTTAAAAACTAAACACATACATCATAAGAACCTCAAGGCATCAAGCCAAAATCTCAAAATGATTTTATTAAAAGCACTAACTACTAACTCCGAGGACCTGAGAGTACCGAGATGACACATAGGACTTCTATCTACAAGACACAACAGACAGTACACTCAACTTGAGATGTCCCTGCTGTCACTGCTGCTACTGATGTTCTTCCTCTGCAAGATATTCTCAACCTCCTCCGTGCTTGTCCACCTAAAAAAATATTGGATCCCAAGGGGGTGAGACAATTGTAATTGCCCCAGCGGGAGATATAACTCTCCTCCAAAAACATTATTATTGCAATTTAATGATATAAAACTGGGCAGAGGATAAGCAGTTTTAAGCATTCTTATCTTAAAGCATTGTAACTATTTGTGATAGAATAATAGATCAACTATTCTCTTAATAAGGAATAGGAAGAACATGTATATAATTTATCCATCATATTATATTATCATGTCAAGCTTTTCTTGTGACACTCATCATCTTGATATGTCACCCATGAGACATTCTTGTTTCATTCAGTTGGCCTTAGCCAATCTTCTTAAGCAGATATAGAGTTATATCTACCATGTACTCATATATCATTAATACTGACATTGGGTTATCATCAACCATGTGTCATCATTATAGGCATTGGGTTATTACCAATCATGTGTCATCATTATAGGCATTAAGCCTCTGCCAGGTATTGGACTCTTCCAAACCTAATTACACTGCCACGCATTGGACACTACCAATCCTGATTTCACAGTCAGGCTTTACACCTCTGCCAGGTATTGGACTTCTCCAAACCTGATTACACCGCCAGGCATTGGACACTACCAATCCTGATTTCACAGCCAGGCATTGGACTTTAACCAATCCTAATTTCAGGCATTACACCTCTTCCAGGTATTGGACATCTCCAAACCTGATTACACCGCTAGGCATTGGACTTTAACCATCCCTGATTACAGGCATTACACCTCTGCCAGGTATTGGACATCTCCAAACCTGATTACACCGCCAGGCATTGGACTTTAACCAACCCTGATTACAGGCATTACACCTCTGCCAAATATTGGACATCTCCAAACCTGATTACACCACCAGGCATTGGACTTTAACCAATCCTGATTACAGGCATTACACCTCTGCCAGGTAGTGGACATCTCCAAACCTGATTACACCGCCAGGCATTGGACTTTAACCAAACCTGATTACAGGCATTACACCTCTGCTAGGTATTGGACATCTCCAAACCTGATTACACCCCATGTCTATTTATACAGCATTGGGTGCCTTATTCTTTTACTAGCATTAAACTTTAGCCATGCCAATCATGCTCAACACATTCTTTATGTGTTACCAGTATTCCTCTTTTCTCCACATATGTATGATCCAGGTTCCATTATTATAATTGTATCCTTTTGTTATTATTATGTTACTAAGTTTCCATTCCTTGGTTTATTATGAACATTATCATCCCTTAAAAGAGACTTTTATAATCATCTTGATACCTTTCACTAGGTATCAACCTACTCATGTGATTCTCAAAGTTCATTAAAACATTTTGTTACCTCTTACTAGGCAACAACCATTCCCATGGCTCATAAGGCTCATAAAACACCTTGTCACCTCTCACTAGGAAACATCTAACCATATGGATCACAAGGCCATTACACATCTTAAGTATTCAATCATGTTTATTACTTTAAATATTTATCATTAAATGATTATCAGTACAAGGTATGAGTTCATTTCTCATCCTTATCATGGTATGATTACATCATACTCATTAGTTTGGCTTAACCTTATATTCAAGGTATATTAGCCTATGCTTATCAAGGTATATTACCTTTCATTGTAACAATTCACATAACACTCTTCATGTGTTTCTTGTCCAAGTAGTATTGGATTTGAGGTGCATCAAGGTATATCAACCCTGGAATGCTAAAACCGATATCATTCATATCTTGATGTATCACTTTCCTCATCACTTCCAGCTTTCTTGAGTTATCAGCTTATCTTGTATTAAGGTATTTCCCATCTTAATCCTTTCATCCACTAACCTATCACTCTTAGCCTGAAGTGCATATGTCACACATAAGAATGGTCCAACTATCTTTAATGATATGGACTCATCTCAGGTTAAGGAATTGCTTACAGTAAGGTTTCCTATAATCAACCATTTAAGATATTTCACCTTTATAAGGTTTTACCAGTGTTTTATTATTAGGGTTCTGGTTTTTCCTCATATTGCCCAAGATTAGGGCTTCTTGTATTGTAACTCCAATTAGAATTTCACATACCTTTACCCTTTATTAGGGCTTTGGGGTTTCACATACTATCATACTTCATTAGAGTTAGGATTGTATATAGCATCACCCTTCATTAGGATTTCACATCACATTTCCTATACTTAGGGTTTATTATTCATCCCAACTAGGGTTTCTCATGGCATCACCCTCAATTAGGGTTTCTCATGGAATCAACCTCAATTAGGGTTTCACATGGAATCAACCTCAATTAGGGTTTCACATGGAATCAACCTCAATTAGGGTTTCACATGGAATCAACCTCAATTAGGGTTTCTCATTTCATATCAATTGGAGATACTCATCCCAATTAGGGTTTCTCTCTCCATTCCCATAATTGGGGTTTTACATTATGTTATCCTGAATTAGGTTAGGGTTCATTAACCTTATAGATTAGGGTTTCATGATCTCTTTACTAAGGATCATAACCTAATCAACACATGATCAATACTCATGTATGAAATCCTTTATAACATCCTTTCAACTTGATTAGGTTACATCAACCCTCCAATCAAGTACATACATCTATGATTGACATAGTGTACTGAGACATTGCTTTCATAGGCTTGTAGGGTTAACCATGTTTAAGGTACTAATTATCTAGGTACCTTAGGATTTCAACCTTTGTACCTATCATTGATAATCATTAGGTTAGATCAACCATTGGATCAATGGATCAATCATCACCTTAAGTTATCAATTGATTTGATCACATTGAGTCACCAAACGATCTTGACCCCTTTGGTCTCTAAACGGTTTGAAACCGTTTACGCAAGAACTATGTTGAAACCGATAGGACATGGGTCTCCAAACAGTTTGAGACCATTTGGTCTCAAACAGTCTTGAGACCGTTTGGGCCCAAATGGTCTTAAGACTGTTTGGTCCAAACCGTCTCAAAACCGAATGGACCAAAAAGTCCTTTCAACACTTACACGATTCATGATTTCAATGGATGAACCAATTATCAATTGATTCCTTGATTTCTTTATCACTTGAACTATTAAATCAACCTTCAATTAGACCATAAATTCGGGTTTTGAACCCAATTGATCTAGGATTTCAACTCGAGGAACCTTCAATTAGGGCTTTGAAACTAGTAGCCATCAATGATCAACATTGTGGAATTGGTTCAATTGAAACTAATGAATCATCATCAAACTTTTGACATGACCTGACCCCAAATGGTCTTGACGTCGTTTGGATGACCTCCAAACTGTCTTGAGACCGTTTTCCCCATCCTATCCTTGGAATTTGTGAAATTTCATTAGGGTTAGATCATTGGGTTGATCATCAAATCAGCAATTAATTGCATTTCAATTTGATATCTTTGGACCTTCAAATACTCAACCCTATACCTCCAAACGGTCTTGGTTGACCTCCAAATGGTCTTGAGACCATTTGGGTGACCTCCAAACGGTCTTGAGACCGTTTGGGTTTAGTCAACCCAAAAGTTAAATCAATCAATTGCAATTCAGCACTTAACCCGATTAGGGTTTCTAATTGAAAGATTGTCCATAAATTAAATTAATCAATTGGATCCATTAGATCATCATCCAACATGAACTAGGGTCCTGACCTCAAATGGTCAACCCATTCAAATGGTCAACCCCTCCAAACAGCTTGGGATTCAAAACTCCAAACGGTTTGTAAACTGTTTGGTCACCAAACGGTTTGGTGAAACCGATTGGACCATGTTGTTGAAACTATTTGCAATAGATATTTGGAGAGGTGTGTGCTTATGATGATGTCATCATCATCAATCTCTAAACCCACGAAACTTGCTGAGATTTTCATGGTGATTGAATCAATCAACCAAATAATTTTTTGAGAATAAGAAAGGATCAACAATTTGATAAGGAATTGAATGCAATAACAGTATTGAGGGTTCAAGTTATAAAACCCGCCTCCAATTGAGCTTCAAAGATCCAAGATCCACGTCTTTAATGGTGGAAGAATCTTTCTCAAATATCCCAAGCTCGTCCTCAAGCTTTTGAATGAAAAGAAGTGGCTAGGATAGAAGATTGCATGGAGAAAAGAAGAAATCCATCATTTATTTTCGATTTCCACCATGAAATCATGGTGAAAGAAGGTAAAGAAGCTTACCAACAGGTTGGGGGTCGTCCTCCTGTTTCTCCAAGATCCCTTGGTCATTTTTGCAAGCAAGAAGTGAAAGGGGTTTCGAAATTACCCTTTCAACTCATGGATAAAGGAGCATATATACATTTTATTAAAAATTCATTTTAGGAGAGAGAAAGTAGGAATTATCTCCTCCATTTCCTTGCCATTTGCCCCCTTCCCTTCCTTGGTTACGATGCTATCTTCCTTGTCTCTTATTCCTCTCAATTATTAATGTTTTAAAGAAAAGCAAATTATGCACCTTAAATCATTTTATAATAATATCCATAAGTGAGTGGATATTTCTTTTTCTTATAATAAGGTGAGTGAGTTATCCACTTCCTTTGGATATGTTCGTGCCTTTGCAAGGCACATGGTCGTCCATTCTCTTGCAAACTCATCCCTCACCTTTTTTTTGAAGGGGTCTTTAATTAATATATTTATTTATTTGCATTAAATTGAAGTAAAGTTCCAATTATGCTTAAATCTTGATTATTTTAATATCAAGATTCTCTCTCCTCCAAAGAGATACAAATGAGATGCCCCTCTCATTTTATTTTCTCTACATGATGCCAAGAAACATTAGGCACTATTTTTAAGTGGTAATTTTCATATTGAACCCTAGGTTTTGGGTGAATTGCACATTACACCAAAACTAGGTTTTAATGCACAAACATTGCTTTATCAGCTCTTTCTTGGTACTCAGGCTACCACAAGCCTTACCTTGGCATCATCTTCATTATCATGATGCTTCAAAACATGAGGAACGTCTTATCATGTATAATTTGTAATTTAACCCCTCAACTTGGTTAAATTGCACTTTAATCCAAAAACAAGCAAAACAATGTTTCAACATTGTTCAAAAAGGACTAAAATTGAAACATAAGTTCCTCTAGAGCCTTAATTACTATTCAAGAAATAAGAGAAAGAATATAATTAACTTTATTAAGCAAAGCATCTAGGGTTAAGGCATAACCTAGGTCAGGGATGTTACAAATCATAAGCCCCTAACAAGGATTTCATCCTCGAAATCCCAGATAAAGGGAGATAGATATTATTCATACATCATCTCATCAAGTCTCATAACATCTCAATGTCATTTTTATGCAAGGCATAAACCCCTAACATATGTTGTTCATGCTATATTATATAACCGATCTAATTTCACAGTTAACCACTCCAGGTGGTCAGCATACTTTATCTGATACCAAAATCCCATACCTTGGTATCCATTACATGTGTTGGAAACACATCACATATTCTTCTTTGTTTTATCCTGGGACATTACTTGTTACACACGTCTTTTTCTTCTAAGTATCCATCAAATAAAAATTTTTAATTGTGCACATCAAGTGTCCTAAGACCCACTTGATTGCCATGTCCCTGAAAGGAAAGAAAATAAAGAATCATATTCTTCTTTTGTTTATTAGTTGATTTATAATTAAATCAAATTCCTTCATATATCAATTAGAATGTGGTAGAAATATCCATGCTACATCTCCTTCTTCATTAGGCTTCTTTGGATTGTTTCAGAATGATTACTTGATCAGAGTAATCAAAAAGATAACAATCTAGGTATGTCATACTTACCTTGCCTTCAATATATGAATACCTGGCCAGGGTATTCAAGAACTGAAATTAGGTAGTATGCATTATTTTATTTTATGTTTTCATTTCTTTAAATTTGATATACTTAATATCTCAGATTTTCTCTAAGTTCCTCTTTCATTTCTTCCCCTCCTTGATGAAGAAAGAGAAATTCAAAACATATAAAAGAATTTTAAACTGAAACATACTACTTATCACTTCTTCATATCCTCAAAGGATTATAAAGATGAACTAAACAACAACTACCCTTGTTATAGTAGAGAGTGCAAGATAATTCAAAATAGAAAGTTCTATCTTGATATGTCTACTTATTACAGGTTATCTAGTGTCTTGTCTGTTGAGTCACCTCATCACTTTTTATTTGGACATTGCCACCTCAGATGTCCTCTCTATCCACATCTATAGTAAGCTCGAAACTTTTTAGGTGACTGCTTCTCAGGTGCACTATATTGTACTTGAGTTAGTACTACCGAAATCTTTGATTGCTTAGTACCACTAATTCCTTGTTCATGTAACTGCTTAGACTTCCTTTTAAGGTTTGTCTCTTGTTTCTTTGTCATAGACCCTTCTATCCTTCGAATTGACTCCACAAATGTGGCAAACCTCTCTCTACTTTCTAGGGCAGAAGCTGGAATAGACATCTCAGCATTGAATCCTTTCTCAAAACATCAAATCTTTTCATCCTCAGTAGCAGACATCTGAGGACAAAATCATAAAAGTTCCATGAACTTAACCTCATATTCACTTATTGACATGGCTCCCTGTCGTATCTTCTCAAATTGTGAGATCTTTTCATCTAAATAAGTCCTTGGAAAATACTTATTGATGAATTCTCAACAAAATTCCTCCCATCCAACCTCTTCATCATTCCTTTTTATTTCTTCTATAGCCCACCAATGTCCAGCACTACCCTTCAAAAGGTACACAGCATGATTGACTTTGTCAGCATCCGGGATAGTAAGGATCTTAACAGCCTTTTCTAACTTAGTAAGCCAGAGATCAGCATCTGCTGGGTCAGATGTCCCAACATATTCTATGGCTCCTACATGATGTAATCATTCAAAGGTCTTACCAGACCCATATCCCTCATTGGGAGCTGGTGCCCTAGGTGTCGGTGCTGGCATCCGGTCTGTCATATGCCTCACTGTAGTCATGAATTGCCCAAAAAGTGTAGAAAAAGTTGGGCTTCTCATCATGACTTCATCAACATGGGGATTCTCAGGCACTATTTCTTCTCTTGCCTGATCCCTGGAATCTTTTACTGGTGCAGCAACATTGCTCTCAGCAACGTATTCCTCATGTCCTCCAGACATCTTTGAGTTATATATCTTCTTCTGTATTATCAGAAGTCACTATAAGATACACTGGGTACACTTAGAATAGACTCGATACCTTAGTCCTATGTCTCTGTAGACTCAGCGAACCTAGAGCTCTGATACCACTAAATTGTGGTGAACAACTCACAAAAGCATAATTAGCTTAAGAGGAAGTGATTACTAACAGCGGATTATTAAAAATCACTAAAAATTAAAACCTTTTTCAAAGAGATCCATTCATAGGAAAACTCTTTCAACAAGAACCAATGTATTACATTTACATCCTGGTTCATAGGTACATATCTTATATCATCTCTTCTCGAGGGTTACAATAACAACTGCCTTGTTAAAAACTAAACACAGACAGCATAAGAACCTCGAGGCATCAAGCCAAAATCTCGAAATGATTTATTAAAATCACTAACTACTAACTCCAAGGACCTGAGAGTACAGAGACGACACATAGGACTTCTATCTACAAGACATGACAGATAGTACACTCAACCTGAGTTGTCCCTGTTGTCATTGCTGCTGCTGATGTTCTTCCTCTGCAATATATTCTCAACCTCCTCTGTGCTTGTCCACCTAAAAAAATGTTGGATCCCACGGGGGTGAGACAATTGTAATTGCCCCAGTGGGAGATATAACTCTCCGCCAAAAACATTATTATTGCAATTTAATGATATAAAATTGGGCAGAGGATAAGCAGTTTTAAGCATTCTTATCTTAAAGCATTGTAACTATTTGTGATAGAACAATAGATCAACTATTATCTTAATAAGGAATAGGAAGAATATGTATATCATTTATCCATCATATTATATTATCATGTCAAGCTTTTCTTGTGACACTCATCATCTTGATATGTCACCCATGAGACATTCTTGTTTCATTCAGTTGGCCTTAACCAATCTTCTTAAGCAAATATAGAATTATATCTACCATGTACTCATATATAATTAATACTCACAATGGGTTATCATCAACCTTGTGTCATCATTACAGGCATTAGGTTATTACCAATCCTGTTTCATCATTATAGGCATTAAGCCTCTGCTAGGTATTGGACTCTTCCAAACCTGATTACACTGCCAGGCATTGGACACTACCCATTCTGATTTCATAGCCAAGCTTTACACCTCTGCCAGGTATTGGACTTCTCCAAACCTAATTACACCGCCAGGCATTGGACACTACCAATCCTGATTTCACAACCAGGCATTGGACTTTAACCAATCCTGATTTCAGGCATTACACCTCTGCCAGGTATTGGACATCTCCAAACCTGATTACACCGCCAGGCATTGGACTTTAACCAACCCTAATTACAGGCATTACACCTCTACCAGGTATTGGACATCTCCAAACCTGATTACACCGTCAGGCATTGGACTTTAACCAACCCTGATTACATGCATTACACCTCTGCCAGGTATTGGACATCTCCAAACCTGATTACACCACCAGGAATTGGATTTTAACCAATCCTGATTATAGGCATTACACCTCTGCCAGGTATTTGACATCTCCAAACCTGATTACACCGCCAGGAATTGGACTTTAACCAATCCTGATTACAGGCATTACACCTCTTCTAGGTATTGGACATCTCCAAACCTCATTACACCCCATGTCTATTTATACAGCATTGGGCACCTTATTCTTTTACTAGCATTAAACTTTGTCCATGCCAATCATGCTCAACACATTCTTTATGTGTTACCAGTATTCCTCTTTTCTCCACACATGTATGATCCAGGTTCCATTATTATAATTGTATCCTTTTGTTATTATTATTATGTTACTAAGTTTCCATTCCTTGGTTTATTATGAACATTATCATCCCTTACAAGAGACTTTTATAATCATCTTGATATCTTTCACTAGGTATCAACCTACTCATGTGATTCTCAAAGTTCATTAAAATATTTGGTTACCTCTTACTAGGCAACAACCATTCTCATGGATCATAAGGCTCATAAAACACCTTGTCACCTCTCACTAGGCAACATCTAACCATATGGCTAAGTATTCAATCATGTTTATTACGTTTAATATTTATCATTAAATGATTATCAGTACAAGGTATGAGTTCATTTCTCATCCTTATCATGATATGATTACATCATACTCATTAGTTTGGCTTAACCTTATATTCAAGGTATATTAGCCTATGCTTATCAAGGTGTATTACCTTTCATTGTAACAATTCACATAACACTCTTCATGTGTTTCTTGTCCAAGTATTATTGGATTTGAGGTGCATCAAGGTATATCAACCCTGGAATGCTAAAAGTGATATCATTCATATCTTGATGTATCACTTTCCTCATCACATCCAACTTTCTTGAGTTATCAGCTTATCTTGGATTAAGGTATTTTTCATCTTAATCCGTTCATCCACTAACCTATCACTCTTAGCCTAAAGTGCATAGGTCACACATAAGAATGGTACAACTATCTTTAATGATATGGACTCATCTCAGGTTAAGGCATTGCTTACAATAAGGTATTTCCCATCTTAATCCTTTCATCCACTAACCTATCACTCTTAGCCTAAAGTGCATAGGTCACACATAAGAATGGTACAACTATCTTTAATGATATGGACTCATCTCAGGTTAAGGCATTGCTTACAATAAGGTTGCCTTTAATCAACCATTTAAGATATTTCACCTTTATAAGGTTTTACCCACAGTTTTATTATTAGGATTCTGGTTTGTCCTCATATTGCCCAAGATTAGGGCTTCATGTATTATAACTCCAATCTCATGGAATCAACCTCAATTAGGGTTTCACATGGAATCAACCTCAATTAGGGTTTCACATGGAATCACCCTCAATTAGGGTTTCACATGGAATCAACCTCAATTAGGGTTTCACATGGAATCAACCTCAATTAGGGTTTCTCATTTCATATCAATTGGAGATACTCATCCCAATTAGGGTTTCAATCTCCATTCCCATAATTGGGGTTTTACATTATGTTATCCTGAATTAGGTTAGGGTTCATTAACCTTCTGGATTAGGGTTTCATGATCTATTTACTAAGTATCATAACCTAATGACCACATGATCAATACTCATGTATGAAATCCTTTCTAAAATCCTTTCAACTTGATTAAGTTACATCAACCCTCCAATCAAGTACATACATCTATGATTGACATAGTGTATTGAGACATTGCTTTCATAGGCTTGTAGGGTTAACCATTTTTAAGGTACTGATTATCTAGGTACCTTAGGATTTCAACCTTTGTACCTATCATTGATAATCATTAGGTTACATCAACCATTGGATCAATGGATCAATCATCACCTTAAGTTATCAATTGATTTGATCACATTGAGTCACCAAACGATCTTGACCCCTTTGGTCTCTAAACATTTTGAAACCGTTTAGGCAAGAAGTATGTTGAAACTGATTGGACCTAGGTCTCCAAACAGTTTGAGACTGTTTGGTCTCAAATGGTCTTGAGACCGTTTGTACCCAGATGGTCTTGAGACCGTTTGGTCCAAACTGTCTCAAAACTGAATGGACCAAAAAGTCCTTTCAACACTTACACGATTCATGATTTTAATGGATGAACCAATAATCAATTGAGTCTTTGATTTCTTTATCACTTGAAATATTGAATCAAACTTCAATTAGACCATCAATTAGGGTTTTTAACCCAATTGATCTAGGATTTCAACTCGAGGAACCTTCAATTAGGGCTTTGAAACTAGTAGCCATCAATGATCAACATTGTGGAATTGGTTATATTGAAACCAATGAATCATCATCAAATTTTTGACATGACCTGACCCCAAATGGTCTTGAGGTCGTTTGGATGACCTCCAAATGGTCTTGAGACCATTTGCCACATCCTATCCTTGGAATTTGTGAAATTTCATTAGGGTTAGATCATTGGGTTGATCATCAAATCAGTAATTAATTGCATTTCAATTTGATATCTCTGGACCTTCAAATACTCAACCATACTCAACCTTATACCTACAAACGGTCTTGGTTGACCTCCAAATGGTCTTGAGACCATTTGTGTGACCTCCAAATGGTCTTGAGACCGTTTGGGTTTAGTCAACCCAAAAGTTAAATCAATCAATTGCAATTCAGCACTTAACCCGATTAGGGTTTCTAATTGAAAGATTGTCCATAAATTGAATTAATCAATTGGATCCATTAGATCATCATCCAACATGAACTAGGGTCCTGACCTCAAATGGTCAACCCATTCAAACGGTCAACCCCTCCAAATAGTTTGGGATTCAAAACTCCAAACGGTTTGCAAACCGTTTGGTCACCAAACGGTTTGGTGAAACCGATTGGACCATGTTGTTGAAATCGTTTGCAGTAGATATTTGGAGAGGTGTATGCTTATTATGATGGCATCATCATCAATCTCTAAACCCAAGAAACTTGTTGTGATTTTCATGGTGATTGCATCAATCAACCAAATAATTTTTCGAGAATAAGAAAGGATCAACAATTTGATAAGGAATTGAATGCAATAATAGTATTGAGGGTTCAAGTTATAAAACCCGCCTCTAATTGAGCTTCAAAGCTCCAAGATCCACGTCTTTAATGGTGGAAGAAGCTTTCTGAACTATCCCAATCTCGTCCTCAAGCTTTTGAATGAAAAGAAGTGGCTAGGATAGAAGATTGCATGGAGAAAAGAAGAAATCCATCATTTATTTTTTATTTCCACCATGAAATCATGGTGAAAGAAGGTCAAGAAGCTTACCAACAGGTTGGGGATCGTCCTCCTTTTGCTCCAAGCTCCCTTGGTTGTTTTTCCAAGCAAGAAGTGAAAGGAGTTTCGAAATTACCTTTTCAACGCAAGGATAAAGGAGAATATATACATTTTATTAAAAATTCATTTTAGGAGAGAGAAAGTAGGAATTATCTCCTCCATTTCCTTGCCATTTGCCCCCTTCCCTTCCTTGGTTATGAGGCTATCTTCCGTGCCTCTTATTCCTCTCAATTATCCATGTTTTGGTTACGAGGCTATCTTCCTTGCCTCTTATTCCTCTCAATTATCCATGTTTTAAAGAAAAGCAAATTAAGCACCTTAAATCATTTTATAATAATATCCATAAGTGAGTGGGTATTTCTTTTTCTTATAATAAGGTGAGTGAGTTATCAACTTCCTTTGGATATGTTCGTGCCTTTGCAAGGAACATGGTCGTCCATTCTCTTGCAAACTCATCCCTCACCTTTTGGTTGAAGGGGTCTTTAATTAATATATTTATTTTTTTGCATTAAATTGAAGTAAAGTTCCAATTATGCTTAAATTTTTTTTGAGAGAAAAAGGATCGATTCATTACTTGTTAACCATACGAAATATACAATTGGGAAGAAAGATACAAACAGAACATACAAACATCAGGTTCAGTAACCCAAAGGCACTACAACTCATATTGGAACGAGAGAGAGACATTTCCGCATTGATTCTTCTTCCTTGAGGCTGTCTTAAGCAGCTTTTCCTAAAGAATTCCTTCAACCTGAGTATTGAGTAGTGGTAGAGGGGCTGGAACAAGACGGTGTTCTGCTCGTATATCAACTCAAACGAAGCCATATAACTGAGTAATAAGATCAATCCAAAGCAAAGATGAGATCTAGCCGTGGCTAGAGATCTCATCGCTCTCCCGAAGGGATGTCGCAGCAAAGCGTGACAGATAAACGCCGAATAGCGGCGACAAAAGGCAGATAAACTGTCAGAACCACTGGCTAAACAAGCCAACAAATACAGTAAAAACTAAGGTTGAAACGCTGGGGAAATCCAGAGCTCGGAAGCCTTCACGACGGAAGGGCTAGAAACCTTATTCAGAAAACGCAAACTACTGAAAGGGGGTGGGAGAGCTCGATACCACCAGATCTGTGAGGAAGACCGAACCACCAACGCCACTCCACCTTCAATCCATCCAGAGGCCCGGTGGGGGAAACTGAGCCGAAGCCGCCCCTCCCAAACCGCCGCCTGACGCAGCACGGTCTGAGATTAAAGCCAGGAGCCCAGCCCCGCCGCAACAGAAGAAGAGAGGGTGGAGGAGAGAAGACGGTCGTCCGACGGAGATCGAGCCGAGTCAAGGCCCTGGAGGAGTAGGGTGGCATCCTCCGGCCACTGAAGCCCCCTCCCCCGAGCCCGAATCCGCCCTCCATGAGCCCTAGGTCTCCCGCCCTATCACCAGAGCGGAAGTCACCGTCCGCTCGCTTGTTTCTCTTCCAATTATGCTTAAATCTTGATTATTTTAATATCAAGATTCTCTCTCCTCCAAAGAGATACAAATGAGACGTACCTCTCATTTTATTTTCTCTACAAGATGCCAAGAAACATTAGGGACTATTTTGAAGTGGTAATTTGCATATTGAACCCTAGGTTTTGGGTAAATTGCACATTACACCAAAACTAGGTTTTAATGCACAAACATTGTTTTATCAGCTCTTTCTTGGTACTCAGGCTACCACAAGCCTTACCTTGGCATCATCTTCATTCTCATGATGCTTCAACACATGAGGAACATCTTATCGTGTATCATTTGCAATTTAACCCCTCAACTTGGGTAAATTTCACTTTAGTCCAAAACAAGCAAAATAATGTTTCAACATTGTTCAAAAAGGACTAAAATTGAAACATAAGTTCCACTTGAGCCTTAATTACTATTCAAGAAATAAGTGAAAGAATATAATTAACTTTATTAAGCAAAACATCTAGGGTTAAGGCATAACCAAGGTCAGGGATGTTACAACATAGAACAGGTTGTGTTTAATAGTTATTCATCTTAGCAAGCAATTCAACCTTTCTTGAGAAAGAAGATTATTCTTGGTTTCTAGAGCAAGCATCTTGATATTGTAATCACTAATAGATGATTTCAAAGAAACTTTTTCAGACACAAGATTTTCTTTTTCAAAAGTAAGATCATTCAATTTAGCATAAAAATATTCATTAGTTTTTGTAAGCCTTTTTAATTTCCTTTTACAATCAACATATTTATCATGTAATTCTTCAATACTAGTGACTAAATCTTCTTTAGATAAATCAAGAAGACTTACCTCATTTTCTTATTCATTAGTTGTAGCAATGAAACAACTTACATTGTCTTCTTTAGTCATGAGACATTCTACTTCTTCTTCTCCACTCTCACTATCATCTCTTAAGTCATCCCAAGCTGCTTTGTAGGCCTTTTCTTTCTTATTGAGAGAGGATTTCTTTCCCTTCTTGACTTTAGGACACTCATTTTTTAAATTCCCCTTCTTGCCGCATTCAAAGCACCTAAGGATGAAGAGTAATAAACAAGAGAATTTTTGTTAGATTTAAATCTTCTATATTACTTACCATTTACAATAAGTGCCTCCTCTTGACTATCTTCTTCACTTGTTTCTTTATTTTCTTGAATGATATCTTTAGTTGTTGCTTTGAATGCAATTTCCTTCCTTTTGTCCTTTTTGTGTTTGGCTACTTATCTTTCTTCTTCTTCAAGGGTGACCTCGTGTGTCTCTAGAATGAGTTTCTCCATCCTCATTGTGGTAAGTTCATTGGCTTCTTCAATGGCCATCACCTTTGGCTTGTATTTTGGAGGCAACGATCTAAGGATATTGGACACCTGGTCTTATTCACTTATATACTTACCTAATGCACTCAAGCTGTTAACAATAGAAGAAAATCTTGCATACATTTCACTAATTGATTCATTAGGTTGCATACAAAATTTATCAAACTTTTCTTAAGCATGTTAGTTTTGGTATTTTTAACTTTAATTGTACCTTCATGTGTAATTGATAATTTATGCCATATTTCATAAGTTGTTTCACATGAAGATATCCTATTAAAATCACTAACAGAAATAGAACAACGTAATATGCTTACCACTTTTGCATTTAATTGAACTTGTCTTGCCATATCCGGATTCCATGTTGCATATTTAGTAGTAGGAAGTGCATAAGGTAAAGATACCATCCTCCAAATCTCTAGGCTGATCCCTTGGTAGTAGAATTGCATCCTTCTTTTCCAATAAGTATAGTTGCTTCCATCAAAAGGTGGTGGCCGGCTCACATAAGTTCCTTCAATGTTGAGGTTTCTAAGCTAGTTGTCCCCCATTCTTCAAGACCTATTAGGGCTTATTAAAGACCTTCTCTGATTCCAATTGAAATATATAGAGGGGGGTGAATATAGCTTTTGGTACTTTAAAATTTAATTTAAAATATAAAGCAAAGAAGGAGGAGGAAACAAGGAAGACACTTCTATTTAGAGTGGTTCCAACCTTTGAATCCAAGGTTGTCAGTCTACTGCCAAATTGTTTCCAATTAGAATTTTGAAAGTGATTTGTTTTATTTACCTCGCAAGTATGTTACAACAAAATACAATCACCTTATACTTGAAGTATCCTTCACCTTGCAGTAGACTCAACCTCCTTGAAGTAACCTCAAGCAACCTTGGAGCAGCCTTCACCACCTAGAAGTAGCTCCACCACCTTAAGATAGCCATCACCTAGAAGTAGCTCCAACCTCACTTGAAGCACCCTTCTTGAAGTAACCTCAAGAAACCTTGGAGCATCCTTCACCACCTTTAAATAGCTCCACCACCTTACGATATCCTTCACCTAGAAGTAGCTCCAACCTCCTTTGAAGTAGCCTTCTTAAAGTAACCTCAAGCACACCCTGGATCAGCCTTCACTTTGTTGAAGTAGCACCAAGAAACCTCCTTTCAACAGCCTCCAACCCTAGGAGTAGTCAAGGAGAACAAAGTACAATATTAAAGAAATAGATTGGATGAAAGAAATACTTAACCAATGAAGTACAGCTCTTTGATCCTATATCAAGCGTATAGATCTCCTAACCACTTAAGATGGATGTGGCTAAATGTGGTGGCTAGGAGATTGTAGTTATTGAACACAACTTTAGAGCATAAGGAAGAAGATAGCAAGTGAATCTCAACTTTTTTGCTCTCTATAATGGATGCTCAAGTGTAGCTTATGTGTTTTAGGTGTCCTAAGGCCTCTCCTATTTATAGGAATGGTTTGCAAGTGTCTAGGGACATTTTAGAGAGTCTCTAGAGTATTCTTAGTGCTTAGCTAGTTGTTAAGTAGAAATAAGTTGGGTTGCAACGGCTAAAATGTTTGTTAAATGTGAAGTTTCCAAAACTTTTCTCGGACAACATATTGTCGATCAGATGACTCTCGGTCCACAATATTGTTGATCAGATGACTGTCTGGGTTCAGCTGGCTATATCTCTATTTCTCTCTTGTTTAAACCTTTTACAATGGCTATATCTCGGTCCACAATATTGTCGACCGAAAAGGACTTTTTACAAGGATTTGCAATGTATATGAGGCCCTATTGATGACTCATATGAAACATATCAACCCTAAAGTCTTCATGTGAGTGTAAGATAGGGTTTTGGGTGGATAGGGAAAATATAATGCTTGATTTACATGATATCTAATTACTTCTACATTATATACTTGTACAAGTTTTTACATTGATTACAATCATGAAAATATTAAACATTAAGTGCATTGATCTTCAATTTGTTTTTATCAATATTAAACATTAAGTGCATTGATCTTCAATTTGTTTTTATCTTCAATTATCCACTTAGTATGATCTCCTTATTTCCTTGAACCCTAAAATACTCAAGTAGCATGTTAGATCCACAAGAATGAAATGTTTGTCATCATCAAAACAAAGGTTATGTTAATGTCCAATTTAACCAACACTTAATTGTCATGATTTCCTCTTTTGTCAAGGAGAAATATCTTCCATGCTTTTGTAATGACATTTAAATTACGAAAAATGATCATATCTGGTTACTGAATTTGCAAAGTCTAAGACAGAGCACCTAAAGGAAGTGTGTGGGTTAGCCAACTTGAAGACACTTAATATGAATGAAAATCTTAATCTATCCAAAAATTATGGATGATGATGGGGTTTGAGTAAAAACTGATACAACAAATAATGGGGCCTTAAATAGGATTTTTTGAAAGGAAATCTAAGGTTATAATGTACACTAGTTGATATAGAGGGACATATCATAGTTCAAGATAGGCATTGTCTCTAAATCATGTGATTCCACCCATTTTTCATTACAATTCCTCCACCACCTTAAAATTATCAAGTAAACTAAATTGTTTCCTATTGATTGCATTGCATAGAATAATAGGTGGCATAACAGTTAGTCTTGTCATTGCATTTGTTAGAAAAAATTAAAAAATTGATATTTGTATATCAAGTAATTGCATAACAAATTTCATGTAGATTGCATTTTCTTTTGCATCATTCTTTTATCATGTATATATGGTGTTCTCCTCATATATAAAGTGAAAGGACACACATCCATAACCCTCTAAATGAAAATAAAATTCTCATGTTGAATAAAACCCTGAGCATAATTCATAAATCATGCTAAAATAAGAGGGAAGAGAAAAATAATAATATTAAATAAAGAGGGAGAAAAGGTTGTCTTGAACTCAACTCTGAATTTTTCTTCAAGGAGAAGTGAAAATATCTACACATGTGCATTATTTTATTCCACTCTCATCAATTGAATGGGATCTTCAATGCACGCATCATTCCATCAAAATAGTAGGCATTATTATTCATGCATTTCTCATTACCTTAATGTTATAGGTTCATCATATTTTGTTTTTGCATAAATGATTCAGAAGTCACTTGTAATTCTTATTCATATCCACCTACTTCATTCCACTCATTTCTCTTTGTTGTACGACACATATATATCGATCCCCTCATTAACGTTTATATGAGAAGTTGCATCCAACATAGTTGGTAGTAGATAAGAGCAATGTAGAAAGGGAATCATATGGTGCATCAAGTGAATTCCCTATTGACTATGATATTAATTGCTCTATTATTAGTGTTTCTTTGAACTAAGTGTGGACATATTTAATGATCATTTTTGGGTCACTATAGAATAGTTATGTGTTCAGGGTCAGTAAGGGCCAGTTTGGGCCCGTCAAACATAGGTATTTGAGAAATGTAGTTCATGTTGTTTGTCCTCTTGCTAATTTATTTCAAAAAGATACAAAGGTAGTGTTTCTCGAGGGCCAGAAACAATCTTAGGGGATTTTGATGCAATGAGTTTTGTTCACTTTTCAGAGACAATTTTGCTATGTATTTCATGAATTATTGCTCATTTTGACATTAATTATGTATTGTTTATTATTATTAGATGGTGAAACAGTATTGCATCAAATAATAATTATTTTCACTAAATTATGTCAATTTCTCATAATATATTCAAACTTATATTTAGTTTTTCTATATTTTAGGTAATTGGAGGACTTATAAGGCAGCTTAGTGCTACCGACACAATGGTCGGTAGTACTGACTTAATGCAAAAATCAAACAGGGAGTTTAAAGGAATCTTGGTGCTACCCAGATGAGACTCGATGCTACCAATTCATGGTTCGAGGTCACCAAAATAAAAATTCAGTGCAACCAACTTATAGTCTATAGAGAAATAGGAATTGAGTTTATCAACTTGGTACTGCTAACTAGCTAGTCGATAGTATTGTCATTCATCATTAGGTGAATTCAGAACCCACAAAAGAACAAATCACTGCTACCGACCCACTTGTCGGTAGTAGCGACACTCAGTGAGGGTTTTGAGTCAGTCAAAGACTCGATGCCACTAACTTTTAGTCATTGGTATTGACTTGATGTGATCAGTGCAAATTTCAGACCACAATAGATCTCACGGCTGGGAATTAATGACGGTCTGAGTCCCCCTTATGACCTAAGGGGAGTTCAGCTAGACGGAGGGGATCGTGTTCTATTCTATTAAAATCAAGCATGAAGACGTGCGAGGAGAAAATGAAGGATACAACCATGTCACGGATGATTTGAGCACCTCTGGAGAGTACATTTGTGGCTGGAATGTTGTGGATTGAGACATTCACTAGAGGGGTTCTTTTAGAGTGGTTCCTCTAGGGGTTTATATCGGTTTTCTCATTTTTATCATGTTTTCTCTCTTCTCCTCTATGTATGAGACAAGAGAAATCATACAAGGTTAATCCCCTTATTCCTTAGGACCTAGAAGTAGCCTTGTTATCATTGTAATTGATTTTCATGAGTTAAGATAGTCAATTCTTTTAATTCTAGACTTAAATCTTTGACTACTTAATGAATTACATATGCTTGATCATCATAGTTAAATACTCAGATCATGAATCGCTCCGAAAGAGGGATTATGGGTTGGAAAGGTCATAGATTTCCATAGCCTATATCGTGTCTTGGGAAAGGGCTTAAAGTTGTAAATGCTATAACCTAAAGGGTTTTTTAATGCACCTAGGTAATTCCTACGTGTCTATGGGAGTGAGATTTGTCTTAGTATAGGTATTGTATTACATTGTGGGGTGGATAATACTTGCTATAGGTTCTTGGTCTAGGGGGTAAGAGCAAATTCTTATTAATGAAATGGGGTTAATTTCAAGGTACACCATGGTGTAACTATAATTCTAAGGAATCCATCCAATCAGTTATCACAATCCACTTAATTAATTTTTAGTTCTTGCAGTTAGTTTAAATCAAACAACAAATCACATTTTCCTTAGGCTAGCTAATTAGGTTATTTAGTAGTACTTTCTGGATTAACATTTCCCTGATTTTGATATTCGGGCCTCATAGGCATATACTACCTGACATGCACACTTGTGTTTTGCACGCATAGTTTGGGCTTGTCAAGAAAAAGTCTCCAAAATTCTTAGGTCCTTGACACCTAACTTCAAAGATAAGGCAACCTCATTAGAAAAATCTAGTGACCTTTCTAAATTTTTGATGGATCAGGTCATTGGAAACTCAGAGACACATGAAGTGAAGCTTCAAGAAGAGGCAAAAATAGAAGAAGAAGAAGAAGAGAAAGAAAAAACTTGTTGCGAAAAAGGGCATGTCATTCAAAGAAAGAACTTGAAATTTAGCTTCTTCTTATGACTCGTCTATTAGTTAAGAAGAAATACATCATAAAGGTGAGAAATAGGACATTGAAAGGGGAATGCCCAGAACTCAAGAAGAAAAAGAAGAATAACTCCAAGTACAAGAAGAAGAAGGCTTATCATGCAACTTGGTATGTGATGAAGAAATATGTCATCAAGTAGTTGAATGGCTCATTTTTGAACATGAAGACAATGATGAACAAGAAGAAGAAGGCATGCAACATAGTGATTATGAGGTATCTCTCTTAATATTTTTTAAATAAGAACTTATTAAACGTGTTGAACTTACTTCAAATGAAGTTGAAAAGCATAAGAAAAAGAAAAATAAATTGGTAAATATTGTTGATTCATTAGATGATAAACTTAATGAGATAAATGATCAATATGTGAATGATAAGAATAGGAAAATGAACTTGTTTCTAAAAATTCTTCCTTGCAAACTCAAGTGACTACTCTTTTAGATATATTGAGAAATATGAAGAAACATCCTATTTATTGCTCACATTTTCATTAGGGTATTATGCTTGATATAAATGATGAGTTAAATGATAAAATTGATATACTTGAAGAAAATGTTGCTAGTACAAGACGATGCTTAATTTCTACTATGAAAGACTCTCTATTTCTTGCTAAAAAAATGAAAAGTTGAAGATGACTAGATAAATTTTCAAATAGTAGAAATATTTTGAATGGTATGTGGCATTCTCATAATCATGTCATCACTCATGAACTTGGTTATATTCCAAGAAATGTTAAAAGAAACAAGAAGTAAGGACATACATTTTGAAATCAAATACTAGTTCTTATTTTTCAATTGATCATGTTACATGTTTTCTTGTGGGAGATATGGTCACTATTCTTTCTCATGCCCTTTCAAGATAAAAAGTGACAATAACACAGTTTGAGTACAAAGAATCTCTCTAGAGGAGATGTCATATGATCATAGACTTCATTGGATATTAATTTTTTATCATGAAATGTGTTCTTTCATTTTTTTAATCCTAAAATGTTTAGTTTATCAATTTGTAGCTATATATTTATATTTAATTAGTAGTGATGTATTTGTGTAGGACTAAATTTTTCCAACAAACTATCTCTCAGTCGAAATATAGTTTGACCGAGTGTTCAATCATAATACACCTATATCAAAATATTGATTGCCAAGTTTTAATTTATCTATCTTGCGAATACTATTTAGATTTGGTTTGCTGCATGTTAACTTGGTCTTTCAAGTACGAAATGAATTTTTTTTCCAAGATGCAAATGTGTCTTTGCACTTAAATGAATAGATTTAGCTTTGTAGTTACTTTCTTTGTTTGAGCTCAACTTTTATGAGAATAATAATATGGGGGAGCTCAAATCATGAGATTTTATTGCCAACTTTGTTAAATGGATTCTCTATATCAATTATGGACTTAACATCCCTTAAATGTGGTCTAAAGACTCTTAGTTGACCTCATTTTGGTTTCTACAGCCATCTCTATATCATAGAGTACTACATATTCCTTACATCAATATTGAGATATTCTTTATAAATTGGTGTTTTTCTCAACACCTTTATTAATGGTGGACTTAGCATTCCTTACCATTTCTTGGAGTATATTTTTTATGTATTGTGATTATGTAGTCTTTTTATCATGAAGGACTTAAAATTCCTCTCATTGGTAATTAGATAATATTTTTTCTTGATCAAATATGGATTTTTCTAGGTACAATGTACCATTTTTCATTTGATGTATTCACATTTTTTTTCTTGGTGCAATTGTTACGTCCTTATTTTAAATTGTGTGTATATATTCCCTCCCTAAAATGACTATCTTGTTGAGGGGTGTGTCTTCTTGAGGGGGACCTTTGGTAAGTATGACTCCTTTATATCTTCAACAAAGGGGATAAAAATCCATGAAGACAAATTTGGCTATCTACAACAATCTAAAGGTGTGACGCATTAAATTGTCACTTTGAAATTATATTATGGAACCATTTGTCATCATAAAAAAGGGGGAGATTCATGTCTTTTTGGATATGCTACACATTTCTATGGCACAAATATTTTTCATTTGTGTCACTAACAGGTGCATGTAGTGGTTTAGATAATCAAGGAACTTAGACAATATCCAACAATAAAGAATATGTAATATTATATGTGTTTGGATGTGTGTAGGTCATGTTGTACCATGTATATGCTTTGTACAAGTGCTTTCATACAACATGCTAGGAATGATGTACGAGCAAGTGATGAATGGCCCCATACTATTGTAAACCCTATTCCATACTTATATCAAGTATTTAGAATAGTTAGTGTCATTAGAAAAATCATCTGATATGTTTTCCAAGTGTTTAGTAGTGACTTTACAAAGAATATTTCGACCGAACTCTTATTCGACCAAGATCCATTTTGATCAAACTACACCACAGTCAAGAAAGAGTAATTGTAGAAAAAGAGTAATTTAAAACTTGTGCCTAAGAACAATTATCCGTCCAAATACAGTTCGAGAAATCTCAATCGAAGTACAATCCAACTGAGAATATTATATAGTCTAATCATTGTAAACTCGACTTTTGATATTCTAACAGCTAGTTTAACATTTAACTCAGCCTAAACACTCCCAATAATTATGTGTACCATTCCTAAGTATTTTGTATATATAGGAGTGCCTTATGGACACATAAGACACACACTTGAGCAATCTATTGCATATTATCCTACTCTAAGCTTAGAATTATACATTTCTACCTTTATATCTATGTGATATCTCAGTATAGATGTCCTACTCCATCAAATATTGCCTTGATTAATCCTTATGAAGAGTCCATCATCACTTGTTTATAGAGAGCTACAACTTGTTATCTTATAAATAGTTGGAATTTCCTTCTTCCACTCTTGTTCATGTTGTTGATTCATGGTGCTTCTTACTACTACTTGTGAGAAGGTTGTGAAGAAGATTCTCAAAGCTATTTCTTGTGAGAAGGTTGTGTCCAAGGCATGGAGGTTGATTGTGATCTACTCCAAGTTTTTAGTTCTCCTTGAGCTATAAAACAAGGGTTGTCTTGAGCCACAAAAGACATTGATTATTCTTTGTATTTTGTATCAGTAAAGAAAGGAATAAAATACAAGGTAGAAACATGGTTGGAAGCAATCATGCAGTGGACTAGCGCCTTTAGATGGAACCACTCTACATCTTGTGTTTTTGTGTGGTTGTTTTTATTGTCCAATTACTTGCTTTATATGTGCAGTGCATTATTTTTTAAGCAAGCTACAATCAACATTCCTTTGTATTTTGAATTTCATTAGTTTTATTTTATCTCTATCCAACCCCCCCCCCTTTTTTGAACATACCAGATGGCTGATTTATTCATAGGATACTGACAATATCATCATTGCAATATTACTTATTTTTTTCAAGGATAATGGCCTTGAAACCTTGGAAGTATTCAGAAGAAGATTTATTGTAAGTATTGGTATCCCCTATTATCCCCATTAAATTTTGAAAACTCAATTTTGATTCTCTAGTTTAGTTTTATGGAATATAATTATCCAGCAATCTTCAAAAATAATCTATAAAACATGAAGAGAATATACATATATTGAAAAAATAGAACATGTCAAAATGCATTTGAACGTATTTCATATAATGGACTATAGTGTGAACTTGTCCAAGTGGAGTTAATATATTTTCTACTTCTGAAAAAATAAAAAATATTTTAGGTTGGAAAATGATTTTCCATCATTCGAAGTAATCAATTTAGGTTCTCACAAGTATATCCATATGAATTAATATATTTTTTATTTATCTAAGTATAATGTATGAAACATATAAGTTTTATTATATAAGAATTTAAGTAATAGCAGAGAAATCATACCATAAGATTTACATAATTTTGTCCAAACTCTGTAGTTGTAGGTTATTGCTTTTATTTCATAAATCTTATGTAACATCCTAATTTTTTGGTTCTATTCCCCATAAACTTCAAATGGAACAATAGACCTCATCGTACTCAAAACCATCTTGGCGGTTCATTCAAGGGTATGTTCTGATCTTGAGACCTCAATATGGGTAAAGTGATGTATGAGGAGCCCTAAAGGGTGATCTTGTGTCCAAAACATGACTCATTTATTGATAAATGGGGAAAGCATACTAGTTCATTTGATCATTTTCATTTTATGAATTAAGTTCAAAA
The DNA here is from genome assembly GCA_963693085.1 of Alisma plantago-aquatica. Taxonomy (NCBI): domain Eukaryota; kingdom Viridiplantae; phylum Streptophyta; class Magnoliopsida; order Alismatales; family Alismataceae; genus Alisma; species Alisma plantago-aquatica. The sequence goes on along the minus strand of OY856412.1, from coordinate 1,286,107,193 downwards.
TATTCATTGAGTCTTTATACAAATATTTACATATTTATGCAATTCAATAAATGAATATATTTATTTGACAAAGATTTATCTCACAAAAATATATGTTGAGATTGTATATGAGGTTATATAGTGAAATATTATATAACAAGTGATTATATTGGAGTATATTTAGGTATCCATACCATATATTATTGTTAAATATACATGTATGTTATGTTTAGAAATATTATATAGACCTAGTGGGTACATATTAGGTCATCAAACTTTATTGTGATACGCATAGTCATTACTGCAAGACAATATGTGATTGACGAATTTGCCAAGTGATTTGGTATTCAAGTTTATTTAAATATTTCTTTTAAAGATCCCACTTTTGGTTTTAGATTAAGGGTTTAAATATTTGCACAATATCTCAAAATTTCCTGACATATAGGTTTGTTGATTATTTAGCAAATGCTAAAATTCCATCTAGTTCAAAATTATGAAGTGTAACTTATGGTTGTCCAAATATCATGATAAAGAATTCAATAGTGTGATATTTTCTTTGAAATATTTATAAATTATGACAAAGTGGATTACATCAGGATCTAGCTGTCGGATTCAAACCATACTTGGACAGAAAATCCTTATTGGTGGAAGTACATTTGAGAAATTGTATTATTTTGTAAAATTTTAAATATTGCCATTTTTGGAATAGTTGTGATGTAAAATTTAAAAGTTATTATATCTTGTTTGATAAATATTTTAACCATAATTCCTTAGGTGTTATCAACATAAATGATTGATATATTACAAGCTCGTGATTTTTGTAATCATTGGCCTAGTTACTAGATAGAGAAAGAGGACTTAATAGATCTTGGATAATGAGGAAAATATAAAAAGGTTGGATTTTTTTTGCTATTAGATTTCAATATAAGGATGATAGGATCATCCCCTAGTTCCTATTAAAAGAACTAGTAGAGTACCATTCCAAGGAGGATCTATTGAATGATTCAACTCTTTATAATTAATAGAGTTACGTAGGATGCCTTTTGTGAATCCCATAAAAACATATACATTACAAATTAAGATCCTCAACTTTCTTCCCCAACCTAGGTTGTAGTGAGGATCATTATGTACACATGGTGTTCCTTGCCCAACCAAGGCTCAATTAAGAAGAGGTACTATGGACTCAAAGGTCATTTGTCGATAAAATGTGTTCCCCTAGGTATGAAAAGAACCACGAGACCATATAGGGATGTTTGAACAATCTATGAAGACCTATTAATCTTCTCTTCATCCTTAATTGGAAGGTGTAGTTGATTCCCTATATAGACATTGTCCACATCATTAGTTTCTCATGCCGCATCGACATGAGGTAGATAGGTGGAACACCATCAAGGCCAGTGAGCTTATGGAGGATGATTGTGGTTATTTTTTAGGATCTAACTTGGATGTAGAGTGTGTGGAACCCCTGATCTATACTATTATTGGGTCCCCTATTCATCAATAAGAGAAAAAAGGGTGGATAAGAAGGAGATGAATGTGGTGGGTTAGGATTTTTCCCAAAATATCATGATTTAGTGTGCCATTGGTGAAAGTACCAGGGAGAGAACCCTTCATGGGACACTAAGCTCAGCCACGATGGGCCAGTTAGTGCAATGTCAGTCTCTAAATTCATGATTAGCATCAAGTTTTTCCTAAAATATCGGTTATGACAGTGAGTCTGTATGGATCCCAAAATAAGAATGACATTTTTTGAATGGTTCCTACTATGGATTCACAAGGATACCATTCAAAAAGGGAGAGATCATTGATCACAACTTGTCAGATTATATATGGAAAGTTAAAAATACTCTAGAATATAAAAAAATTTGAAATTAACATATTGTGATATGTATCTTGGTGTTCAAAGTATAAGTTATACGTTATAAATATCTTAAAGTATAATATCATTAAAGTGTAGTATCATTTGCTTGGCAATACTTCACTAATACTATTGTAGAAGAGACACTTGTTCTTTAATGGGGATTAGTGAGTACTAATTGAACAAAATGGTAATTAGTTATCAAAAGGATTCATTACACCCATGTAGATATTTATCATCTATTTGAAACCTCACATCCTGATTTGCAATAAAATATTTCATGTTGTGAGAAGCCTTAGCTATATATAATAGATATATATATAACCTTAGAGATCAACATTAACATTTTATTTTGTGTTTCTATGATCATAGATTGTCTATATGTCCTAAAAACACTATTTATATGTATTAATGCTAGATTTATTATAGGTAATTAATAGCCAATATATGTCTTTATCATCTTCATACACGAGCATTGATAATAGAAAAGTGATTAAGGATACAAAGATCAATTTTTGTGTATAATTTTAATCATTTAATGTAAATTATTGGACCATGTGATTAAACCTAAGTCAAGGTATAATCATGTCTCATGTAATTGAAAATAATAATTGTATTTTACACCTAAGTGATGGTAATGACCAATGAGATAAATAGATAGAATGTGGTGGTTTAACATTAACCTAAATGGAATTCAAAACTACAATACTTGATCCAATACATAGTTTACATCCAAGTATAACCTACATGGGTGCTATTACACATTGGTATTTTTCTAAAGGATATTTACAATGTCTCCCAATTTATAGGATAAGTCACAATTTTCTTTATTGATCCAGGTAAGTGGATCATGTCCATTAAGTGACCATTATGTTTTTAAACTTATCATCCACTCCTACATAAGAAACCTAGGATTTCATGTGATTTTAGATATTAAGTATTTAAGATATTTACTTCATATTAAATTAATCTTATCGATGATCAAATTTTAGATATTTAAGATATAAAGTAACTTTTTAGATACATAGGGCTCATATATTTAGTTCATTTTATTTCCTTAATATTTTGGACATATATATTTGATATTATATATCTAATAGTAGACTTTTATTCACTTGTGCTATATGAAATCATATTATGATTGAGGCGTCTTTTAAGATTATAAGATTTTAGATTCAGATACAATCATGATATGAGTATTCATGTTGGATATTAGATTCAATTTTAGTTTTAGTTACTGAGAAATTCATATTCAACTTTTACTATTAAGAGTTCAAGTTTGTTTCTCAAATTTTTAGATTCAGATGTCAGCATTTAGATAATTCACTTCATTAATAACATATGAAGTTAACTTTATATAATAACTCATCACTAATGGCTATGCCATATCATAGGTACCTCGGAACCAATTTACATGCACGTTGGCGCAATCGAGAGGCACTTCAATGAAATTCTTATGTACTTCAATACTAATTTGAATGAAAACATGTGAAATTGTTAAACAAATTAGTTTCCCTTTAGAGGCACTGAGTTCCCATTTATAGAATTATAATAGAAATGAAATACTAATGCAAATAGGACTTATAATGTTGTCCAGAATGTGATAATATCATGAAAAAAATATGTTAATGTACTTTATGTTAACATCTTCTAGTGTTTAGTCATAATTTATGTATGTTTTACTTAGTAGAAGTTTGATGACACTTACTCAAAAGTAATTCCTTACTTGATATGTCCCCATGTACATAGCATCAAGAGGTTTAGTCAAGACAAAAGATACAAACACAATTCTACGAAGTTTTCTCAGTAGGGCACATCTACAGGGTCCAGCATCTTAAGTTAGAATAGTAGATTATTGTATCATGCCAATATATTTTTTATAAAACTTGATGTAAAAGTTTCTTTTCTATTAAAACATATACACTAGCTTTTGATGATATTTGTTCTATTATTATTGTAATAAATATCATTCTTTGTGACATTTGTGAAATTCCAAAGGACCTGAATGGAAGTCCATGCTTCCACCCATATGTTATACAAATTGGGAAGCTATCGCTTAATAAAAATGTATAGGATGCATTTGATGCTACTCAATTTCATTACATGGAAAATTCATTTCATCTTTGTTGGTTATTCAATGGAGCCTTCTTCCCAATTTATGTAATATCATTAATCAAGGTCCATACTTATTATATTACTTTTAGTATCTTAACCATTGACCATCACTATAATAGTAACATGTGTTGCAATAAACTTGATGCCAAGTATTTATTCATAAGTGTGTATAAGATTCTTGAAGAATATACATAGTAATATTTTACATAATAAAGTGGAAAATTTCTTACATACATATGAAATGGTTATGCTTAAGTTTTAACCAAGATCACTCCACTAATTGCAAAACCCAAGGGGGCTGGTAAGATGACACAAAATTCAAGTATGGTATAGGTCCCTACTTTACCCCCCCCCCCCGTACCCCCACCCAAATAAAAATGCATCCATTTCTTGTCTCAAGTTAAGGCCCATTGTTAATAGATGTTTTATTTTCAATAGTGAAGTTTTATTGGTTTCATGGATGGTGATGGGTGCAATGGAAGAAACAAAAATTTCATCTGAATGCTTGAGTAGATGTCTTTTACAATGATGTACTCTGAAAGGAGGGTGTGAAATATACATTTTCATGGAGTATACCATTAATGTTACTCATGCGTTGATGTGTGTTGCTTACGATAATGGAAGGGATGGTAGTTTACAGCATTATGGTGACATGGTTGCACAACTCTTGTGTCTGTACAGTATCCATTGAGAAGATGTGAACTCCAACTCATATTGATTGAGCCAGAGGGTAGTAGTAGTCTCTCTTGTTAATTTCCTAGCATTTCTTCCTCCTTCTTTCTCTCCCTTGTGGGTGATGAAATCTAGGGTTTTTCACATGTCAAAATTATGTATGTGAAAACCATGTCATAATGCTCCTTTAGATAAGGGAGGCAGGGAATGGCATTTTCAATAAAAGTCACGAAACATAACACCACATGTTGAATTATCGTAGTTTCTCATGGACACGCTAGTTGATTGACTAGGCCAAATACAACTTTCTAGAAAAAATATCATTCAAAAATGAATTGACTAATCACATTAGTTGATTGGTTGTTTCCAATTGATTGGTTAGTGAAACCAGTTGGTTGTATAGGGTTTTAGTAAACCTTATATCTAGTCAATTAAGTGACCTATCAAGCCAGCTCAATGTCTTTTGTTGATTTGACCGAGTACACCTAGTGGACGATCAGGTTTTGATAGTCCAATATTGTTCTAACCAACTATATAAACATTCTAATTGCCAATATATCATGGAATATTTCCAATCTTGTCCATGATTATCCTTCGTTTCCATGTGCAGTCTATGCATGTAACCTTATATGTTTTGTACTATGTTGATAGATGCATGTAATCATATTAAAACTTCACAAGCCATGAATGGTATCATACAGTACACCATTTCCACTCAAGTAAGTGGATAATTTGAAGGACAACTATGACCTATGTGTGACAAGTGTTATCCTGACCGTATGATCCCTTTATGTATGATATCTTGATTGAGTATGAGTCATGGAATCATCATTCTCATAATGTTCAATCTATGTTTGTTGATATAAAGTGACATTGAGATACATGTAATATTAACTCACTTAAGTGTGGCCATTCATTTCATATCCTCACTCAACAAGTGGCCAAGAATCACTCGAATAGTGGGGGAGAAACTCTATCTACATCACTCGCAATAATACACATGTGTCACAATGCACCAAGTCATTTCCTGTATTCAACCCTTACCCAAGGTGTTGCATTGAACATCACATGATCGTTTTAGTAACTCAAGGTCTAAGGACCACAGTCACCATTGTCACATTGAGATATGATTCTAATTTCCTTCCCATGGTTTTCATATATCACTCTCAATTGGGGTTTTTTGGTACACTTGTTCACTAACAAGTACCTATGTGTATGAATTAATGTCAATTATCATGACTAGGAGATGTAGTCAATTCATACTATTCTTTATGTATGATTTTTGTCTTAATACTACATTAATATATATATGAATATATAACTATATAAGAATGAATACTATTAGCATACACATGATATAATGTTTAGGCCCTCAACCTGAAATCACATGTCATAGAATCATATACTCTTAGGGCATGATTATGTTCAGTTACTCACATGTCATTGAATCATATACTCTTAGTACATGACCTAGTTGTTGTTGTTGTCAATGGAGGGAAATTATAAATATTGTTTTGGACTATTTGCATGATCTCTAGAAAGTTGGATGAGTGGACAAGCTCTGCATTGGATTTCTATATCAAGAAAATCATACCAACATTTAGACATATTGTTTGAGATATTGAGTAACTATCTTGATGAAATTACACCCACTTAACCAATAGGTTTTGTAGATTTGATCAATGTTTTGTTGACCTTTCTATTAAGAAATGCAAAATAGGGTTGGGTAGAAATACAACCTAGATTAATAACCCTAAGACTCGACTTCTAGAAAGAATCAAGAAGATGTAGCCACATAAAAGTGACACCATGACCCACAATTACCTCATAGGTAAGAAAGCCACACAACGAATACCATATTCTTATTCATAACTTCACCCATCCACCTTAACCATTCTCCATCTTCCCCTTGGCCCCTTCCTCTAGTTTCTACTTTCATCTTATTCCCTTCTCCACCCATGATGATAGATTTCATCCCTATTGTGTTTCTTCCTATTGTTTCTCTCCTATAATAAATGTATCATATATCCACCACCAATGCATAAATATCCACTTGATTCACTACAACATTGTACATCCATAATTCCCAATTCATCCTTACAAACCCCCCATATTTTTCCCACGAAACATTATGTATTTATTGTTTAAATAGCAAATTCCAACTTCGTCACATTCAATTCACCATAACGAAGGCATTTCAACCCTAATTACACACCCACCACCTCATCTCCCTCCTTGTCTTATTCAACCACCTAGGGAATATATGTCATTCCTTGTCTCACTTTTGATGTGTTTCACACTTGTTTTGCAAATCACTCTTTGTTTATCTAACCTCTACCTATCTACCAAAATGTTCAAGAAGACTTTATTTTGTAAGAAGAAGAATTAAAACGCATCTGGAAGTTCATAACCTCTTCTTGAGGTAGAAAGTCTTCATGCAAGATGCAACATTCAGGAGATACCTTCTTCCCACTTATTAGTCTTTACATCAATGGATTATATCCAAGAGTTGATTTAATTCTGACACTAAGTGCCAAAATAGGTCTCAGAATACCAAAAAGATTGAAGTGTAAGCATATGAGATGTGTGTGGTCATTAAGGCATTGATGGAAGAGTTCCCAATTGCATAGGACACCCTTTTATATGTCATGTCTTAGCTACACCAAGACATTTATCTAGAAGTTACCTTTGAGAATTAGACCTACTTTGAGTCCCACTCAAGCAAACCAAATCATGCTTCCTCTATGGAGAAATTGTCTATTCATAGTAATGTCCCTCTTCTTTTATAGAACCTCTTTTATCCTTTGTGCATATTAATAAAATTGTAGATAATGGACCCATCTATAATTTCTCCATCACCTTTAACAACATTGTATCATTTTCTAGTAATCCAGATGATTGACCTAATGAGATTTAAGAAGATCATTTATCTAATGAGCTAAAAAAGAAAATATAATCCCATGTGCTATCTTGAACTAGTGAGAATGCACAAATTACCATTTCAATCATTTTCTTGGGAGTGCTAGCCTTTTCATATACCCAATAGTAGATATGATGCATAATTGAGACTCTCCCTTGAGTTTCACGTAAAAATGCAATGAAAAAATGGATCTTGAATGAGGAGAAGCATATCACAAATTTTAACTCAAATAAATAAACAAAGGATTTACAATAAGATTCAGATGCATCTACTTGTAGTTTCCTTGCCAAATAATGATGAAATGATTAAAAATCATGGATCGAGTGAATTATTTTATATGGATAGATCTCTAGATTCAATAAAAACTTCCCATGATTGGGATCAAATTGAAGAGACAAGAGACTAAAACAGAGAGACACATGCCTTTCTAGGTAGAGGAGGACCAAACTCTTGACTTTTTATCCTTGTCACCCATGTTAAAGTTGGGAGGTTGATGAGATGCAAGACTCATAGGATTAGGCCCTCTACATATACCTTGATCCAATGGCTCCTGAGATGTTGAGCTAAATTTGAGGGGTACATGGGTCCACAATGGAATGAGATGGCATATATTATTAGATCAGGGGATTGAACATCCGAGAGAAATGAAATAGCAAAAGAAGAGAGAGAAAAATAGGGTTTTCTCCTCTACAAATTTAGACATTTTTACAACATCATAATAAGGTATGCATGTTGTGAAATTTCTACCATATCTAGGAAAATGGGTCTAAATATTATATATAATTTTAGATCAAAAAGATAATGCTAGACATCTAATGTCATCCAACATAGTACATACTATTCAATTGAAATCCAAAGTTCCAATGAGAGACTGCTATATTATCCTTGATTTTTGAAATCATGAAGTGGAATCAAAGCAAGATACATAAAGGGTAAAATTTAAATGGATCAAAGAATAGGAAAATCCACTTCATCACATTCTACCACTACCCCCTTAAAAAATAGCTTTGTCCTCAAATACAAATGTCCTCTAATCTATTAGAACCCATATTCCACATCATCGATACTTTCTTACTCAGTATTATCATTACAATGTTGTAGTCTAGTCAATTACACATACAGCTATATTGATCAATTTGAGCTTGAAATTGGGATGATTATATCGTATGTCAATGATTCTAAAAATCCATGTAGTTTCCCTCTTGATCAATTCAATCTCTACATGTTCTATTTATCCTCTTGATCTCTTCAAGATCTATATGTGCCATCTTTTAGGTCTCTTGAAAGATTGGGTTAGGTCTCTCGAAAGATTGGGGTGGGACCAGGTACTACATACACTGAGAACTCTATTTTACACACTCATTCCAAGTACTCTCCACCTCCACTATGTTCTCTAGGGCTTCTAGTTGGGTAGGATTCAACATTGTATCAACATATTATGTTTAGATCATGTCACTTGGATTCGACACATAGAATCTATCTAGGTTTCTTAAGATCTAATTTAAGTGTGTAACATCCCATGCTTTGAGGTCTCAGATAAAACAGTCTTAAAAGGAATTATTCAAATACCCATACCACCAAGGTGCACTTCCTTTTCAAGGAGCCCATCACTAAAGAACTCTTAGGTTAACCATGCTTAGCCCAGAGTAGTACTAGGAAGGGTGACTAGTTGGGAAGTTGATCACGGCTTGCACGTGAGTGAGGACAAAGCACATAGATAAGGCTAGTGGTGGTATGTGGGGCCAGTCATCATTCCTGAAACTCTACTAGATCCTTGAGAAGTGGACCCCAGATATTACATTATGTATCGGAGAAAATAAGTAGATGGCCACCAGTAAGCAATCTGATTCATATGTTCTAACCCTAGGTAAAGAAGAAGTGAATGCTTTTGGAAACCAAATTAGAGGTCTAGTCAAGACACATAATTTTATATAATGATAAGAGTTATGTGCCTAGATGTTTTGGACTTTTATGTTAACTCTAGAATTGTATATAGCTTGCTCTCTCTTCTCCCACACGTTTGTCTTATGGGACGCAAGCTTATGGGATTTTGTAGAGAGAGTATGTGCATAATTTCATGCTTGTCTCACCCTTTTAAATGTATATATTATGGGACATGTGCACTAGAGAGGTGCTAATATAAGTGTAATAAGACATATCACCTCTTAATATATGACCGGCCGACATGTATCCAAAGGTGAGAAATAAATAGGAATTAGAGTTAAAAGTTTGAGACATATAGTGACCTAAACCTGACCAGATACATAGTATGACCAAGCATGCGTACAAAGGGTGGATAATTTGACATAGATAAGCAAGTTATATCCATGGTAGAATTAGAACCCCTAGGGGAGAGGTAAGAGAGATCTTTTTTCATGTTAATGATAATGTAGAACATATTCATAAGTACACCCACATGTTGGTTTTAATAATGAGGTCAAAATAGTGTTTTGCCATGAGAATGAAACTTTAAGATGATATTAGGAATTAGTGTACATAGAATATGTTAAACTCTAAGGTGGGTAGTATGAGTAAATTTTAAGGATGAAATTTATCTAAGATGGGTAGAATGGTGACATCCTTCAAATCTATTACTTTGTGAAATAATTACATATCAATGCTTAATGAACATTTCACTAAATAAATCAAACTTCTTAGACCCCAATGCGTATTACCCCCAAATAAATAACCTTTTTCAAATTAAAATAAAATGGAAATAAAGAAAAATACAGCATTGGCAGTTATAAGATAAAAATTTAATTGACCTGAATACCATGCATAATATGGTAAAGAAGAAGTAAGTGAATGTTTTTGGAAAAGTAGAGGTCTATTCAAGAGACATAAGTTTAAATAACGATAAGAGTTATATGCCTATACGTTTTGTACTTTTATGTTAACTCTATAATTGTATATAGCTTTCTCTCTCTTCTCCCACATGTTTGTGGTATGGGACGCAAGCTTATGGGATTTCATATAGAGAATTATATGTGTATAATGTCATGCTTGTCACACCCTTTTAAATGCATGTATATGGCACATGTGCACTAGAGAGGTGCTAAGATAAGTGTAACAAGACATGTCACCTCTGATTATATGACCGACCGACATGTATCCAAAGGTGACAAATAAAACAAGAGTTAGCATTAAAATTTTGAGACATATAGTCACCTAAACCTAACCAGATGCATAGTATGACCAAGCATGTGTACAAAGGGTGGATAATTTGGCATAGTTAAGCAAGTTATATCCATGGTAGAATTATAACCCCTACAGGAGAGGTAAGAGAGGTCATTTTTCATGTCAATGATAATGTGGAATAGATTCATTAGTATACCTACATGTTGGTTTTAATAATGAGGTCTAAATAGTGTTTTGCCATGAGAATGAGACTTTAATATGATATTAGAAATTAGGGTGCATAGAATATGTTAAAATCCAAGGTGGGTAGTATGAGTAAATTTTGAGGACAAAATTTATTTAAAGTGGGTAGAATTGTGACATCCTTGAAATCTATGAAATTTTTACCTGAACCATAACTTAAAATCTTCTTGTTGTTCCCAAAGTTTTGATGTCTTTTCATGTATATTTGTATGATTATATGATTTTAGGGGTCTAAGTGTCCATTAAGTAAGATAATAGATGATTACTTGAGATAATAGATGATATGTATACCTATTTGGTTTGGTATATTGACTTTAATCATATTTTCTTCCCATGGCATAACTAAATTCAATGAAATTAGTATATATTATTATCTTTGAGGATCTCTCTAAATATATGATGCATTCATATATTAGTGCATAAGATAATTTGCTTTATATGGGCATATATGTATATGGATCTATATAATATATGATTATGGATATACATTTGATGTTATGGTTTCTATATGGTTTTGAATTAGCTCTATGTTCACTCTAAACAAGAGTTGTAGTTTGTTTTATATGCTAGGGTGATGGGATTAGGGTTCTTGATATTAATTAAGATCATGATTAATATAAATCATGTTAATTTCAGGAACATTGGATTGAATTGAGATCAGGAAAACTAACTTAGGATCCTCTTTGCTCCAAGGTAAATGGGTCACGCTACTGAGCACAATTATTCATGGTTTCTTTATCATTATGTATTGAGTAGAAATTATGATTTGAAGTTCAAATTTCTAAATCATGTTCATTATATCAAATGCTTGATGATTTCTACATGTTATGTCTTATGGTTACAATGCACATTAAGATTAGAGGTTATCACTAATGATTCATGAATCTAAAGTTCAAGTCTAAAGAGGGAGAAATCCCATCATGTCAAAGTTCGAATATCATGTCAATTTTAATGTTAGGATAATTGGAATTGAATCAGTTTCTATATGCTTCTGAAATCATGGACCTCAAGAGGTCATCAAGGGATTTTCTAGCATCAAGGGCTTTCATAGAAATCATGTGCTCTTAAGTGGGTGTCCTAGAGAGATAAATATATCAATTGTTCAATTCTTCATGTTATTGAATGACTGAAGCATGTTTAAAGTTAATTCATGTCAAGTTTTCATTCATGTCAAATATAATTATTTTGATTATGTTATAAAGTTCCAGTAGTGTTTACTGATGTGTTGTTTTCCCCATTTGCGTGGTTGGGTACGTGGTGTCCCTAAGTTTTGGAGAAAATAAGGACTAAAGAAAAGTAAACCAAGTATTAGAAGATCTTCAAGTGCCAACTGGGGGTGCCATCTACATTATATGATCCTATTATTTAGAATGTTTCATTTTATAATTAAGTTACTCTATGTTTAGATGATTAGATCCTAGACTTGATAAAGAAGTCATATGTAGTTTTCATATTCCAAGAACAATGTATAAATCTTTTTAAAACAATGTATGGTGAATTATTTATTTATTTACAATGACTAGTGTAATGTGACATCCCCTTTGAGATAAAAGATTATGCTCAGTTACATTACATATTCAAAAAATGTGGTGTTACATTATGGTATCAGAGCTGAAATCCCTCTAGTAGGTGGGCATGCATGGGCCAGTGGCATGTTAGTTTTTGAACCATGTGGTCCAAGCACATTGGAAAGCTCTACCCATGGTGATGGAGCCACCCTTGCACTGGTATCCATGGTTAGGAGCTGGTGTACCTGGCCATGTTGAGTCTGCACTGAGATGGGAAAAATTATGAGGCCACACAGTTGAACCTTGATGAGGACGTCAAGAGTCTAAGTGGGGGAGATTGTAACATCCCAGGTGTGAGGCCTTGGATAAAATGATATTAAAAGGAATTATTATACTACCCATATCACCAAGGTGCACCTCCTTTTCAAATAACCCATCACTAAAGAATCTTGTAGTTAAGCGTGCTCAGCCCAGAGTAGTACTAGGATGGGTGACCAATTAGGAAGTTGATCATGGGTTGTGCGTGCGTGAGGACAGAGCACACAGTTAAGGCTAGTGGTGGTCTGTGGGGCCATCATCATTCCTAAAATTATATAGAGCCTTGAGAAGTGAACCCCAAATATTATAAAGTGTATATTCAGATTTCTAGCCAAGAAAATGGTGAGTTGAGCCCTAAACAACTAAGATTATTTCAGATTTATTATTTAACATACTCTAACTCTACCATATAGAAACATGTTTGTGCATAATTATATGCCATGTAGGAGTGTCATAATATAAAGGTTACCTTCAATCCATTTTTTATTTTCCTAAGTTTTCTTTTCAATTGAATACAAAAAGACAAGAATGTAGATTGCATCATAAGAGTTTGGTGTCCCATTGTCAAGTTGTACAGAGACACTAGTTCTTAAAATGTCCTTCTTTCTTACAATATTGATAGACAACTCTTACAAATATGCAATCTCCCATATGGTTATCACCATCAGTTTAGAACCTGAACCGACTTGGGTTTTGACCATTTCCCAAATTTTTATATGGATTATGATGATTAGATGGTTATCTATTTCATGGGGACAGTTCCTTTGGCATTAGTTTATGTTTCTTCTCTTGTTGCCATTTTTGTGTTGGAATTTCTATTCCTTTTTGGGTTTGGTAGGAACAACATTAGTTAACCCTAGGTAGGCTACTTGTGGCCTTTCCTTGTCCCATACCCAAGGTCCTTTCCATGGTCACAACATGGACATAGGCTATTTGAAAAGTAATGGGCTTCTATAAGGAGACAAAGGCTTTGAGGGCAATGTGGAGCCATCCAAAAGGTTCACTCTATCTTCTTCAGTTATGTTTTTAGCATGGTGCACAAGGATTTGGAAGTTTCAGTCATAATTCGAAACATAGGTTGTGTGAGGGCATTGAATTGCTTTATTTTTCTTTCCTTTTAAACACATGCATGAAGCGATTAGTGAATATGGGTTCAAAAGCATACCAAGTTAGGGGAACAACTTTTTATAATTTTCCAACCACAATTTTAATAAACCCTTCATATGGTAGGTGGCACAGGTAACCTTATCCTATTTTGGACAACTAAGGACCCCAAATGTGTTTTGCATGGATATCAACCAGCCATCACCTTTAACCAACCTCTTCTACATTATCACCAAAGAAGGCTTCAGGGTTCAATTTGAGAAAATCTTGGATCATCATGGGTTTTGACTTTTTATTATGTGTAGTTTCTCAGATACTATTTATGGTTTATGATTTTCCAAGTTATTCATGGCATCCATAAGAGCTTTCCTCTATTCTTCCCATTTCCCTATGTTAATGGACTTATTGGTAGAGTTTTCAACTTCATCCTCAGATTATCTTCCTCTTTTCCCTTTTCCCTTATAATTTTCATTGACACCAGACATTTTCACCATACTTGTTTCTTAGGGTTTTTGAGGCCTTATGCAAGAGATTTAGCAATATAAATGTCTCATCATACTATTTGAGTCAAGAATTCATATCATAGTAACATTGTAATTTTCGTCTAGTTTTAGGAATAAATTCATATTTTAGGCGTAACTCATACTTAGGATAACCATAATAGAGATTCTAGAACAAGTTCATCTTAAAAGAGAGATGTGAGACACTAATCTACTAAATAGGTGGAAGAGGACATCCCTTAAAGAAGAGGTAATATGCTAGAAGACTCCCTATAGAACCTTTCATCCACTTTTGGATTCACTTCAACAAGGTAGGTTCACAAAGAAACCTCAAACACTATATCTAGATGGACAGGGCATAATATAACCAAGCCTAGTGTGTGCACCAATCCTATAAACCTTAGTTTTATCATCATAAATTAGGGTTTCCTAGGTTCACTGTTATTTGAAATTATCCCTATTACATAGAGATTGTGTATTTGGCTAGGATACCAACACTCATGGAATAGCTTATCGATAAACCCAACTTCCTTGGTAGACAAATTTAATAGAATTTAGTGTGTTCATCACTAGTTGGCCATAGAAATATATGTTAGAAAAAGGAAATAATATCATCATTATTAAAATGAACCAGAAAGGTCTTACATAGGAGCCTAAAGCAAGTAAAGATGCATAATAAGAAAAACTAGTCTAGATAATCACTACAACTTTACCCATTAATAAATAATCCCTCATTGGGTTCCAATTTGGTGAATCCTTTTCATGATCTTAGCATGTAGCACAAATACCAAGTACAGAAGAAGCAGTAGATATAGTAATCTTCATTGTTTTCCTACATTTACCTAAAATCATAAAACCATACTTTGACATTGAAAAGGCAATTGTATGCTGAAAGTAAAACAACATAATTATTTTGTACATGAAAATATTGTGGGCATGGTAAGATGTATTATAAAAATAAAAATAGTTCATAATTTTGAAAGATTTTAAATAGAACATTTCTTTTAAAGTGACTTCTTCCATTATATTTAGGTGTCCAAAGATATGTCCACTTCGAATCAAGAAAGGCAATCACATGTAATGTTTGAAGACATGTCCTTTTCAAATCAAGAATGGAAATCATATGTGTCTAAAGACATGTCACTTCAAATCAAAGAAGATAGATCATTGGTGTGTGAAGACATGTCCACTTCTAACTAAAGAAGGGTGGTCCAAGGTGTATGTATACATGACCTTCTACCTCAGAAGGGTGATCAGAACTATAATGGAAGTGAATTCTTATCTATGTGAAAGGTCCATCAGCATACATATAGTAATCAAAATACTGGTTTGTCTAGTCAAATAGGAGTAAGTGTACCTTATGTTGATTCAAAGACAAGATCTTGTAGAAATAAGGTCAATCTTAGGTCAAACATTCATGGTCATAAAGACATGTATAAAAGGATCAAATTAGGGCATGGATTCAATATGGGTAAACAAGACCACAAGCTAAGGTAATTAGATCCTAATAAAACTATAAGTAGTAATCATTTATCCTATCAACATATTTCCCATATCATGATTCAATGTCCATATTTACAATTTAGGTCATATTAAGTCAATAAACCCTAATATTAACAGCATTGTCAATTTCCATATCAAGATTACTATTCACTATCAAAAGTCGGCATATCTGATTTGGAGTTGAATATACCCAAGATAACTGATTTGGAAAAGATTTATGATTTGGGGATCATTAGCATATAATTTGGACATTTAACCATTTTCAAAATAAGTGTGTAAGAGAAAGATTAAATTCTAGAGAAAAAGGATTGTAGTTGTCCTCTAGGCTATTCTTAACCGAGTCTTGCATTTTTATCATCAACATAGAATAATCAATTTTTTTGGGATAAACAATCAATTATTATGATGTTCTTAAGATCATGGTATTTTTCTATTAGTAGAAAGAAAGGGATGGGTATCTTTTATTTAGAAAATTGGTTATTGTGAGACCATGATTCGTTGTTGATTTGATGAAGATAGGATGGCCAGAACATCTCCTATTCTAAGTCGGGTTCAGCTCATTTGTGTAGCTTAGGGTTGATGTTTGTCTCATGGACTTGAGGGTCTATGTTGGGTTGCATTCTAGCACTCCTTGGTTTTTGTATATTTGATTCTCTATATATGAGTTGTCATCCTAACTACATCAACCTCAAGCAAAAGTGATCATGATAAAGCTTTTGCAGAAGTAAAAAGGAAGTAGAGGAGGAGGAAAATGTATGTGGCTCACAAAGGAGACATTCAAGATTGACTTGATCCTATGAGGATGGTGGAGACTATGTTTCTCATCGAGGAGGCATAGGGAATAATGAGGCTTGTTGTAAAGCAACTAGAAAGTCATAGGAAGAGGTGAGGAGAAATTAGGGGTTTAATGGCTTGACTAGTGTATAGAAAATACCAAGGGTGAGTGAAGGAGGTGCCTAAGAGACTATAGGGATTTATAGGTGGTATTAGATCTAGGCCTTGGGTTTAGGGTTTTATACCTCATTGGAGTGAGAGGGGGTGGGATCATGCAATTTGTTTTCCATGGCGAGAGCTCCAAATCCAATCAACTATCCATGATAAGGATCAGACAGAGAACAAGAAGTTGAAAGGGAGCTTTTGCCTTGTTGGTTGGAGGGGGAACACATTACTCTTTTTCATCATCACTCACATAGGTTCCTCAATCCAATGGCTCCTTAGTCATGAATCTCAATTTGAGGGGGGTTGGTCCATGGTGGGATAAGATGTCGTGTATATCCTGATAAGGGGATAAATTTTTTGAGAATAAGGGGACAAAGTAAATGGAAAGAAAAGGGAAATAAGAGATATAAAAATGTGATTTTCTACTCTATAAATTCATAAATTAGTATAAATTCATATGAAGGTCCAAAATTAATGAAATTTGAACCATAACTAGGTAAATGGTATATATCTTATATATAAAGATTGATATCAAAAATATGATGTTAGGTTATGAATTAATAAAGATATGTCCAGGAAAATGGAAACACTAGGGCAATAGATGAGTGATTTTGTTCTGGTATGGAACCTTTGGTTCATTTCTAGGTGGTCAGAAATACATAAAAGAAATCCATGTTGGTTTTCTTAATTTCCTCAAATATGACAACTTCAATACTTGAAAATATCCATAAAGGATCGGGGAGCATTCCATATGCTTGGCAGCCTTGAGAGAGAGTTCGGCTACTACATGAAACTCAATCTTGGGAATAATAGCATGTTGATGTTGGATGCCTAACTCAAGTGATCATTTATCCTATTAATATTTGGAATAGCTTGTGTGATCCTTACAATGTTTTTGGCCAAGTTAATAGTCCTGGGATGTCATAATTCCCCCTCCCAAATCCAAGTCATTATTGAAAGAGAAGAGGTATAAGAGGAGCATGCAAATCATAGGCGAAGAAGTTGAGGGTATGAGATATATGAGGGAGTATGTACAGTTGTTGTCCACACACATTGTATTCAATCGGGGTCAGTGGTTATTGTTGTAGAATTGAGGATGGTCCTAAGTTTTTTCAAGAGTTATCATAATATCTTATGATAAGGTTGTTACCATGGGTCAGCTTATATCTAAAATTACCTTGGGTAGTTTGAGAGAATAATTGGGAGATAAGGATAATTATAGGGGGGCAGAAGTTTTAATCAATGATGGTGCATATTGTGGATTTTGGGAGAAATGGGCACGACAAAAGAACCAAATTTTTCCTCAAAGCCCATGGTTTCTCATCGTTAATAGCATATTTAGAAGAAAGGGGCATGATATATACCTTTTCATGGAGTGTATCCAATGACTTTATCACAGTGGTGTCATGTATCACTTTTCGTAGTACACAAAGGGTGGTTGATGATGTCCTCCAAACATAGATGCCCAGTTCTTACATCTCTACTTCATCCACACAGAAGATAGGGAACTCCATGTTTTGTTGCTTGAGCTTCCAGCAAGGAACAACCTCTTGGTAACATGCTAGCATCATTATATCCTCTCCTCTCTCCCCCTCCTTTTTGAAAATGACGAGTAGGGGTTCCATTGCATCTAACGTGTAAATAAAACCATGGTTTTCATGTCTCTTTAATAGGGGAGGTGTAAGATAGGTTTTCAAACTAAACCTAAGTGACAATTTACCACAGACTATTTTATTGTTGGCGCTCATGGAATCAGTAGCCGAATGGCTAGCTGGTCTAGCCGACTGACTAGATAATTTAGATTGATATGGAAAACCATTTCATTAAGTAGTTGATCAATTATTCACATTAGTATATAAATTATTGTCTAGTCTATTGTCCACAGTAAACTTTTAGTTAGTAGATCAAATAATAATATCAGTCGATAGTCTAATTTTTAGTCTATCATCTAGACCCTCTAGTTTATTGTTTAAGGTTCCAAAAATCCTTGTATTATTCTATTTGATTGCCTAAACATTTTAGAACCAAATTAATTTAGAATTCTATCAATAGGAACATTTCCAATCATGACAAGAATTAGTATCCTCTTCCCTGTCCATCATATATAAGTGACATCATAGATTCCACATTACATTAGTAGTAATGTATGTAATAATATCTCAAATATACAAGTGTTGGGTGGTTCTAGGAACTTATCATTTCCAGCGAAGTAATTGGATAAGTTGAACAACTTCAACTTGTGTATGACTGGTGTTATTGTGATAGTTTAATCCTCTTCTAACTAATGTTCATATTTATATTTGAATTATAGAATCATCATCCTCTTAATATATAATCTATGCTTATCTATCTAGGGTAGAACTTTTTTTATGAACTCGGCGTGTTAACTATGGATTACATGTGTTTTGTATTCGCACTCATCAAGTAGCCAGGATGTAGTCCAATAAGAGGGAAAATTCCTTCTGTGTCACTCATAATAACTCTCATATGTCATAGTGCATATCCAATAAATATTTTATGGTGTCCTTTTTTCTGGTTAGATTGAGTAGTGTTGAAATGCATTGAACAACATGTGATCACTATAGAAATTTCAGGTCTAAGGATTGTAGTCTCTAGTATTATATTGGGATATAAGTGTGATTTCCATTCTATGGCCTCAATGTATCATTCTCAAGATGGAACTTTCTAGTACATTCATTCTCTAACAAGTACCTATTTGTTTGATTTAATATCAAATACCATGACTATTAAGACATATTCATTAGGCAACAGACATACTAGTGTTTATGCATTATTTAAAGCCTATTTTCCAAAAAAAATATTTTATTAGAGACTAAATAAGTATGTATATTCTTATCATACACATTCTCAAACCAAATTTGTATGTTTCAGAGTCCAACATTCTTAGGATAGTGGTACCTATAATCATTATGTCATATTGAGATCAAAAATATAAATGTAATTGTCTTATTATTAATCAAATAAAGTACTAAGTATTCCATTACAATCATCATATGACTGGCTCTAAGGGGATACACACCAATAGAGGTAACCTTCTCGTACTAGCTCTTCTCGTACTTGGGATCTTCATTTTATTTAATTTTGAAATTATATATAGAAACTTTTCTTTAACATAAAACTGAAACGAAAGAGAGAAAAACAAAAAACTAAAGGGACTATATGTACATCATTTTGTATGAATGCTATTTGTATCCATAGTCATTGAACTCCACAAATCATCTGGATTCTTCCTCAGACCACCAAAGATCTGAACATTCCTTTCAGACCAGATCTTCTGAAGGGTCAGACCAGCTGCAGTTTTCACCTCCCCCTGCAATGGAATAAGATCCTCAAGCCTCCAAGGTCTCTTCCCAAATTTGCGATTATACAAGCTCCAAATTTCATCACTGTACGAGAATTTGAACAGCAAATGGACCATGTCTTCTTCAGAAGCTTTGCACAGCACACATCTAGAAGCCAAAGAAAAGTCGGTTCGCTTCAGATAGTCACAGGTAGGAATCCTATATAGAAAACACCTCCACAAAAAACAAGAGCAGCTTCTAGGAAACTTGCTCTTCCAAACCCAGCTGGACCATTTTGTCTTCGGAAACTTTCTTCTGCAGACCTCCCATCCGTCCTTCAGTTTAAAGGTTTTCTTTTGCTTGTAAGTTATAGAATCATCCTCATCATTAAGAGGAGCCAGATCTGCCAAAACACTATGAATAGTATCAATCCCCCTAACTTTAGGGAGCAACCAATGCTTATTCATAACATAGGAAGAAATAACACATTGAGGGCCTTTACCAACATGAAGAATCATTTGATCCTCACACAGATCAAGCAAGGTCTTCTTATACAGTAACGAAGGATCCTTCCAGAATTTGAACACTTTACCATTCCCCACCTTGAAATCTACATTAGTTTTAAGCAAGTTTCTCATCCCTAGCAGCTTCCTCCATAACCAAGGAGCATTAGCTTTGCAGCCCACAGACCATAAGGAATCGTGTTTAATATAGCAATCGTGCACCCATTTAACCCAAAGGGACTCCTTATTACAAGCAATGTTCCATAAGTTCTTCAAAAGACCAGCCTTTGACCAGTCATGCACCAAGTGAATCCCCATACCACCTTCATCCTTCGGCCTGCAAATAGATTCCCAAGAAACAGTGTGGATGTGCTTATGATCAAAAGAATCATTCCAAATAAAATCCCTCATATTCTTTTCAATCCCAAGGATCACAGCCTTAGGCAGAGGAAAAGTTGAAGACCAAAAGATGTGATAGCTCGAGAAAGTAGAGATTACAAGCTCAACCCGGCCAGCATAGGAGAGGAGTCTTCCTTTCCAAGAGTCAAGCTTCCTCTTGATCTTGTCAATGATAGGAGAACACATGGCCTTAGTCATCCGACCAGTGAATAAGGGTAAGCCAAGATATCTAACAGGAAGGCTCGTGTTCCTAATATCCAAACATATAGAAATGTCCTCCTGGGCAGTACAGCTTTTACTAAGGAACAGATGACTTTTTGTATTATTAAGATTCAAGCTAGACACTGAGCAGAAAGTATGCAACACCAACTTGATGTTCCTAGCATTCTCAAGATCAGCCTTCGAAAAGATAAGAAGATCATCCGCAAAGACTATGTGCGAAATCCAGAAATTATCAGAAGCTTTGGGCGGAGTGATAAGCTTACTAGTAACTGAATCATTCAAGATGGCAGAAAAACCTTGCATGGCGATTACAAAAAGATAGGGAGCCAGCGGGTCCCCTTGACGCACCCCATTAGAAGCCTCAAAGGAACATGAGGGAGAGCCATTAATAAGAATTTGAAAAGAAGCAGAATTGGAGCAAACCTCTATCCAAGAGATATAGCACGGAGGAAAGCCCATTCTAGACATGAGGAACAGAATGTAGTCCCTTCTAACAGTATCATACGCTTTGAATAAATCATCTTTCACACAAAGAGTAGCACTACCGTTAGGGGAAGAGAAGGAGCTGAGCAAATCATTAGCCAAGAGGATAGCATCACTAATGGATCTTCCTTTAATACACGCAAACTGGTTTTTATCAATCAGAGCAGGGAGGACATCTCTCAACCTATTAGCTAGGATCTTCGTGATAATCTTAAACATCACATTGCACAAGGAAATAGGACGAAAATCCTTCAAGTTATTAGCCCCTTGAACCTTCGGGATGAGAGTGATGAAGGACCTATTGCATTCCTTAAGCAATTTACCAGAACTAAAGAAGCACAAAATAGCTTTAGTTATATCCTTCCCAATGATAGGCCAGCATGCTTTAAACAAAGTCCCATTGAACCCATCCGGGCCAGGCGCCTTATCTCCATTCATGCATTTGATAACCTCCTCAACTTCATCTTTAGTAACCCACTTCCTCAGACTTTGAGCTTGTTCAGAATCGAGCATAGGTAACCTCCAAGAATCCATCCAGTTAACTTCCCACAAAGGAGAAGAGTTAAAAAGGTTCTTGTAATAACTCACAACATGATTAGAAATAGCATCAGGATCTTTGATAATATTCCCCCCCTCCTGCAAGACATAAATACTGTTGTGGATCCTCCTAGTTTTTAGAGTTGCATAGAAAAAAGTTGTATTTCTATCGCCTTCCTTCAACCAAATCGCTCTAGATTTTTGTCTTATGAAACTTTCTTCATCTAAGAGAGCTTTACTCAGATCTTTCCTCAACGTAGCCAAAGAAACCTGCAAATGAAGATCACCTGGACTGGAGTCCACTTCCCTCTGAAGGACCATAGCCTTGGCTTCAATCTCTTTAACTTTATAAGAAAAGTTCCCAACCTATTTTCTGTTCCAATCCAGAAGAGCCTCCTTCACAGCAGCAAACTTCCTATAGACCTTGTACATAGGGGCCCCTTTAGGCGACACACCATCCCAAGCTTTTTTAACAGTATCCAGAAAATTAGGCTGATTGACCCAAGTATTAATGAACCGAAAAGGCACATATTTCCTCTTAAAAGGGAGCAGATGAAGAATAAGCACACGATGATCGCTGATCATGTTCGTCACAATCTCACCCCACATAGAAGGAAAAAGATTAAGAAAATGAATATTACTAAAGGCTCTGTCGATTTTAGAGAAAGTACTCAAGCCTTTTTTGCTATGGCTGTCCCAAGTAAAGAAAGACCCCTTGGTAATGATTTCCACTAAACCAGTGAACTCAAGAGAATTATTAAAGTCTGTCATACTTCTACTTGAAGGAGGATGCTTACCCAATCTTTCATTAGGAAAATGCACAGCATTAAAGTCACCAAGAATACACCAAGATCTAGAAAGAATGGAGGAAGAAATCTTATTCAAGTTATCCCATAAGATTCCCCTATCAACATCATCATTTGAACCGTATATAGTAGATAGAAAGAACTCCATATTACTCCTCTCAATAACCAATCTACAATGAATCAATTGATCGTTTTCCAAAATTTTGTGGAACTCCAGATCATTATCCATCCACATGATTATAATACGTGTATAAGAATAGAAGTTCTCATTAGCAAGAAACTTAGCACCAGGCCAAACTGATTGCACAGTGCCATCCAGATCCTTTTTGTTCACCCTGGACTCCATAAGAATATAAACATCAGCCTTGAGCCTACTTATTTCATTACGAATGCGAGAGAGTTTATTGTGGATTCCTCTCACATTCCATGCACATATCGAGAGTGATCTATCCATAAGGAACAGAGATGGCTTCCCCTTATGTACTTCCTTCCACATTACCTCCATCATCAAGATTCACAAGTAGAGAAAATTTATTAGGTGAGATTTGGATGTTCCTTACTGAAGAGATCGTCTTACCAGCTACCCTCGGTGGCGATTTAAATCTGCTTCTCTGCATTTCCCATTCCGGAGAGGGAGAAGGGGTACTAAGACTTTGTTGAACTTCCTGCCCATTAGTTGTATACATTCCCTCCTCCACTTTATTGGCAGACCCATCCGGAACAGAGCTAATGTCTTCTACAGCATCACTAAATACCTCCACTTCTTCCTCAGCAGCTAAGTTTCTAACTCTTTTAGGCACCCATACCTGCTTTTTAGGACCAGCATTTGCTGCCTTCACAGTTTTCTTCCCCACATCAGCACATAATCCCGACTCATGACCAAATTTACCACAGCAGTCACACACACTCAGCTTCCACTCATATTCAAATCTGATTTTGTCCATTTGGCCATCTTCACTCTGTATTTCCAGCTCATCCGGGAAGGAAAAGTCAGGAGGAACCAAGATTTGCGGCCTAGCATATTCCAATCTAACCATATTACTCATTAATTGGTCAGTACGTAGTGGTTTCCCCAGATAAGAGCCAATTCTCATGAACATTTCATCATCCCAAAGTTCTAATGGAAACTCATGTATCTTCATACATATAGGAATCTCAGAAATTTTGACTTTCTCCATAGGGTCACCCCGTTCCCATTTTTTGATAATCAGTGGTTTCCCCGCAATGAACCAGTGTCCTCCATCTATCGCCGTCAACAAATCATCTTCATTCGAGAATAATAGGACGAAAAAAACCCTACCCCTGGATCTGATATCAAGCGATCCTTTGACCTTCCATAGTTGTGCCAGAAAACGAACTAGTGAGGGCCAGTGGGGAGTCATACCTACAATGTACCCAGCTGCAGCTCTGCTCCATTTCTCCATATTCCGCTCTACAATGCTCTTCGGATATAGAAGTCTCCCATTATCCACCTGTACTTCAATCTTCCTGTAATCGTTTGGCGGTGAATCCTTCTTCTTCATCACTAGATCTGCCCATGTTCTGACCTCAGATGAGACACCAACGGATCCAGATCTATGTCCCGTGATAGATTTCCCTGGATCCTTAATCTTCAATACATTGCTTAGGTTCACCACATTTCCCACTTGCAAGGTTTCTGGTCGATTTTCCGCATTCACCAGAGATGCTTCGCTCACCACCAAGCTCGCTTCCTCGCTCACCACCGGAATCTCCTTTGCGCTCACCGCCGGAGATGCTCCCTCATTCACCACTGGAGACACCTTCAAGTTCATCTCCTTCGCCTTCACCCCATCGGGCATCTTCGACGTCGCCGCCGGAATCGCCTTCGACGTCGCCTCCGGAATCGCCTTCTCCGCACTCATCGGGCCTTTTTTTTACTCCAGAATCACCTTCTCCGGAATCAATATCTTTATTTGATTATCCTAACTAAAAACTAGTTTTGACATGCTCCAAGATTTTCTTTATATTAATCTCCCCATATTATAACATATTTTTAGGAGCTAATGTTAAACCATATTCCACTCGTAACTTAATTAGTAAACATCTTATGAGATATTAGAAACTTTCATATCATATGTACTAAATTTTGCAAGCTCGAACATGATACATCATACCCTAAATATCAAAATTGAGATATCAAATAGGTATAAGCTGAAACAAGATCCACTAAAATTGTCCAAGAATATAAGGGTTCAGGTTATTATAGTATATTACATCACTACTAAATGATACATAAATAATTTATGCATTAAACGTCTTATTTCTTCAAACTAATCATGTGGGTTTTTTCCTCCCATATGAACATTTTGGGGTTCTACCACCATGTGATATGTGGTAAATGCTACTAATTTTGCATGTCTGAACTTTTATATGTATATTAACTAGACAAGATTTGAATACTATGGTTTAGTCTATTGGTGAACATTAGTATAATGAGTCATTACACTAGTTGGAGACTCCCTCAAAATGGCTTTACTATCTACAAATAACATGTATCTTTGAATATTAATCCCAAAAAATCCAATCTTTTCTAAAGGAGATTTAAATGTTAGCAATAGGTAGTGTTTGTGATTGGATGTTGATAAATATTATGGTCATATTGCTTGATACTCCTATAAAACCATTGACACGCACATATTTTGACTATTCACTAAACATTAATAGGGATAGATTTACACAAATCAATATAAAATAAATAACTAGATATATGTTTGAAAAATGTTAATGCTTAAATCAAAGTTTATCATCTTTTTAAAATGGAAGTTGTGTGAATGTCAAACATGTGAATTATGGACATTTGAAGTCCCTTAAACTTTTACTATGGAAATATATTTCTCCAAAAGAGAAAGGGTATTAATAAAAATGATACACAATACATAAATAGAGCATTAGGCCTTTGTTTAGATTGAAAAAAAATATCTACCAATGTATCTCTACATATCATATACAAGGAAACCTAATCTACTAAAGCCATGTGTAGATTCGGTGTAGGATTCAAGTTAGTTCTTATGAATAATTTCAATTTCATATTGCAATATAACTCCTTGTATACTCTATCAAAGATATTCATTTTGGTAAGCTCCACATTGTGAAGAAGTTTTGTTCATCCCGTCATTCCATATGTCATGTCACATAAACATGAAGAAAATGCCACCAAATATAAATTTATCCTTGTCAAGGTCAGTCTTATCTTTGGTCCAACCATATTGCCATCCATGTCAAATAGGAGGTCACCACCCCATCCATTATTTGATTCTTTCCCACAAGTACTTTGCCACTTTTGTAGCTAAATAATATATATCAATTGACTCCTCACTCTCCTTACATACCATGCATATAGGATCCACATCTATGTCTCACTTCCTTATCATATTCTTGGAAGCAATCCATTTGGGACATGTCATTTCCCCAGCACAAGGTAGTACTATTATGTAACCTCATTAAGGGGGGTTAAACACAGATTCATAAGAGGGATGAGAACATCCTAGTGTCCTTGTGATAGTCACATTTGTAAAGTTTTTTAACGTCATCGTAGGCGTTTTTAATCTTCCTACAAACCTAGGAACTGGTTAAACCAACTAAGGTAGTGCCCTCCCTCAACTCACCATATCTCATCTACATCCATTTGACTATAATGCAATGAGTATGCTGAAGTAACTGATCAACCCTCTTTGTGGTGTAGTATCTCAAGTGTCAATGGTATCCCAGATGTTAAGACCATAACCATGGTATGACTTGGTTATAGAGGCCTCTAAAGGACCATTTTATCCTCCCCAACAAAAGTTATTTGTCATCCTCCTCATTGTATTAACATTGGGATTGGGAAAATCTATCTAAAACATCATCATGCTCTTAATTATTAAGTGAAACAAGAATTTTGTTCTCACCATTGACATCTATATCTTTTCATATGTCAAATTTATCTCTTGCTTCTTCAGAAGAAGAAAAAAATTAATCCTTTGATCACTCCTCCTCTACAAGATTTTTACACCACACCCCAAGTTACTCATATGGGATCCTCTGAGTTAGAGTCTTGTTATTCTCCTTAATCTACCTCTTTAATCTTAACATGGTTTAAATAGATGCATTTTTTTAGGTTATGTCACTGATGTACATCCCCATACAATTTACAAATGCCCTAGTTACCTTCTTGAACTTCACAAGTTTTATCTTGTGCTCAATTGAAAACACTGAACATAATCAATGAAGGTCTTGTGTGCTTGACTTCGATACCACCGGGTTCAAAGGTTTGATTTTGTTATTGACTATAGCCTTCTTTATTATTGTAAGGATAATTTTCATCCACCACAAAGAGGAGGGAAGATAAATTATCTCCCTAAAATAGCACACCTTAATTAACCATTTTGTAGCTCAATTGATAGGAATAGAGAACAATGTCATCAACTTGCATTATTGTGTCAGAATAGATCATATTTCCAAAAACCCCATGGATCTCATGATCGCCCACATAGACTCCCATCTAAAGTGATAATATGATTTGATATGCCAAGTTTCATACAAGCCTTGGTAAACAATATCTTGATTTTGAACCATGTTAGGAATCATGTAGCAAGAAGAGCACTATTATAAATTATCCTACCCGTTATAGAAATGGATTGGTCATCTACGATTACCTTGAGTAGGCATTATTTGATTCATGTAGCTAGAAGTCATTCTATAATCTTGTGTAGGATCAAGAAACACTCTATGCGTCTATAATCATACATGCTATTTGTGAATGTTTTATTTGGGATGAGATTGATAAAGGCATGGTTCAACTTTCCCATCATTACCACCCACATACACCATCCTATTACTCTACAGATATCATCCTTGACACATGCTACATGAATTGGAACAACCTCCTATGAAATACATCTAGGTGTGGTGCTTTGGAAACACTGATAGATAGGGTGGATTCTCTATTTTCATTGGTGGAAAGCTTGCACAGGGCCAAGTTCGTATCAAATAATATGTCCAGTGAGGGGAGGGACATATAAGAAGAGTAATGATACACATACCTAGTTTCAAAATACCAATTGTACTCATATTCCAATATCTCCATAAAATATAGATGAGGTTCCATGTGGCGGGAAAGAGATAGAAAGGCAGGAGAGAAAAAAGAGCCCAAAAAATGAAAAATAGGAGAGAGAAACTTATTTTGTTTATAGCATTCAAACTGAAATGATTTTTTTGACAAAATAGAAATCATTAGAATCCTTATATAAAATACAATCTAACAAGACCAACATTGACATATTTTTGATAAATTAGTATAGAATGTAAAAATGAGTGTTTTATATTGTAGTAGTACTCATTTTCAAAATAACACACTAATTCAAAAATAAGTATTGTATGTCATTCTTGTTCTTGGTATAGTACTCATTTTGGTATAATACTCATATTTATGCCATTATATTTTTAAAAAAAGTATTAGAATGAGTAATGTATTATATTTTGTTGATAGTACTCATTTTTAAAGTCTTTATATTTTAAAATGAGTTTTGTCCCAATAAAATAAAGCATAGTACTAATTTTAAAAAATAATAACACAAAAGATGGGTAATATGCCAAAAACAACATAATAGTCATTTTTGAGTTATTGTGTTACTGTAAAATGAGTATTATCCCCATGCAGTATAAATTTTAGAATAACAATATTTTTAGTGAGATTGTACACATTTTTTAATCTTTTTATACAAAAATAAGTATTGTATATATTTTTTTGGATAATATTCATTTTTTCCAGATATATATACATATATACATAACAGTACTCATTTTTGTATTTTTATATTAAATTTTTAAATATATATGTATCAGCATTAGTCTTGTTGGAATATTTTTTGTAAGAATCCAATGGTTTTATTTCATTGAAAATTTCATTGTGATTTGAAAGTTATAAGAGAAAGAATTTTCTCCCATACTTCCCTCCCACTTCCTTTGTCTCCTCATTTTGTTGCTTAATGTAGTCCACTGAAAATGGTGCATTCTCATTGGATCCAATTATTTGATAGTGGGAATAGGGTATGGAACGAGGTACAAGTGGGGTTTTGCATAGCATTTTCCATATAAGAAGGGTTGACTATACATGTTTTGGATACATATTATAGCCACCAAGTTACTATCAACAACAACAATGACATAATATTGAACAAGTTGTGGATACTCTCCTTGGATCTTTCTACTTGATAGTTTCATGATATAAATTTATGTTACTATCACCATCCTTGTACCACTTCATTATGATTATCTACCAATTAAAGAATTCTTTTTCCTTCTCTAGGTAATTCAACTTGGCTTCAATAAGGTATCATATTTATTCATTATATGGCATAGTTGTTGTTTTTGTAGTTAGAAAAGAAGCATCACACTCTTATCTAGCGTAGGAAAGAATATTTTTTATATTCACTTTCTACCTAGCACATCTATTCAACTCCTTTAGTGTTATATAACTTCTTAAACATACATTGGATTTCCATTCATACATTTGAATTGTGTGCTCTCAATCATCTCTTTAAACTTGATCCAATCACAACAAGAGTTAAGCAACCTTAAGTGTTTACAAGATATATCTTCTTTATTTAATTTAATATTCATCCTCTCAAGATCATTAAAGAAGTAGGATCCTAAATTTGTGAAAATGGGGATCTTGTCAAACCAAGATTCATATTGTAGCCCCTTTTCAATCATACAACTGATCTTATTCCCCATCCCCCATTTGTTGGACATGTCATCTATCTGCCCACCGTATTCATTTAGAACACATATCATAAAACGTCCCAATGAATCTCTCAATAACATATTTTGGTAAAAGAAAGCCTCCATGTTTTTCCCTATATAGCATGTAATGGATTAAGTCAACAATACCAAAAAGGTGGACCTCATTTTGTGTTGTCTCTTAGTTCACCTCCCACATCTCTCTTTTCTAATTCTCAAAGGAGGAACTATACATAATAGACATGATACATTCAAATCCCTCCACCATTGAAGCAATTTTCCATGAGGAGTTGATCAGTAATGTCAATTTATTCAACCTTCCAACAACAATTATTCTATTTAAGACAAATAATGGCCCTATTATACATGTTAAGATTCAAAGGTATCTTCATCCATGGGGGAAAAATTACCCATATGGCCAGAATTTATTCTTCAATATGGTTTCCAAACAAAAAGCCTAGTCTATGAAAGAACCACACATGAGTCTTTTCAAATTCCTTTGGCTTACCGACAATGAATC
The DNA here is from genome assembly GCA_963693085.1 of Alisma plantago-aquatica. Classification (NCBI taxonomy): domain Eukaryota; kingdom Viridiplantae; phylum Streptophyta; class Magnoliopsida; order Alismatales; family Alismataceae; genus Alisma; species Alisma plantago-aquatica. The sequence continues at coordinate 1,286,076,883 of OY856412.1, read as the reverse complement.
CCTCACATATTCCATGTGAGGATGGACATTGGTGTTGGTTCTTAGATCCTCTCCCCAACTACCACTAGTCACATTCTTGGCTTTACCTGATAAAGCAGAAGTCGATGAAGAGATGAATGTAGATGCATTGTGACTGAGGCTTGGGCTTATGATCCTTCTTGCATCAAGAATAAGATGGAGTCATTATCCCCCTCCAAATAAGTAAGTGGATTGTTCATAGAAATGAGATTCATATCCTTCTTGTTCACCTATTATGTACATGATGTGGACACTTGGATCGCCACCTACTAGGCTTGGTTGAGTTTGGTTTACTAGTCTATTTAGGAACTGGGTAGGAACTAGAGGAGGCGTTATAGTAGACTATGGGTCCTTCCTATGACTGACTTCTTTTTTTGTTATCTAAGTTGTATGATGGTGCCCTTGCATCATCTTCTTTTTCCTTAGAATCCTCCATCTTTCACTCTATACAGGTGGTGAGAGGATTACAACTTCACTTCACATGCTTAGCCAATATCCATTAGAGTGTATGGCCAAATACTTTTCACTTTTTCTATAAACTAGTCAAAGATAAAACTAGATGCAAACGTCTCCACTCATTGGCATTCAAAAGTTATATCATCACAATATAAGGTAGCTTCTTCTTCATATAAATATTGACACAAATCTTGGAACACCCTAATATTAAGTTAACCAAAAAAACACCCTAATATTAAGCCATCATACTAATATTTGAAAGCCTTTGGTTCCCATATGGTGTGGGAAATGATGTTTATTGCACTCATTGAGTAATGTGTGCATATGTCAAGAAAAACAACTAATAATGGCATAGTCTACAAGGCAGCTTACTAAGATCATTGTTCGAGGATAACTTACTCAGATTCATCAGATAATTAAATGATGTGCTCCATAGTTTCCTTAATATCCTTTTAGAAGAGGAACATCCCATCCAGCAAGGAAAAGATCCCCATGTCGTTGTTGGCCTCTATTATAAAGCATCCACCTTCGAAGATGATCTAAAACTAGTTTCTTCCTTAGAACTTGGACTATCACCAAATGTGATGTAGTCATCTTATTGTCAAACATCGATTCAGAGAATATGGTCCAATGACTTTTGTTCCCATACCTAAAGAATGGGGTCGTCATGTCTCCATCCACCGCATGCACCAGTTGGTTCATGGGGTGGGTAAGAGGTCTTAGATCTAGTCATTTGTAATTGTGATATTTTAGTTGGTTGAGGCCCATTGTTGGTATCTATGCCTAGAGAGTCAATCATATGATGATTGTAATGGCATGACTTGTAAATGATTTGATTATTAATAAAGGAAAGCTTCCAATTTATTTTGTTTATTTAGTTTTGAGATAATAAAATAACATAATAAATATCTATGATATTACTCAATGATGTATGTCTTTAGGTTGAATGCCTGAAGAATGAGATCATACGGATGTTAAGAGTATATGCATTCTTGTTATGTCCCTGATCGATCGTTATTATGGAAGGTAAATAGATAGTAATAACTCATAAGATCAGAGTGTGAGTTGGTTGATGACAGAATCTCATTAGTCATGAGATGGCAATATCAAACCAAACACACAGATACATGTTAGAGAGTAGTGTAGCAGACAGACCCACCATAAGAGTGATACATGGAAACCTTAACTAGGTAAGTCAGAATCACATCTTATAGTGATGGTGGTGTTTGTGGTTCTTAGACCTGAAATCACTATGCTCATCACATGTCGTTTTCTATGCTTTGACATTGTCAAAACCAATCCTATAACATGGGTTTTTATAAAGGTGATGATTGGGTGATTGTGACACATGGGGACTAACTGTGAGTGATAGAGATGGGATTTGTCCCTCCTATAGGAGTATGATATCCAAGGCCACTTGATTTAGTGAGACTAAGAAATACATGGACATGTACATGTGAGTCAATATATGATATTGATCTTACACATATCTCATACAGTCTTCTATAGTAAGAAACATAGATTGATGTTGAAGAGGATTACAGGTCCATTCCTCGAGTTCAATCTGAATATCAATGATAGAGGAATTATAAAAACACTATAACACCATATGTAGATTGTGGGTTGAAGTTTCTCTCCAACTTTCCATTTACTTGGGTAGCATTGATGTGTGACTAGGCACTGCTCATTGCTTGCGATGTCATAAGTTGTTATGGACATACACTGCCAATGTAATATGGGACCTATAGGGTCACACATATAGGAACTCATATAGAAGAAGATTTTGATCTTGAATGATAATTGGATTAATTACTAAAGTGTTTAGGTATTCAATTCACGTAAAAATCAATTGACTGGACTGCCAAACGATCAGTTCAAGTATTGAGACAGACGTTTGGAGTGTCAAGTTGATTGTATTATACATTGGTTGGAATTCAGCCTGACCCGGGATGTGAGATGCCCATCTTGCTTATGTGAAATGCCCATCTGTCATGGTGTGATATGTTTGTCTCCTCTGCACCAAATGGTCATTTTGAGGGTGCAATTCGATTGCATCTAGGTTTGGTGTTTATGTCATGATGTGTACTAATTGGAACTGAATTCACAAAACATGTACAAAACTGAAAAACTATGAAACGGCCATCGCACAATGAGAGATGACCATCTTGTGTTGCAGACAACTGTCTGGGTTGCCAGACAACCTTTTCGTCTTCTGTAGGTTGCAAAGTTTCTAGAATTTTTAGTGAAAATTTGAGATCTTCCAGTCCCTTCCACTACCGCACAGATTGAGAACCCTATCCCTAACCCTGCCTATAAATATAGGGGTACTATGACTTCCCAGAGCATGTCACAAAAAATTGAGAATCAGTTGATCTAACATTTGTTATCCTATATAGTTGTGGTAACCAAGAGAGCCCAAGCAAGTCCTATCTGACTAGGAAGGGATGGTAAGGGAGAGAACAATTTAGGATCGTTGTTGTGGGAGAGTGGGTTGGTGACTAGTACACCAACAAGAGGGACAACTCCTTCATATCTGATCTAGAAGGACGACAGGAATTCTAGTTGGTCTGTGTGGACATCTCTAGAGGCAAAGTGGACTTTGCCCGTCGCTAAGGAGGACAAAATCAGCCAACAGTCTGTGACGTGAGGAGCTACTACAGACAATGATGTTCGAGTCTACTATCCATAGAAGAGCAGTCAGATGAGTCCCAGTGCAACCAGGATCTGCACAGACACTGTCCAAGATAGGGTGTGCATCTACATCGACGAGGATTTTTGTTGGACTTGCTCCAAGACTAGGTATATATTCATGAAGCCATCCTTTCTATTGCATAGTTATTGACGTGATCCGCTGGTTAATGGGAAATATGATAGTAAGATTTTTGTTTTCACTGCCTATTTGATGTCGTATTTCCCAACAGTGGTATGTTTTGGGATGATCAATATGGTCAAATTTTTGGTTTTATCATGTTTATTTATTGCATGTGATGCAATATTTAAACTGGTTGATGTGCACGTTCGACTAATCACCACTTAAGAACCCAAACGAATATATATGTATATGATATGATATATATATGCAAATTACATGTGTCGCCCTAAAAGTAAGTTTCGATGGTGGATGTGTAGCATGCTTATGGCCAATAACCCCTATTATCTGTGCATGGTTTTGTGGTTGGTTTATCCTATTTATCTCAGTCTGTGAACTGGGCCTCTCTCTTATCTTTCCAATGTAGAAGTATTATTCTCTTCTACCTTTTCTCCCATCAAATGTAACTCGAGGTTTATGAATAATAATGTAAAAGTAGGATAGTTTACTTTCTTATTTTAACAAAGAAGAATGATGTCAACCAATCGCATGCAAGGCCCAAGCCAACCAGGTGGCAAGGCTGAGATGACTGTCTAGTGGGGCCGAGACGATCGGCTGGCGAGCCGACCAGGAGCCCGAAGGACCAGATGAATCAACTATTTTTAGAAGCTAAATGAACAGTTACAGGATGACCAACTGGTCATTTGGAGGAGCCAGACGACCGGTTGGAGGTGACCAGTTGACCGACTAAGAGGCAAGTCGATCTGTTCAAAGGTTGAACCAGTCAACTCGGATTGGCAAGCGTGGAACTTCATCAACAATAAGTTTTTGCATATGATGTAGACCTAGATTGTGGTAATTCCTTGTGGCTCCAAGAAATTACATTAGGCTGACCATAATCATCATTTTTTTTGTATATTTTCATTGTGGGTTATAGAATGTATATGATACGTGTTGGATCCTGGATGGGTGATTGGATGTTGTATAGGGGGGTGAATAGAGTTGAATGCACTTAAACAAAATTCATTAAACCTTCAAGTTATATCACAAGATAAGGTTGCTATATAGGAAGTTTGAGTGCAACTAAAACATACATAGAGAGGGAGACAGAGATTGAAAAAGCACCAATTGACAAGCTATGTAGAGTGGTTCCACACTCCAAACTAGGAGTATGTCAGTCCACTACCTAGAGAGGTCAACCTCTAAGATTTCTTAACCATTGCACTCTTATATTCATTCATAAGACCTAGAATACATGACCCACAAAAAGACTTACCTATCCAATACAAAGAGTCTTCAACCTTACCAAGGACTTACCCACTTTGCAACGATTCTTTGACCTTTTCCAAGGACTTACCCACTCTTGAACAAGTCTTTAGCCTTCCAGGAATTGCCCACTCTTCTTGGATCTTCAGCCTTTGACTTCACCTTCACTCGGAGAAGCTTCCATCAAGGACTTACCCACTTGAGCAAGGAGTCTTCTGCCGTCACCAAGGGCTTTCCCACTCTTGCTCCAAGTCTTCATCCTTGATCTTCACCAAGGGACTCCTTCCCTTGTTCTTCTTCACCTCTCTTAGCCAAGAGAGAGAACCTTCATCTTCATGGTTGAAATGGGAGATAGGGAGGTGGTGGAAGTGAGAGCCTCACAAGATATACATGTAGGATGAGCTCTCTTAGAAATCTCCTACTCACTCTAATGGATGTAGAAAGTGATTTAGCCTAGAAAGAGAGAGGAGGTTGTAGGATCACTCAACTATAGAATAGGGACCTTCATAGTGTTTGGCTTGAATGCTCAACCTTGGAATGAAGCCCAAGGGGTCCTATTTATAGTTGGGATACCTCTTAACCTTTGGGAACACTTAAGAATAAAAACTAGCCATTTGTGACTTACAACAGATACATTTGTGATTGTTGCAACTCCACAATGGCTAGAAACACTTTTCTACACTTTTCTGTACAGCGCTATCAGTCAAGTTTCTATAAAGGTAACTTGACCAAATGCACTATGCGACAAAGCTAATTTGACCAATTGGTCAAGTTATCCTGGATGAAACTTGACCGATCACTTAAATTCATTTTGTTTCAGTGTAGGGATCAGTCGAGTTCTGTGAAGTGGCAACTCGACCGAACCATGACATTCTCAAAATCCATCAAGGATCGGTCGAGATTGTAACTCGACCAATAAAGTGCATGTAATGAATTTTGGAAAATGTCATTAAAGTTCTTAAATATTTGATTTAAGTGCTCCTAATCTTTTCTAATCTTAATTACAAGTCATACAATCATTACAAGTGATTTATAACATGATTATAATGGATTTACATCATATTTCAAAATTGTCCAATTGTATTGACTTTGACTTGTCTTTTCTCCAATTTAATATGTGAAAGTTGGGGCATTTGGAGTGTGTCTATACCTAATCTGAAATCACTCAAGTAGAAGCATTAGACACAAATAAGTGGAATGGTATAGTCATTATCAAAACAAGGGTTTAGTCGATTTAGACCTTGAGTCAGCATTCTCCCCTTTTTTGAAGATGACAAACCATTCCATAAATGTATTGAAAGCATTTGAGTAAAGTCATACCTTTGGAGAAACCTAGGGGTTTCAATAGAATTGAGTTCATATACTCCCCCTCAATTGATGCTAGTATAGTTCTCATACTCCCCCTTAATTGATGTTATTTCTCCTGCATGGTTAGCTTTCATAACATATATAGAATACTATGTCTTTTACTCATATATGTTCTACACATGTGTCTTCTCCCCTTTACCTTATCCCCCTTACATGGAGATGCTTCTCCTCTTCATGTAAGACATGTCTTATCCCTCTTTTGTCAAAATAAAACATACCTTTCTCCCCCTTTATCATTTCAAAAGGTGAGAGTATGAAGAAATGAGAAACACCACTTGTTAAAAGAAAGGTGATAACAAAAAGTTATATAAGGAGAGTAGAAGAGCACAGCTAGGGGATTATTCAAGCATAGAATAAAAGCAAGTTAAAGAATGCATTTGAACAACCCATAATGTAAGATAAAGTGCTGTAGAAAAATAATAATCCCAATTTTGACCCTCAAGATGACAGAATTTGCCCAAAAAATGTCACAGCTCATGGCAAAGCAATGAGGCTTGCTAAGAAGGTGATTTCTGCAAAAAAAAAATAAGTAGTCTTGCACCAAAAACTGAAACTGGAGAAAAATCTATATGAAATCCAAATATGCTCCAATTTCTACATACAATGTAGCTCTATATGTCCTGCATCACAATGTTATGTAAGTAGGTCAAGATAATAGATATGCAATTCAAGAAACAAGTTTGAGCAAGTATGAAACAAGATACAAGCATAGAATATAGAAGAATACCACTTGATGCAAAGATAAGCAATGCTAGAACTACATGTATATGAACTACTAGTAGATGATTTCACAAGTTAGGACTACTAGTAGGGTCTAGATCATAGAAAAAGATGCACAAGTTAAGGAGAAAGTAATGAGTAGATGTAGAGATACATCCAAACAAAGAGATAAGCAGTTTTAGGAGCAAGTAAAGATATAACTCACTAAAAAATATGCATCATTACCAAAAGAAGATTACCACTAAGAACCTCAAGGTTGTATCAAAACCAGATATGCAACTTTATATATGTAGCAAGTTTGAGCACGAAGGAAGCAATTTAAACACAACCAAGTGATCCAAAGAGATCATCATCAAAACCGGCAAAGCAACTCAAGGCAAGTAATTGCAAGATATAGATATACCAATTTAGAGAAATTAGAAATATAGAGTTGTAAGAAAGATAGGCAATTCAAAGCATGGCAATATGCATACAAAGGTACCAAGGGATTTCCAAAGAATAAGGCTACTGGTTGAGAAAATCTAGTTGAGAGGGAAATTCTCATTCAATAAGCCAATTGTGTATTCTGTGCACAGTGTCATCGGTTGATTTCTTTGTTATGGCAATTCGACCGACAACAACTGTTGGCAACACCCATTGGTGTCTATCAGTCGAGTTTCAAATAGTCAAAACTCGATCGACAAAGTTGTTGTCAAAAAGCACACATATTTCATAAAAACATATTTAAAGACATGCTAAAGATATAAGCCATATCTAAACATATGTAAGCAAGTTAGTAATGCACTATGAAAGCATTAGAAATAGTTCTTGAGCAAGAATGTGAAGAGAATCACAAAACACCACTTTTGACTCAAAAACACATGCATTGCATACTAATTTGACAAAAACAAGTTAGGATTGGTTATAAGCAAGAAAACATTTATCTTTGTTCTTACCATTCCTTTTTCCACTTGTTATCACCCTCTACACATCTCACCTTTCTTCTTTCATGTGGATTGAGAAGTCAATTTGCAATTCAATGGCTCAAGTCAATCCATATGCAAGTACCTACAAGAAGAAAGAGGAAATGGTCCCCAATCATGTTTTTGGGTCCGGAGGGGTTATCTTCGCAACCCAAGTCCTAGTTCTCTTGGGTGCTTTCCTAAAAGGACAACAAGTAGTATAATGACCAATATCATTGCAATAGTTGCATGTGTCCATAGCCTTGGAACTAGAGGATACTCCATGGAATATTGGAGGTCATTTACCTTTGTTGTTCCTTTGACTACCATCATACCCTAAACCATGTCTACCAATTTGTTTAGTAGTATGGTGTAGTATATCATTAATATTCTTTTTACTAACTAAGAATCTTTGCAAAGAAGATTTCAAACTATGATTATCATGCATAAGAGAAGAAATAGTACAAGACAAGTGATTGATATTATTTCTAGCATGTAAAAGATCATTTTCTAAGCAAAGAGCTTTAGTTAAATAAGAATCTCTATCAATATGAAGAGTAGCAACATTATTCTCTGTACTAGTAGAACTAGAACACGATTCGAGCACATTAATTTTAGCAAGCAAGGAGGCATTTCCCTTTTCAAGCAAAGCAATCTTAGAAAGATAAACACTACTTTCATATTCTAATCCTTGCAAAGCAAAATCTTTGTCCTCTTTTTCAGTTTTAAGAACATCAGTACCATGCATGAGAGAATCAACAATTAAAGTATGCTCTTCATTAGAACTAGGCATCAGAGGTTGAGCTTCTAGAAATCTAATCTTATCAAGCAAACTGGCATTTTTAAGTTTAAGAGAGTCTACTTGGCTAAGACAAGCATTTTTATCATCAAGCAAGCAAGAATTAGCATGTTCAAGATCATCTAATGTTACATGCATATTATCAACAATTCTAGCAAGCTTTTTATTTTTATTTTTAGAAGACTTAAGAGAGGCATGAGTAGCATTAATGATAGCAATTAAAGGTTCTTTATCTAAAGAGTTTAGATTTACCTCATTTGAGACTTCACTTGTTGATTCCATAAGAGCAAAATGGCATTGTCCTTCATCACTAGAGCTTGAGCTAGATCCACCACTTGATTCTTCACTTGAGCTTGAGTTGGAGGAGTCACTTGAGCTCTTGTGCCATTTCTACTTCTTCTTGTACTTGTCTTCTCTTTCCTTGTGATGATTTGTCTTCTTGCCTTGTAGACAATCTATATTGAAATGACCCTTCTTTCAACACTTGAAGCACTGGATGGAGGAGGAATTCTTGCCTTTGTAGAATCTACCCTTGGAGTACATGGCATCTTCTTCAACATGAGAGGATGGATAGGCTTGACCCACAATAGCATCAATTTGAGCTTTGATTTCAGCCTTCTTCATTCTCTTTAGCTCTTTCTCCTCTTGTCTTTCAACTTGTTCTCTCTTGTCAAGTGTGACTTCATGGGCTTGTAGATTTCCAATGCGCTCTTCAATGGGGATATTATCAAGAGACCTTACTTATTCAATGTAAGTCACATTTGATTCCCATCTCTTGGGGAGAGTTCTAAGGATCTTAGAGTTGATCTCTCCTCTATTCATAGGATGACCTAGGATGGCAAGGTCATTTACAATTGTTTTGAGTCTTGAGTACATGTTGGCTATCTTCTCCTCCTTTCCCACCTTGAAGTTCTCAAGTAGCCCTTTGAACATGTAGACTTTTCTTTCCTTTACTTGAGTTGTCCCCTCATAGGTGATGCATAGCTTTCTCCATACTTCATTGGCAATCTCACAAGAGGAAATCTGGTTGAACTCGGTGGGGTTCATGGTGGCAAACATGAAGTTGATTTCTCTTGCATTCAAGGTGGATTTCTTCATGGTAGATTCATCCCATTCTTCTATCTTGATCTCCGGTATCTTGTATGGATGGCTCGCCATTTGCCATAGCTCAAGACTTGATCCTTGGATGTAGAATTGTAGCCTTTTTTTCAATAGAGGAAATTGCTCCCATCAAAGATTAGAAGGTTGATGAAGTATCTCCCACTTTGGTAGTCACCCATCTTCTCCTACTTGTTGAAGTATGCTTGGAGAAGTCCCACTCTGATAACAATTGTAGAAGGATGAAGACTTGTGCAAGAGTGGGTAAGTCCTTGGAGAAGGTCGAAGACTCATTGCAAAGTGGATAAGTCCTTTGTAAGGTTGAAGACTCTTTGTATTGGATAAGTAAGTCCTTTGACTTCACCTTGACTCAAAGAAGCTTCCACCAAAACTTACCCACTTGAGAAAGGAGTCTTCTACCTTCATTAAGGTCTTACCCATTCTTTCTCCAAGTCTTCATCTTTAATCTTCACCAAGGGACCCCTTCCCTTGTTCTTCTTCACCTCTCTTAGCCAAGAGAGAGAACCTTCATCTTCATGGTTGAAATGAGAGATAGGGAGGTGGTGGAAGTGAGAGCCTCACAAGATATACATGTAGGATGAGCTCTCTTACAAATCTCCTACTCACTCTAATGGATGTAGCAAGTGGTTAAGATTAGAGAGAGAGAGGAGACTGTAGGATCACTCAACTATAGAATAGGGACCTTCATAGTTCTTAGCTTGAATGCTTAATCTTGGAATGAAGCCCAAGGGGTCCTATTTATAGTTGGGGATACCTCTTAGCCTTTGGGAACACTTAAGAATGAAAACTAGCCATTTTGTGGCTTGCAACGGATACATTTGCTATTGTTGCAACTGTACAACGGCTACAAATACTCTTTTGCACTTTTCCATACAGTGCTATCGGTCGAGTTTCTATAAAGGTAACTCAACAGAATTCACTATGCAACAAAGATAATTTGACCAGTCGGTCGAGTTATCCTAGATGAAACTCAATCGATCACTTAAATTAGTTTTGTTCCAATGTAGGGATCGGTCGAGTTCTATGAAGTGGCAACTTGATCGAACCATGACATTCTCAAAATCCATCAAGGATCGGTCAAGATTGTAACTCGACTGATAAAGTGCCTATAATGAATTTTAGAAATGTCATTAAAGTGCTTAAATATTTGATTTAAGTGCTCTTTGTTTTTTCTAAGATTAATTACAAGTCATACAATCATTACAAGTGATTTACAACATGAATCTAATGGATTTATATCATATTCCAAAAATGTGCACTTGTATTGACTTTGACTTGTCTTTTCTCCAATTTGATATGCGCAAGTTGGGGTATTTGGAATGTGTCTATACCTAATCTGAAATCACTCAAGTAGAAGCATTAGACACTCATAAGTGGAATGGTTTAGTCATTATCAAAATAAGGGCTTAGTCAATTTGGACCTTGAGTCAACAATATGTACTATATATGTGGTGATTGGTTAATGTATATGTATTATACAAATTCCCTTGATTAAAATATTAAGTCTTAGATACTTTCCATAAGAAGCACACATGAAAAGCTTGATCGACTAAGCGTGGGCACACCCTAGCATGGTGTGTCATCTATATCGTGGAAGTGTGATGGTAGATATTTGGATCTGCCCTAGTCAGGTGCATGGCCTATCGTGTTGGCTTGTGGGACAGACTTAGATAGGTGATCTTAACTAGAACAAGCACCAAGAAGCATACATATGATCAATTGCAAGGATTTGCACATATCATCTATCTAAGAGTTGCATATGATGCAATTGGCAAAAGTTGCCTACCTGATAGAATCAAGTTGTGGGTGACAGTCCTAGTTGGCTCATGATTTGATAAAATTTAGATCTTGGCCCACTAGAATGTTGTATGCTCCAACATTCTGAATTGATATTGAGGGTTATCAACTTGAATAAAATAGAGGGAGTGATAGTTAATTAAAGACCTAATTAATATCAACTTTTTAGACCAAATCAAAACAAAAAAAAGGTTTTTGATAAATACAAATTGTCTCTTGTAGAAGCAAATGGAAAACATTCAACCATCACAATTGGATGAATTAAACAAGATTTATTTCCATAACTGGTTCAGGACCTTGAGAAGTGTTTTGCATATTCCTAAAAAAACCGGTGCTAGTATCCACTTCAAATTTGCCTAAGACTGACATGGATGCTTCTTTAAAGCATGTCAATGATGTTGTGAACATCAAGAACCTTATGTTGGGTTTTATGAACTATGAGTCACAGAAACAGCATGATAAGCATGAAAGGTATAATGTTTCTAAGGTGCTATTTGAGTGTAAAATAATAGAGGGAGGAGATTTAGTAGAACCTCATGTGCTCAATATGATTGGGCATATGAAGCGTCTTGAAAGAGGGGGATTTTCTTTAGGTCAAGAGTTGGCTAGGAATATGATTTTGTAATTGTTTTCTAAATCATATATCCAGTTTATCGAGTGTTATCACTTGAGTAACATGTCTAGACCGCTGTCATAGTTTCTTGACATTTTGACAAGTGTCTAAGCACAAATGAAGATGGACAAAACTGTGACGATGATCAACGGAGTTGAGTCCAAGGACAAAGGCAAAGCCAAGTTGCGTTTTGTGTCTGAGTTGAATTCCAAGTCTTCTGTACTCAAAATAAGGAGAAGGATAAGGGAGCCTAGGAAGATGACGCAAGAGATTGAGATCTCTACTTCTTATACATTATTGAGGTTAAGTTTACTACTTCCTCATCATGGGTACTAGATACCGGATGTGGATCACACATTTTCTCAAATGTGAAGGATTTGAAAAGAAGTAGACCTTTACAGAAAGGTGGGGTAGAACTGCAAGTTGCAAATGGCACAAGAGTTGTGGACAGCATAGTTGGAACCTATGAGTTATCTCTACCAAGTGGTCCAGTAATAGAGTTAGAGAACTGCTATTATGTACCTGCCATTAATAGGAACATCATATATATATATATATATATATATATATATATATATATATATATATAGATATATCTTTTTTGGACAAAAACGGATCGCATTTCTTATAAAGAATGGAAGATGTTCTATTAGTAAAGATGGGATCTTTTATGGTAGTGCCTCAATGTCTTATGGTCTATTATAGAGACAAGTGTATATAACGTAAATATCAAAAGACAAAAACTCAATTACTCAAATCAAACATACCTTTGGCATTTTCATCTAGGGATCATAAATGAGAATTGTATATCTAGACTCCATAAAGATGGTTATCTGGACTCTTTTGATTTTGAATCAATAGAGTCATGTGAATCTTCTTTGTTCGGATAGATGACCAAGACTCCCTTCACTGGAAATAGTATGAGAGCTAGTGGTCTATTAGGACTCACACATACCAATGTATGTGGCCATTTTAGAACAAATGCTAAAGGTGGTATCATTACTTCATAGCCTTCATTGATGACTTCAGTAGGTATGGATATGTTTACCTGATGAAACATAAGTCAGAAACTATTGAAAAGTTCAAAGAGTTTATGAATGAAGTATAGAAGTAGTTGGTATAAGTATTAAGGCACTTTGTTCTGATCAAGGTGGAGAATACTTAAGCTAAGATTTTGAGGACCTTTTGAGAGCCCCTGGTATTGTATCACAATGGACTTCGCCTGGAACATCACAGCATAATGGTGTGTCATAAAGAAGGAATCACACATTGTTGGATATGGTGTGATCAATGATGAGTTTTTCTGATCTTCCAACTTCCTTCTGGGGGTATGCTCTAAAAACTGTCATGTTTACACTTAACAGAGTACCATCTAAGTTGGTTCAAAAGACACCATATGAGATATGGCATGGGAAATGTCCCAATGTGTCTTTTATGAAGATTTGGGGATGTGAAGCTTATGTAATAAAAAAATCCTAAAAAGCCTGGCCCTAAGTCTTATAAATGTTATTTTGTTGGATATCTCAAAGAGACAAGGGGATACTACTTATACAACCCAACTGACAACAAAGTAGTTGTTGCCAGAAATGTTGTATTTCTTGAAAAGGAATTTATTTCCAAAGGAATCAGTGGGAGAAAAGTAGAACTCAAAGAAGTTCGAGACCAACAAGAAAACATTGACCCTGAGGAGGTACTTGAGTAACAAAGAGACTCACAAGTTGTTGTGGAATCTCAAATTCCTCAAGTAACATAGGATCCTCGTAGATGTAAGAGGACACGCCTTGAACCTGAGAGATATGGATATCTTGTGACTCAGGAAGGTAGTGTTTTGGTCATAGATGATGAGACAATTACCTACCAAGATGCTATTGAGGGACCATAGTTTGAGAAATGGATGGAATCCATGAGATCTGAGATGGAATCCATGTATGCCAACAAGGTATGGACCTTGGTGGATCCACCTGAAGGGGTAAAACCCATAGGGTGAAAATGGGTCTTCAAGAAGAAGATCACATGGATGGTAAAGTACAAACATATAAGGTCATATTGGTTGCAAAGGGTTTCAAACAAGTTCAAGGTGTTGACTATGATGAAACCTTTTCTCTAATAGCCATGGTTAAGTCCATCAGGATCATGCTTGCTATTACATCTTATTATGACTATGAGATTTGGTAAATGGATGTTAAAACCGCATTCCTTAAGGGGAATCATTCTTAAGGATGTGTATATGACACAACCTAAGGGTTTTATAAATCCAAAGTTTGCAAATAAAGTTTGTAAGCTACAAAAGTCAATCTATGGATTGAAACAAGCATCTCAGAGCTGGAATCTTTGTTTTGATGACATAGTCAAAGACTTTGGCTTTGTTCAAAATGAAGATGAACCTTGTGTGTACAAAAAGGTTAGTGGGAGCATGGTAGTATCCCTCATATTGTATGTGGATGACATACTATTGATGGGGAATGACATCCCTACTTTACAAAAGGTAAAGACATGTCTTGGATATACATTCTCTATGAAATACTTGGGGGAAGCATCCTACATCTTGGGGATAAAGATATATAGAGATAGATCAAGAAGGCTTATTGGACTAAGTCAGAGTACATACATTGACAAAGTGTTGAAGTGGTTCAATATGGAGAACTCAAAGAAAGGAAACATGTCCATGCTACATGGAGTTACCATCTCTAAATTTCAATGTCCCCATTCTTGTTAATAAAGGGAGAGCATGAGTATGATTCCATATGTGTTGTCAATTGGACCCATCATGTATGTGATGTTGTGCACTCATTCAGATGTCTCATATGCTTTGAGAATAATGAGAAGATATCAGTCAGATCCAATTGATGCTCACTAGATAGCCATGAAGAACATCCTCAAGTACTTGAGAAGGACTAAGGATCAGTTCTTGGTCTACGGTGGAGAGGAAGAGTTGGTGGTAAGAGGTTACACCAATGTAAAATTCTAGACTGAAAAAGATGATTATAAATTGCAATCAGGATTTGTGTTTTTCCTAAACAATGGAGTTGTAAGTTGGAAGAGTTCCAAGCAAGAAATAGTTGACAATTCTACAACAGAGGCCAAGTATATTGTTGCATTGAATGCAGCAAAGGAGGTTGTATGGATCAAGAAGTTCATTTCAGAACTTGGGGTCGTACCAAGCATCAGTGACTCAATCAAGCTATATTGTGACAACAATGGAGCTATTGTACAAACTAAGTAACCCAGATCGCATCAGCGCTCAAAGCATATACAAAGGTGGTATCATCTCATACGTGAGATCATACAGTAGGGAGATGTAAAGATTTGCAAAGTACCAACTAAGAGAAACATTTTTTATCCCTTGACAAAGGCACTTTCACAATAGAAGCATGATGATCATGTTAGGTCACTCAGAATAAGACTCGTGGGTGATTGCCTCTAAGTGCAAGTGTGAGTATGTTCGTTTATATGCCCACATAGCCAATCATATGATGATTTTAATGGTATGACATGTAAATGATTTTATTATTAACAAAGGCAAGCTTCCTATTTGTTCTATTATTTAGTTTTGAGATAATGAAACAACATAATAAATATCTAGAGAATGATATTACTTAATGATGTATGTCTTCAGGTTGAGGACATGAAGAATGAGATCATACGGATGTTTTGAGTATATGCATTCTTGTTATGTCCATAATCGGTTGTTATTGTGGTAAGGTAAATAGATAGAGATAACACATAAGATCATAGTTTGAGTTGTTTGATGACAGAATCTCATTAATCATGATATGGCAATATCAAACAAAGTAAATAGATACATGTTAGAAAATAGCATATTCGAATAGACCCACCATAAGAGTGATACATGGAAACCTTAACTAGGTAAGTAAGAATCACATCTTATAGTGATGGTGGTAATTGTGATTCTTAGACCTGAAATCACTGTACTCATCACATGTTGTGTGGTATGCCTTGACATCATCAAACGCAATCCTAAAATATGGGTTGTTATAAAGGTGATGATTGGGTGACTGTGACACATGGGGATTGACTGTGAGTGGTAGAGATGGGATTTGTCCCTCCTATGGGAGTATGATATCCAAGGCCACTTGAGTTAGCGAGTCTGAGAAATACATGGCAGTGTACATGTGAGTCAATATATAATATTGAGCATACACATATCTCATATAGTCTGCTATAGCAAGAAATATAGATTGAGTGTTGAAGATGGTGACAGCTCCATGCCTCGAGTTCAATATGGATATTATTGACAAAAGAATTATACAAACACTATAGTGCCATACATAGATTTTAGGTTGAAGTTGTTCTCCAACTTTCCATTTACTTGGATATCATTGATGTGTGACTAGGCACCGCTCATTGCTTGTGATCTCATAAGTTGTTATGGGCATTCAATGCCAACATAATATGAGACCTATAGGGTCACACACATAGGAACTCGTCTAGAAAAGGAGTTTGATATCGAATGATGATTGGATTGATTACTAAAGTTTTTAGGTATTCAATTCACACAACAAATCAGCTGACTAGGCTGTGAAACAATCAGTTCAAGTGTTGAGATAGACATTTTGGAGTGTCAGGCTGATTGTATTGTACATTGGCTGGAATTCATCCTGACCCGGGCTACGAGATACCTATCTCGCTTGTGCAAAATAGTTGTTTGGCATGGTGCGAGATGCCTATCTCGTCTGCACC
The DNA here is from genome assembly GCA_963693085.1 of Alisma plantago-aquatica. Lineage (NCBI taxonomy): Eukaryota > Viridiplantae > Streptophyta > Magnoliopsida > Alismatales > Alismataceae > Alisma > Alisma plantago-aquatica. The sequence continues at coordinate 1,286,060,276 of OY856412.1, read as the reverse complement.
AAACGGTCAGTTTGAGGTTGCAATTCGATTGCATCTAGGATTAGTGTTGACATCATGATGTGCACTAATTGGAATTGAATTGACAAAATATGTACAAAACTAGAATACTACAAAATGGTTCTCTCATTGTGCGAGACGACCGTCTTGCATGCCAGACGATGCTCTGGGTTGCCAGATGACCATTTTGACTGCTGCAGGTTGCAAAGTTTCCAAAATTGTTGTGAAAATTTAAGATCTCCCGGTCCCTTCCACTCTCACACAGAATGGGAACCTTGGCCCAAACCCCACCTGTAAATAGAGGGGTAAAAGGGGCTTCCCATAGCACAACACAGACAATTGAGAATCAGTTTCTCTTAAAACAATTGTCCTCTCTGGTTGTGGTAACTAAGAGAGCCCAAGCAAGTCCTACCCGACTAGGGAGGGATAGAAAGAGAGAGAACAACTGAGGATCATTGTTGTAGAGAGCAGGTTGGTGACTATGACACCTAACAAGAGGGACAACTCCTTCCTCTCTGTTCTAGTAAGACAACATGAGTTCTAGTTGGTCCGTGTGGACTTCTCTAGAGGCGAAGTGGCATTTACCCGTCACTAAGGAGAACGATGTCAACCAATAGTTTGTGACAAGAGGAGCTACTGCAGACAATGACATTTGAGTCTGTTGTCTGTGGAAGAGAAGTCATACGAGTCTTACTGCAACCAAGAGCTACACAGAGACCGTCTAAGACAGAGTGTGCATCCACATCCATGATTGTACTTGCTCCAGGACCAGGTATATCTTTGTAAAACTATCTTTTTCATTGCATAGTTGTTGACGCGATCTGCTGGTTAATGGGAAATATGTCAGTAAAATTTTCATTTCCACTGCCTATCTAATGTTATATTTCCCAATACCCACCCCAAAGTAAGGTTTTTATTACTTTGGGCCACCTAAATGCCATTATTCTTCAGAGTTGAATGTTCATTACTCTAGGTAGGTGGGGTAGAGGTGGAAGATTAAATAGTTTATGGGGGGAGGTTTCGATGAAGGGTTGATAGTGTGTAGAGGGAACATGTGGGGGTTGGGGATGGGAGATCACCTCCAAACCTAGAATCCATGAGAGATACCCTACCATAGAACCGGATCTAGAGCACCACTAGAGAGATAGAAGAGGTCATCATAGTCTCTCTGGTTGAATGTTGTAGGAATGCTAAATAAGTTGTTGAAATTTTAGTTGTGTATTTTGTAGTCATTTGAATTGTTTTATTGATTGAGTAATATGTTTGGACTATTTATACAATATTAGAGCTACCCAATAGTATAATTATACGATACGAATATGTAAGTTCATGTAAAAAAAGTTGGTCAACTTGTTCATTGCATCAAATCATATTTGTTAAAAATGTATTTAAGAAATTCCATGATGTGATAGAGTGTGTTTGTCATATCTTCATTAGATTTTGTGACACTCGTGTCCATTTAATGAGAATAGCTTTTGTTATCACATGAATGCACAAGGTCAAACTAGGCTTTTGAATGTAGTTTGCCCAATCGCTTTCGAGAGCACACCACCAATACCTTCTCCTATAGTCAAGGAGGAGACGGAAGGGATGGGTAACAAGATAGCAATAAGCAAAAAAATTGGGGAAGAGATCAAAGGAAGAATTAGAAACAGGAAGAGGGGAAGGGATTGTATGAGATTTTTTATATTTTGGGAGGGATAAAGATGTGGAAGAGAGAGTGGGAAATTAACAAGAGAAATTGAGAGAGATTGAGAGAATAAAATGGAGAGTTTATGTGAGAAAGAAAATATGAGAGGAAGGTTGATTTAAAAAATAAATTAGATATGTGTTGATGACTATATTTGATATATTTAAAATAAAACATTTACATGTTTTCATTTTTTTAGTACTGTAATAAAAAAGGTGTAAATTCTCTAACAATAAATTTATATTTTATTACTAATGTGTGTTGTTTATTTATATATTTCATCATATTTCTATGCATACACCTTTAGTGTATTAATAGTTTTATCAATTTTGTTACTACATTTTTTAACATATTTGATGTGTAATATTATGGAATTGGGAATTCTTTTCAAGCAAAATGTATATATTCACTAAAGTATATTGTGTTTAAGATTTGTGTATGTTGTGTTATGCATACATTTATGTTTAATATATATTCAAACACACTTTGTGTACAAAATGTTTTGATTTGTATAATTCCATTTCTATATACATGTGTAAGTTCTTTTCATTCATGGTAGTATATAGGCATTTGTTGTTTATACTATACATGTTATTGTATTATCTGCTTTTTTATACATTAAGTGTATTTGTATTTTAACCAGATTAAAGTGATGTATGTTGGATCTAGGACTGTAGAGGGGGTGAATAGAGCTTCAAAATTCTCACAAAAAAAGTTAGACCTTCAAATTATATCACTTGAAACCAAATGCTTAAGATCAATTTGAATTCCTATCTAAGAAAGCATAGCAAGGATGAGAGAAATTGAAACATGCACTTGGACAAGGTGGTTAGAGTGGTTCCAATCTCCAAACTAGGAGATAGTCAATCCACTACCTAGAAAGGTCAACCTCTAGGACTTTGCAATGTGTGTATACTTATATTCCATCATAAGAGATACAAGGAGACCACCATACATCCAAGGACTTACCTACTCAAGACAAGAGTCTTTCGCCTGCACAAGGACTTACCCACTTGATTAAGATGTCTTCATCCTTTAACAAGGACTTACCCACACTTGCATTAAATCTTTGGCCTTGAAGGAATTACCCACTCTTCTTGAATCTTGGCCTTGCCCTTCTCCTTCACCTGGAGAAGATCTTCACCTCTTCTTTAACTTGAAGAAGACCAGCAACTTCACCTTCACTCTGAGTAGCTTGCTTCAACCTTTACTTTTAGAGAAAGGGGATTGGGAAGATGGAAGGAATGAGAGCTTTACAAACACATGGAGGTAGCTCTCTTACAACATGCCTAACTCACTCATAATCACAAAATTCTTTGTAAATGAGAGAGAGAAAGGGGCTAAAGGGTTGCAACACACTCAACTATAGCAAGGACTTAGGATAACATGAATGAGCAAACTTGGAATGAACTTCAAGGGGTCCTAATTATAGTTGGGGGTGTTCCTTTGAGTGTGGGGTCACTAAAGAATGAAAAATAGCCGTTTTACAACTTGCAACGGACCTATTTTTATTTACAACAACTCTCCAACAGTTATAATAACTTTTTTGCATTTTCCATATAGTACATTCGGTCAAGTTTAAATAAAGGTAGCTCGACCGATCCACTAACCGACAAAGCCAATTTTTAAACTATAGGTTGAGTTTGTTCTAGGAAACTAGACCGATGAATCAAAATCATTTTTTCTTAGTTGATTGATCGAGTCGTGTGAGTGTACAACTTGACCGATTAATCATTTCAAAAAATCCATTATTGGATCGGTCGAGTTTCCAACTTGACTAACAAAGTGCCTATGACAAATTTTTCAAAATGATTTTTGAGTGATCGAACGTTGGAATTAAGTGACTATCATCTAGTTACAAGTCATATCATCAATACAAGTGATTACAAAATTGATCTAAGGTTATTTGGAGTGATTTCCCAACAAGCACACTTGCATTGTTTTTTATTTGAACTTGGACAAGCTAGGACTTGTGTAATTTGATCATTTTCATGTACCTAAAGCATAAAATCAATCTTGAACAAATATATTAGATACATAGGAATGGAATGGTTAAGTCATTATCAAAATTTAGACAATATATAACTCTCAAGTCAACATTCTCCCCTTTTTGACAATGACAAACCATTCCTCAATCATATTGAAAAAGGATATGTAAAGTTATACCTTAGCCTTGTGAATTGCAAGGGGATTCATAATTTTAGCAATGTGGATTGCTCCCCCTCAATCTATGCTTACTCTTACCTACATAGCCAGTCTTTCTACACAAAGCAATATAACATATATATTATAACAAGTCACATGATAAAGCATATAATGAGCAAGAAAAGGATCACATGTGTAATAAAAACAATGGTTGAGCTTCAAACATTGAATTGCTCTCTCCCTTTTGACATTATCAAAAAGGAAGGGGTAGAAGAACATAAAAATAGGTCTTCTCCGAGAACAACCAAACCATACATCCACAAGATAAAACATGCAACCCCATAGCACACATCAAATAGAGACGAGAGAGACAAGCAAGCTAATTCATAATCAAAATATGGGAAATATGGCACCAACTCATGAGACATAGTTAATCAAAGAGTAAGTGTGCATATGATGAAGATTACAACCCAGAAAGCATGTTCTCAAAAACAACTACAAACCAAAACGATGAAACCAACATGATGATAGAAATAGTACATCTCAGACTAATGTGCCTAGATGTTTTTAGTACAAAAATAGTCTAGAAAGATATATATGATCAGCATCTACAGATTATCAAACTAAAACATCGTCTAGGCTATCTATGTCCACAACATCATCATCAGCACCAGAGGCTTCTGGCTCATAGTCATCATCTCCGTTTGAAGGAGCAGTAGAGAGAGAAACGTCACCTTCATCCCTATAATCACCAACAGAGCCATCAGATCCATCCTCACTATCATCTTTAGATGCCTCCTCATCAACAATGGTAGCTTCCTCATCAGCCTGATCTGGCATCTCCTCATCGGTAGAGGGACCAAAGCCACGACCGAGCCACATGGCATTGTGCTCAGCCCATGACATACCAAGGTCATGTAGTTCTTGAGCTTGAGCATAGGAAGGAGCAGAAGTGTCAAGTCCTGCAAGTAAGGTAGCTATGGGACCAGTAGGGAGAGGTAGCAAAACATGGGTAGATCCACCAACAACAGAGGGTGTAGCAGCGGAAGCAGTAGGTGGAGAGGCTCGGTAAAAGGGATTGTATGCATAGGATGCATTTACCACCTCCTAGGTAGGGCTGGTAGGCAGGGTAAGGATGGGAACATGATAGGTTCGTGGTGGACATGATTATCATGAACCTGAAGGTTATACACATGTTAATGTATCATGTAGCCCATGAGGGTTTCATTTGATATATGGAACGAGGCACGGGAAGGTTAGGATGGCTTAGGTGGTGAAGGTGCACGGGTAGAGGTAGAGGCTCTAGGTGGGGAAGAGGAAGGGGTAGGCACACTCTTCTGAAGGGTGGTCTCACTGATGCAAACTCTTTCTTGGGTAGGTTTGTAATGAAGGTCATGAAAAAGAGATTTTCCAGTGGCAGTCTAAAAATACCACAAATCAGGGATGGGTAGGGTGGATGGGTGTCATGGGTGTTCTTACTAAAGTCAAAGAAGGTCATGTGATGGAAGACATATCTGGCCCATTTGACTCCGGTGTTCTTCAAGATACAGAACATAATCACCGCATTATTCTCTGCAATTTTAATTTGGTTTTTCTTTGGGTGAATATTGCAGTTGACTACTAGGGAGAGTATGTGGTTCTTGAGGTCTAAGGCTAAGGAGGGAAGGGTAGACTTCTTCCTATAGGGAAACCGAGGATTCTTCAAGAATTTATGAATGTCAGGAAGAGTGAGATCATATTACTTGTAGAAGGCCTTAGGGTCAAGGAGGTCAAAATACTCAGGGTAATCCTTCCTCCAAGTGTCAGTCACCTTGGTACCAGAGAAATAGATATTCAAGGTATCCTCGGAGACTTGAAATTTCTTCCCGACAATCATGGAAGTAAGGACTACTTGAGCATTAGGCGGGGGTACGAGATTGTCGTAATTTCACCACAAATTTGTATAGAATTCATGAACAGGTTTGGTGCTTGTGATGGAATTGTGGTAGCATGCGTGTTCAACACTCAAGGCGGAGAGGTGGTGGTCGTATAGCAACTCGGCCACTTGATCGATAATCTTTTGTCTACGTGGTCTTGGCTCAAAAAGGGCATGAAATGGAAAGGGGTTCCTAGGAAGGAACTCTGTGTACCTATTTAGAGCATCATTTGAGACAAAGAAGGTATCGTCAAACGGTGTAAGGCGTGAGTTGGAGGAGGATGGTGCTTAGGATGGGGAGGCTCTCTTTCTCTTATTTGAAGTCATGGAGACAAAATAAGAGGATAGAGATATCAAAAACGTGGTAAACACCACCACAAATTGACCAAACACCTAGGTTTAATGAGCAAGGTCAAACTAGGGTTAGGGAGAGGATGGTCGGGGCTAAGGTTGAGAGCTTGAGGGATCTAGAGGTTGGATCGGTCGATTTTTCTCTAGTTGAGAGGGAGAAAAGTCAGTTGAACCTCACTTAAGTTTGCTCCATCTCGGCCATAGGTCAAGCTCTGTGACTGTGAAACTCGACCGAATGGCTCTTTACAAAAGCCCTCGACCATGGATCGGTCAAGTTGGCAACTCGACCGATGGTCAACCTGAGCCAACTTTAGACATTTTAAATTCTAGCCCCTTGAGTGCTAATTATATTTATTTTTATATTTCATTTTGCATTTTAAACATACTTAGGCATATATCACTCATCATTGGGTACTATTTTGCGATAAAACAAGTGTTTGTGAAAAATATCCAAAACAAGTGAAAAATAAGGCAAAAGAACATGAAAACTTTAGCATTTTAGCAAGCAAGGGAGATCAAGATATAAGAAAATCATATAGGATAGATGAAACTAGATATAAGGTATATCAGATTCATCCAAAGCAGTTATGAGTAGTTTAGATCTAATAAAGTTAAATTGCTCTGTAGCTAGAGGTTTAGCGAAAATATCCACCAACTGATTTTTTGTGTCCACATGACTAATATAGATATCCTTTTTGGCAATGTGATCACAAAGAAAATGACGATGAACCTCTATATGTGTAGCTCTACTATGCAACATAATATTGTAAGATAAATTGATTGCACTAGTATTATCACAATAGTTAGGAGAAGCATCAAAATGAATGTTAAAGTCTTGGAGTATTTGCTTCATCCATAGGACCTGGGAACAACAACTCATGAATGCAATGTATTCAGCCTCGATGGTTGATAATGCTATTGTGCTCTGTTTCTTGGAGAACCTAGACAGCAAGTATGGTCCTAGGAGAAAGAAAGTACCACTTGTGCACTTTCTATCAATCAAGCATCCTGTGTAATCTACATCACTATAAGTCGTAAGAGTAAAGTCCCTTGACTTCGGATATCATAGTCCAAAATTTAGGTTTTTGGCTAAGTACCTTAAAATCCTCTTAACATCTATAAGATGTGATTTCTTGGGATTTGATTGAAAGGGAGCACACAAGCAAACACTAAACATTATATCAGGTCTAGAGGCAGTTAAGTAAAGTAAACTTCCAATCATACCTCTATAGAGATTCTCATCCACTTTCTCACCTTCTTGATCTTTATCAAGTTTGGCGGTGTTTGACATGGGTGTGTCAATCGGCTTGGTGTTCTTCATCCTAAAGTGCTTAAGTAGCTCACTTGTGTACTTGCCTTGGTTAATGAAGTTCCCATCTTTAGTTTGCTTGATTTGAAAGCCAAGGAAGAATGTAAGCTCACCCATAATGCTCATCTCAAACTCACTCTACAGAAGATCACTAAACTCCTTGCAAAGATCTAGATTAGTTCTGCCAAAAATGATATCATCAACATATATTGGAATGATAAGAAAATTGTTAGAAGTGTGTTTGAGATACAAGGTAGAATCAACTTTTCCCATGATATACCCACTATCTAATAAAAAGTTCTTTAATTTCTCATACCAAACTCGAGGTGATTGTTTGAGTCCGTAGAGAGCTTTTTGCAACAAATAAACATGGTTAGGTAGACTATCATGTTCAAAGCTCAGGAGTTGTACAACATACACTTCCTCCTCAATTGTACCATTCAAAAATGCACTTTTAACATCCATTTGATAAAGAAGAAAGTTGTTATAACTAGAAAAAGCAAGCAACATACAAAATGGACTCAAGTCTAGCTATAGGTGCATATGTTTCGTCAAAATCTATACCTTCCTAGTGATTGTAGCCTTGAGCCACTAACCTTACTTTGATCATTACCACCTTTCCGCTTTCATCTAGCTTGTTGCAGTACACCCACTTGGTGCCAATGATCTTTCTATCACTTGGTCTTAGAGCTAGGGTCCACACTTTGTTCTTCTCAAACTGCTCCAATTCTTCTTGCATGGCTAGGATCCATTCACCACTCCTAAGAGCTTATTTGACGTTCTTTGACTCGAATTGTGAGATAAAGGCATTATTGGCTTGTTCTTTGTTGAAGGAAGTCTGCATCTTCACTCTTTCAAAAGGGTCACCTAAAATCAGCTCTTTTGGATGATTCTTTGCAAAGCGGGGAGTTGGATCCTTCTTCTCTTCATCTTTCCCTTCTTCTTGAGTGGCCACCTCTTTTCCCTTTTGTGTGATGTTGAGTTCTTTTAGGATAGGAATTACTTCACCTGCAACATCATCATTTAGAACAATATCTTTGGGAATAGAGGGGTTAGTCTCAATAAACTTAACTTTAATATATTCTTCTACTTTAGCAAGATCAACATTAAATACTCTATAAGCCTTGCTAGTAGTGATATAGCCCAGAAAGAAACCTTTGTAAGATTTCAGATCAAACTTGTAGAGAGAGTCTTTCATATTAAAAACAAAACAAGGGTATCCAAAAATATGGAAATACTCAATAGAAGGTTTTCTACCACGCCATATCTCATAGGGGGTTTTCTTCAAAAATGGATGCGTAAAAATCCGATTACGCACAAAACATGAGGTACTAATGACTTCGGCCCAAAACTTTTTTAGAGTGTCATACTTTAAAAGCATGGTCCTAGCCATCTCCTATAGTGACCTATTCTTCCTATCTACAACCCCATTTTGTTGAGGTGTTAGAGAAGTTATGTGCATATCCAGATTCTTCACAAAAATGTTCAAAAATATCATTTTCAAATTCTCCCCCATAATCACTACGGATGTAAACAATCCGGCAAGAAGCTTCATTCTCAACTCGTTTACAAAAATTAGAGAAAACATCAAGTGTGTCACTTTTGAAAATGAGAAAGTGCATCTAGAGAAATTATCGACAATAACAAGATAATACTTAGAACCACAAAGCGATAGAGTTCTCATTGGTCCAAATAGATCAATATGGAGAAGTTCAAGAGCTTTCTTAGTGCTAAGGACTCCTTTGGATTTGAAGGAGGACTTGGTTTTCTTTCCTTGGGTACAAGTTTGGCATTCCTCATCCTTTTCAAAATCCAATTTATAAAGTCTCTTGACCAAGTCTTTTTTGCTCAACTTCTTCAATTGATGCCTATTTACATGACCAAGTCGACGATGCCAAAGAGAAATATCATTTGAGTTGACTACTAGGCATCTACCAATAATAGGCTTAAAAGAGTCAAGCAGAATTACATAAATATTACCACTTTTAGTTCCCTTATATTTGTCTTGATAGGTAAGGGAATCTAGAATCAAGCATTCAAAAGAAGTAAATAGCACAAGGTAACCATTATCACATAATTGACTTACACTTATTAAATTGTGATGTAGGTTATCCACAAAGAGAATATTCTTGATACACAAGGATTCACCTACATCACCCTCACCTTTTACCTTACCTTTTGTATTGTCCCCAAAGGTAATTGAACCTCCTTTCTTCTTAGTGAAGTTGTTGAAATGGCTTCTATCACCTGTCATGTGTTTAGTGCAGCTACTATCAACAATTCATCTAACTTTTTCCTGCAAGAAAGGAGAGTGTCGGTTCCCAACTCAAACTTTGGGATCTGGAGTTAGCTTGGGGACCCATTTCATCTTTGGGTTGGTCTCCTTAGGCTTGCAAGGATAATAAGTAGAATAATGATCATCACATTTGCAATGAGAACAAATCATTGGGTTCTTAGTGTCAGAAGACTCACCAACAAAAAAAAAAGGTTTTCTTACTCTTTTTCTTACCTTTGCCTTTGTTCTTGCCTTTAGGTGCTCCCCCCAAAAATCCCAAACCACTAGTACCACTTTGTTTGGTAGTATGGTCAAGGATTTCATTTAGGTAGTTTTTCCCTTTGAGAAATTTCTACAGAGAGGCTCTAAGTATATGATTGTCATCATTAAGAGATATGATAGTATAAGACAAACTAGCAAGGCTGTCTCTAGCATGAACAAAGTCGACCTCTAAACATAGGGCTTTAGTCAAATAAGAGTCTTTTTCAAGAGAAATAGAAGCAATATCAATACTAGGCAAAATAGGTCTGGAAGATAAATCATTAACTTGACCAAGAAGCTCGGCATTTTCAGATTTAAGCAATTGAATTTCTTTAAGATAAACATCCCTTTCATCTCTACGAGCATCAATAATAAGCTTGAAATCAGTATTTTTTGTTTTAAGAGCTTCAAACTCATTTAGGCACTTTTAGCTATCTTCCTTGAGAGTTTCAATGTTCTTAAGGTAAACACCATTCTCTACCTCAACTCCATTGTATTGGAGCTCAAGATCAAAAAAATTGGCCTTGCAAGTTATCAATGTTCTCAAGATGAATTTTCTCATTTTGCTCAAGAATCTTAAGTTTAGCATATAAATCATCAATAATTTTTCCTAACCTCTTTCTCTTAGTTTTACATTTAGCAAAAGAAGAATGGGTAGAAACAAGCATATCAATAAGAGTTTCTTTAGCTAACTATGCAATCTTACCTCACTTACCTTACCAATTTCTTCACTTGTAGAGGCCATGAGTATAAGGTGGCACTCTCCATCTTCTTCGAAGCTTGATCTACTTGAGGAAGATGCTTTCCGAGATGCATTCTAGTGTCTTCTCTCCTTTTTTTCCTTCCTCTTATACTTTCGTACTCTTCCTCCTTCTTGGAGTTGCCCTTGTGGTGTGACTTTTTTTATTTTGGACATTCACTCTTGTAGTGTCCTTTTTTGTCACACTAGTAGCATCTTAGAGTAGAAGAGGAGGATTGCTTTCCCTTAAAGTGTTTGCCCTTGGAGTAGTTGGCTTCATGCTCACTAGGGTCATCATCTTCACTAGAGAAGGAAGGAGAAGTTCAGCAAGCAAGTTGTTGCTGAAGGAAAACAGACTCCACTTGAGCTTTAAAGGCATTATCTTTGATCTTTCTTACTTCATTCTCTTCTTGCTTGGCTTTCTCTTCTTTCTTGTCAAGCCTTGGCTCATGAGCTTGTAGATTGCCAATGAGCTCTTCGGTTGGGATGTCACCAAGGCTTCTCACTTTTTTAATGGAGGTCACCTTAGACTCTCATCTCTTTGGTAGAGTCCTCAAGATCTTGGAGTTGATTTCTCATCTATCCAAAGTGTTTCCTAAAGCAGCTAGGCCATTGATGATGATGTTAAGCTTAGAGTGCATCTCAACAATTATTTCTTTCTTTCACATCTTGAAGTTCTCTAGAAGGTTATTTACCATGTAGATCTTAGCCTCCTTCACTTACTTTGTGCCCTCATAGGTGATGCACAACTTATCCCATATATCATAAGTTGTATCACATGAGAAGATGTGGTTGAACTCCGTTGGGGTGAGGGCTGCATAGAGGATGTTTATAGCTTTGGTATTGAGTTGGGCTTCTATTAGAGCTTCATTCCATGTTGACATGGCTCTGGTTGGGTCTTTGTATGGTGTGATCGTCACCTTCCACATATCAAAATTCATCACTTGGATGTAGAACTGCATACACATCTTCCAATAGAGGAAGTTGGTGTCGTCGAAGATCGGGGGCGCATGGAGAAGCTTCCCTCTAGGTTGAGTGAACCAAATAGGTTCTCACCCATCTTCTCATCTCGTGGGAGATTGTTGGAGAAGATCCTTGACTCTGATACCACGTGTTGGATCTAGGGCTCTAGAGAGGGTGAATAGAGCTTCAAAATTCTCACAAGAAAAGTTAGACCTTCAAATTATATCACTTGAAACCAAATGCTTAAGATCAATTTGAAGTCTTATCTAAGCAAGCATAGCAAGGATGAGAGACATTGAAACATGTACTTAGACAAGGTGGTTAGAGCGGTTCCAATCTCTAAAGTAGGAGATAGTCAATCCACTACCTAGAGAGGTCAACCTCTAGGACTTTGCAATCTGTGTATACTTATATTCTATCATAAGAGATACAAGGAGACCACCATACATCTAAGGGCTTACCTACTCAAGACAAGAGTCTTTCACCTACACAAGGACTTATCCACTTGATCAAGATGTCTTCATCCTTTAACAAGGACGTACCTACACTTGCATCAAGTCTTTAGCCTTGAAAGAATTACTCACTCTTTTTGAATCTTGGCCTTACCCTTCTCCATCACCTTGAGAAGATTTTCACCTTTTCTTCAACCTTGAAGAGGACCAGCAGCTTCACCTTCACTCGGAGTAGCTTGCTTCAACCTTTGCTCTTTGAGAAAGGGGATTGGGAAGATGGAAGGAGTGAGAGCTTTACAAGCACATGGAGGTAGCTTTCTTACAACATGCCTAACTCACTCATAATTACAATATGTTTTGTAAATGAGAAAGAGAAAGGGGCTCAAAGGGTTACCACACACTCAACTATAGCAAGGACTTAGGATAACATGAATGAGTAAACTTAGAATAAACTCCAAGGGGTCCTATTTATAGATGGGGTGTTCCTTTGAGTCTGGGATCACTTAAGAGCGAAAAACAGCCAGTTTACAACTTACAACGGGTCTATTTTTGTTTACAACAACTCTCCAACGATTATAATCATTTTTTCTGCATTTTTTGTACAGTACATTCGGTCGAGTTTCAATAAAGGTAACTTGACCGATTCACTAAACGAAAAAGTCAATTTTCAAACTATCGGTCAAGATTGTTCTGGAAAACTCGATCGATGAGTCAAAATCAATTTTGCTTAGTTGATCGATCGGTCGAGTTCTGAGTGTACAACTCAACCGATTGGCCATTTCAGAAAATCCATCACTGGATCAGTCGAGTTGGAAACTCGACCGACAAAGTGCATGTGACAAACTTTCCAAAATAATGTTTGAGTGACCAAACGCTAGAATTAAGTAGGGGTGAGCATTCGGTTAATTCGGTCGGTTACGGTTAATTCGGTTTGGTTAAATGGTTAATTTGTGGTTCGAGATTTTAACCATTAATCTAATCGAATTGTGTCGGTTAATTCGGTTAATGTCCAATCGGTTAATGGTTAATTCGGTCGGTTAATTTGGTTAACCAAATAACACGTGTGTAATAATGTTATTTGAAATACTCATTGAATTTTGAACAATTGTTATATTATAGTGGTATTTCTGGAAATATAATGTTGTATGGCTCGTGAAAACTTGATTACTATGTATATGGGGAAGTTTTTTGAAATAAAAGTACAACTATATATGTATATATACGTGTGTAGGATATTATTTAAGAATAAATTATAACTATTCGGTTAATTTGGTTAACCATACCAAAAATATCTTTAACCATGAAATTAACCATTTAACCGATTAACCGAATTAAATTAACCAAATTAACCGAATTAACCAAATAGTCTAAAAAAAATTAACCATTCGGTTAATCGGTTATTAACCAAATTCTGCTCACCCCTAGAATTAAGTGTCCTTGATTTTTTCTCATCTTAGTAACAAGCCATATCATCACCAAGTGATTACAAAATTAATCTAAGGTGATTTGGTGTGATTTCCCAATAAACACACTTGTATTATTTTGTACTTGAACTTGGACAAGCTAGGAATTGTGTAATTTGATCCTTTCCATGTACTTAAAATCTGAAAAATCTTGAACAAATATATTAGATACATAGGGATGAAATGGTTAAGTCATTATCAAAATATTGACAATGTATAACTCTTCAACAATGTACTTTTAACATATTTGATGTGTGATTTTATATAATTTTGAGTATTGTGTTCAAATGAAATGTACAAATTCACCAATATGTATGTATAGATAAATCTATATTATAATATCGTGTGTATTAATGTGTAATATATTTTGTGAAACACATTCAAATTTATAGTCATTTTTTATTTGCTTTGATTTACGTATATATGTGTGTTTGTATTCTTTGTTTATAAGTCGGTGTGTATTTATGACGCGCATTATTTGTTTGGTGCATTATTTCTTGTGCGGCCGCGTTGTGCATTATCTTGCTATAAATGTATTTTATATTGCTTGATTTTTTTATTTATAAAAGTTGTAATGTTTACAATTGACATTCTCTCCCTTCTCCCCGTCAATTTGCAAAATTAATGTTATTTCCCACTTTATCCCTGGTTCACCATATACTTCTCTATATATCTCCTTACACTATTTTTTTCCCTCTCCCTCCACTAAAACAAAACATACATCATTTCCCTCTTGTTCTCTTTTTTTTAACTCATGACACGGCACCTCACCGTTCTCCCTTTTCCCTATTTCCATTTCTCCCATATTTTTCCTCCGTATCTCTTTCCACTCAACCATCCTTGCCAAAGGCTGTCTTTCAGACAAGAACGTGGACGGGTCTAGCAGTGTCATTTTCCACTTTGCTTCATTGTGATTTATTGAAGCTTTGGACACAACCTCTACACCCAAAGTGTGGTGCATTTTCCAGAATCTTCGTAAGGGGCATGTATGGCTGCTTGCTTTGCAAATCTCGGTATTCTACACCGGGATAACACTCATATTAGTGGGGCTGGGTGTCGGCACCATGACAAAATTCTGGCGTGATTGAAGAATGATGCAACCTCTGTCAGAAAAATATAAATGTGGTAGTCATAAGTATTGAATATGTACATTTATACTACCAATTTGTTAAACAAGTACTGGAATTAACAATGAGATTACCCAAACGTAACCTAAAGGTTGCATTTATGGTAGTGGCAATCCAATCACGTCTGTTTACTCGAATGGAGGGAACACCCGAGCGGCATGTGTTGCTGGGCACAGATGATTTCATGTGTCTTTTTCAATACTTTACAGATAAATCAAGATTACAATTAACATACAAACTGCTCACACCTAGACAATTAACCACAGCGTACATATGTTCTCAAAAGGGAAACTACAATCCATGTTTGAAGCACTAAAATACGACTTCCATACAAGATGACTTGGACGGAGGGAACAACTAAGCTGCATGTGTGACCGACCAGAGATATTTCAGGTCTCAAGTGAATATAATTTACAGTTTACATGCAAACTGGTCACAACTGCAAGAGAATTCGTCACACATACGTACGTCCTCATGTGGGAAACTACAATCCATTTCTACAAAGAAAGCTTTAGGACGTGATACTAGTAGACCTGTAAATGAATATTCGGAATCCACACATCCGACCCGGATTTGAGTCTAAAATTTTGAAGAAAAAAAATCGACATCCGCATAATCCGAAATGGATTTAGGATATCATATTTCATATCCGAAAATTTCATATAGGATATCGGATATAACTGTATCCACTCCGAAACAATCCAAATCTGACAAATATATACATATCTTATTAAATATATATTATCTATATGTAAAAATATGAAAATATAAATATTTTATCATATATGTGCATAGTGATATCAATGTTTTCTATATATAATATATGTATAACAATACATTTATGATTTCTATTTCGGATCAGATATTTATCTGAATTTAGATATTATTTGTCGGATCGGATTCGAATATTATTACATGATATCCGTCAAATATCGGATCGGATATCAGATTGAATTTTTTTTTTTATTCGGATATCGGATATAGTAGTATCCGCTCCGTATTTGATCACTCAATAAATCACTAGTACTACCACTCAAGGAATTACATGCAACATCCTATCCACTGATCTAAATATCGCGAACTTTGACTAGAAGAAATTGCCAACAAAGTGGAATCCAACCCATTTAGTTGTACAGATTGAAGCCTGAAACTATTCCGCACATACTATCTTGAAAAAAGTTTGCTTTATTGGCGCTATTTTATAGCCAAAGGCTCATACCACTCTGGGCCAAATCCTGCACTATTCCTAGCCTGTTTGTTAAATGGTGGCTTAAGGACTCCTCGAAAATATTTTCTCACGATAGTGTGAAATTGCTGAATTATCTCGTCCTCAGCTTGGTCCATGCAGCTTCTAACCTGAATGGACATGGGTTCCACGTCATTTCTAGAAGAGTCTATGAACTTTTGAACGTCTTGTCCCATTTCTGTACTTCGAAAACTAGTCAGGCAGGGGATAGATGTTGCAGAACCGCAAGGCATGCGCAGGCAAAGAAATTTAAACCACTTAATGCCAGCAGCACAGTGGGTAATTTCTTCTGGATACACTACTTGTTCTAACAAATCTGCCGTGCAATCATCACCTCCATTGCGAAACCGGGAAATGGTGGTAGGAAGAACATCAATCCCTCGAGCCTGCAAATTCCTTCACATAAGTTTGGTAGCTCAATCATCAAAAAATGCAAATTAAGAAAATGATAGAAAGAAGATGCTCACTTTACTTTTTGATATGTTCAATAACACTTTCATTACGCCTCACAGTAATCATCCAACAAGTTCAGAATATTTCATTACACCTTAATGGTGTCACAAAAGATGTTTAGTATCTCTCTACTTCTAGCAGAATGGACGTGCTAAGCATGTGAATTGTAGTTCAATACCATGCATATAAAAATAACATATATATATATATATATAGAGAGAGAGAGAGAGTCAGGCTAGAATACACTTGAGTGTATCCGGAGCGGAATACACTCAAGTAGTTTTCATGATGCAATATTTTTTTCGAAAATCTAATCCGTTGATCTTCTTAAACATTTCGTGAACAACTCATACGCAAAATTTGAGCACATTTGGATATGTATAGCTCATGTTATGAAGACCGCAAAAATTATGCATTTCAAATTAGTTTTGCGCGTCGATCTTGTTGCCCTTGGATGAGTGACTTACATTCATCCAAATGGGCTCAAAATTTGTATGTAGCCTAGTTATAGTATGACGGTGAAGATCAACGGTTTACATTTTGCAAAAAATAGTCTCGATATACAAACACACTTGAGTGTATTCGTGCGATCCGTACACTCGAGTGTATTCTAGCCTGACTATATATATATATATATATATATATATATATATATATATATATATATATATATATATAAGGAAACAATACTAACATTTACATAAATATTATACTTTTGATAGTATTCTAAAAAAATTAATTGACTAAACATATAACTACTTTTAACAAACCAAGTATGAATACAAATGATAGTGCAATCAATTAATCTTATGAATTTAGTGTATATTATTCAACTAACTTACCAGAGTTTATATAAAATCAAGCGTTTTGTAGGCTTTTTGCATAAATGCATAGTGAAAAAATATAAATTGGGTCAGCAATTTTAAAGGAATATTACCTACTCTATAGTAGAGAGTAAATTGTATTTTCAATCCTAGGAATGCTACTCTATGAAGGAAAGTAGGGGCGACATAGGGAAGTTATAACCATAGGAGTTTTTGGGATAGATATTTAAGTTGTTGAACATAATGGAGCCAGTAGTGAAAGTGATCCGATTGGTGGATGGAGACAAGACTCCTACCATTCCTTGTATGGGACAATGACAAAGATGAAACAAGCAATAACTGAAATTGCCCCTAAAGGAGATAAATAATATTTGAAAATTTAAATAAGCGGTAAGAAAAGATGCTTCTACACAAAACAGGTGAGCACATCTTAAATTTCTTAAGTTACAATTTCATATTTCTTAAGATGATCATCATGTGTGAAAGGTTGGAATTCTCCCTTTTTGTAGAAGTTGTAACTAGGAAAGATTATCATATATAATCTTTTAAATCAATAAAGTTGGTTGCATCTTTACTACTAAGTCTTTTGGCACAATGGTCCAAGAATTTATGATGCAATAGTAAGAATACCATCCAATTTATGAATCAAGTGACTCTTTAAGATACATATTGGTCAATAGCATATATATTAGTCTAGTTATTGTCTCATAAAGTCACACAAGAATTTTGAATAGAGTTTGAGGTTTGTTTGAAGTCTTAACAATCCCATATATGGATTTATTTTAGTATAACTTGAGGAGCAAATTATGGGCAAGAGAGTTGCCTAATTAAATCCCATCTTTCTGTTATAACAAGGTAAGGATAATAGGAAGCTTATTCTAAAATTTTCAATTCAATGAGATCATCCTAGTGGCCTAGAGAATTTTTTGAAGCTTATTGCCTTTTATTTTAGATGGAAGACCAAAGTTGGTAAGTGTTCAATGTGATTCATCATAATTAATGTGACAAGTGACCAAGGACCGGCCCCTTGATCTGTCACGCACCTTGGGCGTCATTCGATCAAGGATCCACGGTCTAAGGGTCTCTTCATATACCTTGCGCCCAATCTCCCCTATCTCTCCCCATCTCTCTCCCTCTCTCTCCAATTACTCTCTCACCCCGAAAACATTGCCATGTTCTTGCCCTCACAGATCTGAACCGTTTGGACCCAATTTTGAATGGGATTAGTGGCCGGTTGAGGGAGATTCAAAACCTTCTACCCTCCAGCTCTCACTCTGACAAGGGAAGGATTTCTAAACCCTAGATTTAAACCTAATAGCCCCTTTTAACATCCTTTGACTTCGCCACACCTCCTTCGATCCTTTCCACCTTTATCCGCAGCCAAATGAGCTCTTCGACTCCTTCACGCATTCCTGTCTTGCTTGCTTCAACCTTACGGCGCATCCTGCCGCATAGCCCAAGTTTGGGCATTTTTCTTTTTGGCTGCCTCAACACCGATAGCCCACCGTCGACCTCGCAAGGACAAGACGGGGCTAATCATCAAGTTTGGGGCCTCCCCGTGGCCTCTGTCTCTGTTTCCTCTCCCTCGCCGACACACCATTGTCGCGACTCAAGTCCCTTCCCCACGAGTTGATTACAATAAGGGAGGAGGCGATCAATTGTCGGATAGTGATTAGAGTTGACCCGAAACCAGATCCAACAGCAGGCGGGCCTTCGTCATCTTCCCCTCTCACACTCTAGCAATGATTGGAAGACTTGAGCCACACAATCTAGCCCAATCAACGCTTGGCCATGATCCGGGATGCATTTTTTTGCATATTGGGTAAATAACCCGCTCTCTTCCTAAAGTACTAAAAATAACCCTAACTTTTTCAAACATCATAACAAATAATCCCTGGCTCCAAAAATAGCAAAAAGTACTCTAAATTGACCAGAAAACAAGAGGAATCCAATAAAATATACATGTTTTTGCTCAAATATCCATATTTTGATTATTAGAGTATGACTAATGACCTTATCTTGAAAATTATGACTCTAAGACTTCGGATCTGATTACTGCAGTAACTCTAATGTCTTGTATCATCTTTGAAAATCCAAACTCAATTCTAGTTACTTTTGTGATGACATTAAGGATGATTTGGCGTATGTTGACATATGTAACTTAGATCTATTTACCAAATGGATCCTTAGAAAGAAAACCCTAAATTAGATGTTTTAGGGTAATTATCACATCTCTAAATATAAAGATGAATCATATGGTTGGAAAGCGATTTCCTTAATGCTAAAGCACTTTTCCATTAATCTGAATAAAGAACTTTTGGTAAAATGTTGAATAAAGAAATTTAGGTTTATGTGGTGATTAGGGTTTCATGCAAGTCAACACTAATTGTCAATCCAAACCCTAGATCAAAGCAACCCTAAAACCAAAGCTCCTTGCTTAACCACAAACCCTAGCCAATGACTTATGAGAAAGGTAATAACACACTAGTATTGTATGTCTATTTTTAGTTAAGTCTTGATTGGACAATAAATCTTGAAATGAGTTGATTGGACATCATCCACTCTCTATATGAGGTATGTGGATTAATTATGTGTAACCACTTATCATGCTTTATTTCTGAAGTTTTTCGGAGTTTACACAAAGTTTATTCCTTATGTAGATTGTCGTAGTTGATTGAATTCCTGCCATTTATAAAGATCTTTGAGTATCACTTACATACTCTAAATGATATTTGGACTACAAAAATATATGATAAGGTGATAAAAATTTCCATTGTAGGAGCCATAACCACGGAGTCCATTGCTGGAACCACTTATAATGCTTTATTTCTGAAGTTTTTCGGAGTTTACACGAAGTTTATTCCTTATGTAGATTGTCGTAGTTGATTGAATTCCTGCCATTTATAAAGATCTTTGAGTATCACTTACATACTCTAAATGATATTTGGACTACAAAAATATATGATAAGGTGATAAAATTTTCCGTTGTAGGAACCATAACCACGGAGTCCATTGCTGGAACCATTACCACAGGATCCATTGTTGGAACGAACTCCATATAGTCTGCAGCTGGACTAAAGATTGTTAAACCAATCAGATAGAATGATTATGGATTGGAAATAATTAGCTGGAAGAAAAAAAAAGTTCATTACTTGCCAATATTTGAACTTCCACTAGTTATATATGTTGTTATGCATATAGTTTTGTGCTGACCCGTGTTTTGTTTGTCAACATTTTAAGTAAGCTGCATACCTGAAGTATGAAGAAATGGACTGTTAAGAGGAATAATCCATGAAGCGTAAAGCTAATGATACTTGGTGGATTAGATAATTTATTAATAGAATAATAGTAGTTTTCCAATTCTGAATATTATATAACTCCTAAGAGGAGATCTCGTCTTCCCTTCTATGTCAACATACTCTCGTTTGGAAGAATTAATGATGTTGGTTATTTATCATAAATCTAGATCTCAAAAATATTTGATAATGACCCTTGCCTCTCTGGTCCATCTTTAATTAGGATAACGGGAGGAGGGGATCAATATACCATGTTTCTTGCTCATGTAATTATTTTTTGTTGCATCTCACTGTTTGAACCCATAATTCCAATAAAAATATAAGTTAGGGTTCAATAACGAGTTCAGACAGCCATCAAAGCAATGGTGAAGAAACTTGTTACAAGTGGTGACAAGAGGGTGATAGACATGAATCAAGTACAAACATTAGTTTATTAAGTAATGACATTAAATATCATATTTCTGACTTGTTTGCAGCTAGGATTGTTTAGGGAAATTGTTTAGGGAGGCAATGGGATGATTTTGCATATCCAAGTACAATTGTTGATAGGGACAGAGCTGTTCCTTATGAGTAGTGGTCCTGGCACTGCACAGGCTGTGAAGAGCTTAGAAGAATTTCCATGAGAATATTGTTGCCAACAGCTATTGCAGGTGGTTGTGAAAGAGACTGACCCCCATATAGAATCAATCAGCCCAAAATTGTCCGTCTCCACATAGCTAGTCTAATGCCCCAATCTCGTATCAACTTTAGCAAACTACCACGGATCTCAATCCTAGGTCATATTGCAAGTTGCCTTGAAGATATGCTCTGCACGCTACCACCATTCTGCCCAGGTGATTTTGGACCATGCATGCCATCCACCCCACCCTCTCCTCCCCCACATCTCTATCCATCCCCATGGCCAGGTTTGCCTTCAAGTTATACAGGTCCGGCGGGTGATTTTGCCTCCCAAGTTGACCTTAGTGAGGAGAAGAAGGATTTTTGTGATAACATAGATGAATTGATGTAAGGAATATCAATAGAGGGGAAGATCATTATTTGGAGTGACTTAAATAACCATGTGGGGAGTAGCATGTTGGATATGAGAGAGTTCATGGAGGCTTTAAAATTGGCAGCAGAAATGAAGAGGGTTTTAGATTTTGCATTTGCTTATGATATGATCTTTGCAATTAGTCAAATACACATTTCAATAAAAGGGATTCTCATATTATTACTTTCAAGAGTGGGCGCAATTGTAGCCAAATTGATTCCTTCTTACAAGACGGATGATCGAAAAGTATGCAAGGATTGTAAAGTGATCCCTGGGGAAGAACTCACCACCCAACAAAAGACTGGTGTTTTTTATGTGAACATGAAAATGGACAAAGGTAAGCATAACAAGAGCCAAGCTAGAAGGATCAAGTGGTGGAATCTTAAAGGAGAAAAGAAATAGACATTTTATGATAAACTTATCAAGGACAGAACATGCAACTTGGGAGTCTGATATTACTCTATGTGGCAAAGTATCGCTCTTGCATAACAAAAATTACAAAAGAGGTTTTGAAGGAGTCCAAAGGGTGTGGATCTCCACAGAAAGAGACTTGGTGGTGAAATGAAGGAACTACAGAAAGCTACTAAACTCAAAAGGGAGATCTATAGGAACTTGCTTGAATCTAGAGATGATGCGACTTTTTAGAGATACAAACAAAGAAAGAAAGATGTTAAGAAAGCAGTTCAAGAGGCAAGGTCCACATACTTTCATGAGATATATAAGAAATTGGACACTAGAGAAAGGAAAAGAATATTTATAAAATAGTTCGTATAAGAGAAAGGAAGAGACTTGAGTCCAAGTAAAGTGCATCAAGAGATGGCAGAGTGTTGGTGAAGGATGATGATATAAAAAAAATAATCGAGAAACTATTTTCATAAGCTTTTCAATGGAGATACTATGAATAATGTAAGAGACTCGGGTGACAGGAATGCAAGAGATATCACTTACACACGACAAGTTTCACTATCTGAGGTCAAGAATGCTTTGAAAAGATGAAAATGAAAAAGGCATGCGGTCCATACAGTATTCCCATTGTTGTATGGAAGAGTATTGGAGGATGAAGGAGCTATGTGGTTAACAAATTTCTTTAATTATGAAGATAAAGAAAATGTTGAATGCATGGAGAAATAGAACTATGGTCACGATCTACAAGGACAAAAGAGATGTTCAGTGTTACACAAACTACAAAGGTATCAAGTTGATGAGTCATGAAGATTTAGAGAGGATTATTGAGCAAAGGCTAAGATTGATAAAGCATATATCAAAGAACTAATTCGGTTTTATGCCGGGAAGAACAACAATAGATGATATTTTTCTAATAAGAAGGCTTGTGGAGAAGTACAGAGAAAACAAAAGAGACTTTCATATGGTGTTCATCGATCTGGAAAAGGCTTATGATCGAGTACTCGGGCAAGCATCGTGGCGGATTTTGCAAAACAAGGGCGTGCATATCCAATACATTGACCTTATTAAAGACATGAATGATGGCTCAACTATAAGTGTCAGGACTTCTAGACGAGAGAGAAACTTTTCTATCACTGTTGGGATACATCAAGGATCGAAAATCAACCCATATCTATTTGTGCTTGTTATGGATGAGTTGACAAAGCATGCTCAAGATAATATCCCTTTGTGCAAGTTATTTGTTGATAATATCGTGTTGATTGATGAAAGAAAAGAAACATTGAATGATAAACTTGAACTTTAGAGAAATGCATTGGAATCTAATGGATAAATATATGCATTGCAATTTTAGTTAAAATAGAATTATGAATGGTGGGTTCAAATTGGATGGAATGGATGTACCAATATGTGATAAGATTTGTTTTTTGGGTTCTATTATTGAATGGGAGGATGAGTTCCAAGATGATGTCTGTCATAGGATCACAGCAGGATGATTGAAGTAGAGGAGTGCAACTGGAGTAGTATGTGACCAGAAAATCCCTCTCAGATTAAAAAACAAGTTTTATCAAACAGTTATACGACCAGCCATGCTACATGGGAGTTAATGTTGGGCAGTGAAGAAACAAGGTCTCAACAAAATGAATGTGGCCGAAATGCATATGTTGAGATGGATGTGTGGGAAGACAAGTAAAAGTCGTTTGAGGAATGACTATATTGGAAACAAAGTGGGATGGTGAGCATTGAAGACAAATTGCGTGAAGGCCGTCTAAGATGGTATGGACATGTGCAACGCAATCCGACAAATGCACCTATTTGAAGCAAGGCTATTGAGTCAAGAACAATTCAAAGAAGCAGACGCAGACCTAAATAAACTTGGAAAGAGATTATAAAGAGAGATTTTGAATCTTTACATCTTGATCAGAGTATGAACCATCACATAGCCGATTGGATAAGAAGGATCCATGTAGCTGACCCCAGCACGGTTTGGATTAGGGCTTAGATGATGATGATGATGATGATAATTTTTAGTATCTATAGTAACATTTACATATATATTTAGCTATATTCAAATAGATACATTACTATACATCTAATTGTTATATCTAAGTTGTAACATTATATTTGACCTAAACCACACTTACCATGACCTAAACTAGACATTGGCCCTAATTTGACCTGTCTTGATCAAAATTGGACCGAATTTGACCTCATTTAACCTAAATCTAACCTAATTTTACATAGCATAAACTTCTTAGACCTTAACTAATTACCCTATATTTACCAAAATGAGATCTAATTTGGCCAAACCAGACCGAATTTTCCCAAGGCAGACCTATTTCCCTGAAAATTTACATGTTTTGCCCAAATCAAGCCGAATATGCTCAAATTTGACCTAATTATATGACACCTAATTTTGCATTATGTGACCTAAATTGATCTTGATTCCCCTAATTTATCCTACATTGACCTAAATGAGACCCAAGTTTGGTCAAATCAAACCTAATTTCCCCAAATCAAACGCATTTCCCCCAAATCAAACTTGTTTTCCCCAAATTAGACCTAATTTCCCAAATCTGACTAGATTTGGCCTAAATTAGACCTAATTTTGCATAACATGGCTGTTAATATATTTCATATTTATTCTATTTTGTAATTTCTATATCATGTTGGACCTCTATGTAAATTATCCAGTTTCTCTTATTAATAAAAAGGGAGAAGGCCTATGGCCTCTCTCAACAATGCATTGCACGTTGCATTGTGGCACCACATTTCACATGGTACCAGAGCAAGGTTCCTAACCTAACCCAATCCAGTCGTCACAACCCAGCGCGCGCCGCCGGTCGGCCGGCCGCCAGCGTAAACAGTAACTCCGGCAGTGAACAGTAACTCCGGCATGAACAATACAGCGGAGTGAATAGTAATTCATGCATGAACAGAGCGCGTCGTCGGCCTTTCCCGGCCGCTGCGCCGTCGGCCCAAAGCGGGCGGAGCAGCCGTCTCCCGAGCCAGGCGCCGTAGCCGTTGTCCCCCCTTCTCTTCTATCTCCGGATCGTCAAGTCCTTCGGTTGATCCAACGGATTTCTAAATCCCAAACCGGAGGGTCCGTCGGTACGTAAGAAATTCCCAATCACATCTCCTCTATGTGTGATTAGGGAATTTCGGTTGGGGGTTGTGGATGCGTCAGATACGCATCTGATCTTGTGACGTGACGTGTATCTCCCCGTCACCCATATCTTCTTGTGACATGACGTGTCTTCCCGTCACCCATATCTTCTTGTAACGTGTATCAATCCGTCACTCTTCTTCTCGTCAAATCATGGAGGACATCAAGGCATCTACCATCTACAGTGAGATGTCTCCTATCCCCTCCACCAAGCTGAACGGGAAGAATTATCTGTTATGGATGAATGTTGTCCATACTGTATTGGAGTCACGCGACAAGGCGAGACATGTTGATTCTGATCCTCCTGCACTTACTGACAAAGGCTATGTTGAATGGAAGCGTCATAACAGTCTGGTGAAGACCTGGTTGTGGGGGAGCATGGAACCTGGGATTGCCTCGAGGTTCATGTTCTACAATACCGCCAAAGAGATCTGGATGCATTGAAGAAATATTATTCTCAAGAGAAGAATGCGCTTCGTCAGTTCATGATATATGATCGCCTGTTTGCAGAACGACAGGGAGACAGACCTTTAGAAGAATACTTTGGAGTGATTCAAGGTATTGCACAAGAGTTGAGTTTCTACCATCCAGTAACTGTCCAGGAGCAAGTCAAAGACAGATATGACTTGATTACAACAAAATTCTTGTCTGGTTTGAGTTCTTCGTGCAGTTCAGCCCGCAGTGTTATCTTAGCTTCTGATAAACTTCCCAACTTGGAAGAGGCCTATTCAAGGATTTTACAAACAAATTTTGAACTTGTTGATCCTACCGTAGTCTCATCTCAGGGAGATTCTCATGCTTCTGTAGTTGTTGCAGTGAGAGGAGGACGGACAGGTATGGGCTGAGGACGTGGAACTCGCCCTAAGTGCACTTTCTGTGACAAACCTGGACACACAGTTGAGAAATGTTGGAAGAAGCATGGTCGACCTGTTGCACCACCTGTGGGAGCAGCAAACTATGCTACCACTACTGAGTCTACTGAGCATCCTGCTTCGAGTTCTGGTCCTTCTAGCATTACACTCACCAAGGAGGAATATGATAGATTTATTCTGGCTACTCAGCATTTGAGCTTGGGATCATCATCTTCAGCCAACTTGGCGTGCACCACTGGTAATCAGGCTACCTCTTTATTGGCTTCTAGTTCTACTTCATCATGGGTCGTTAACTCTGGAGCGTCACAGCATATGACTGGTATGAGGAGACTTCTTCATTCCATTGACTCACATATTCCTCACAAATCTGTAACAATAGCAGATGGTTCAGTGAGGAGAGTGTTAGCCAGTGGATCTGTTTCTCTGACTCTTGGAATTGATCTTAAATTCTCCATCATTCTGATTCCACGCCCTCAAATGATAAAACTCTATGTTAGGCAGAACTAGTTTTCCAAATGTCATGTAACCGTTCTTTGAGTTAAAGCTCTCTGCATGTTTTGTACCGCGATAGAGTACACCCTTATCATTAACGGTTTAGGCAAGTGTGCCAAATCTAGGTATAAAGATAGTGTGGAATTGAACTGTATGTTGACTCCTACCCTCAAGATGGAGCTTACATATTACCAATGCCCATCTTGCTAAGAAGACAATAGAAGAGTTTTCTTGCCGAAGATTAATTTAATGATAATATCATCAATTTGATCCTCTAGTTTTCAAGTATGGAGTAGAATTTCTTCCATTGAGAGTGACCTCTAGATAGAGTGACAAGCTACCTCGCTGCATTTCATTCTTTAATTTGATTGTTCATCGTGTACATAGCCACCTTGTTGTCACGTGAAATTGTATGGATTTTGAATTCAGATGCCAAAATCTTGCAAGAAACCCCTTATCCCAGAGAAATTCACATGTAGAATGAGCCATAGCTTGATACTTGGCAATAGAGTTGGATCTAACAACATTTGTTCATTGCTTTTCCAATTTACAACGTTTACATAATCCAAATATATTAACGTGACTGCTATTTTTATACCATTGGCCTTATTTGGGTGACGTCTTGAGATATATGAGAATTTTAGTGAGATCATCTTGATGAAAGGGTTTTGTTTTGTCAGAAAATCTATAAAGCAACCGCCAATAACATTAATGTTGTTAGACTTTTTGTACTCATCATATGTTTAGTCCCACATTGGGAAGTATATGAGTGCTACCTTGTCTAGAATCCTATTTATGTAAGCCTTGTAATCACTTTTAGGTGTCTTAATCTAATCCTATTTCTCGATTCTACATGGTATCAAAGTAGTGATCCAACCTCATCCTTCAAAGAGAGAAAGAAAAAGCTTTCTTACGCTTGCGGGCGACAACTGCTCCCTCTTGGCTTGGCCGCCCACCAAGCATCTGTCCATCCTTCATGGCCTATTAGCAGAACATGTTTAACTTTCCTACCTTCCTTTTCTTTTTTGTCTTTTTCCTGCAAGACAATAACTTTATCCCTTTCCTTTTTTATTTTGTTCTTCTTGCCGCCCTTCTTCCTCCTTGTTCACTCATATATTTTTTTAATTTTCTAGTCAAGCATGTTGTTTCCTTTTTCTCCAATACCAGCCCCAAAATGTTCCTAGTCAAATCTTCTCCTTTAATTTATTTTTTCTTATAGTAAAACAATCAAACATCGTTTCCTTCCTGTTAATATATTTCATATTTATTCTATTTTGTAATTTCTATATCCTGCTGGACCTCTATGTAAATTATCCAGTTTCTCTTATTAATAAAAAGGGAGAAGGCATATGGCCTCTCTCAATGTTGCATTGCACGTTGCATTGTGGCACCACATCTCACATGGTATCAGAGCAAAGTTCCTAACCTAACCCTACCCAGCCGTCACAACCCAGCGTCGTCGCCGGTCGGCCGACTGCCAACGTGAACAGTAACTCTGGCGGTGAACAGCACACAACGTGAACAGTAACTCCGGCGTGAACATTACGACTCTGTGAACAGTGATTCCTGCGTGAACAGAGCATGTCGCCAGCCTTCCCCAGCCGCCGTGTCGCCGGCCCAAAGCGGGCGGAGCAATCGTCTCCCCAGCCAAGCTCCGTAGCCGCCGTCCCCCCTTCTCTTCTATCTCCGGATCGTCGGGTCCTTCGGTTGATCCAATGGATTTCTAAATCCCAAACCGGAGGGTCCGTCGGTACGTAAAAAAATCCTAATCACATTTCCTCCATGTGTGATTAGGGAATTTCAGGTGGGGGTTGTGGATGCGTCAGATACGCATCTGATCTTTGGACGTGACATGTATCTCCCCGTCACCCATATCTTCTTGTGACGTGTATCAATCTGTCACTCTTCTTCTCGTCAAATCATGGAGTACACTAAGGCATCTACCATCTACAGTGAGATGTCTCCTATCCCCTCCATCAAGCTGGATGTGAAGAATTATCTCTTATTGATGAATGATGTCCATACTGTATTGGAGTCACGTGACAAGGCGAGACACGTTGATTCTGATCCTCCTGCACTTACTGACAAAGGCTATGCTGAATGGAAGCGTCATAACAGTCTGGTGAAGACCTGGTTGTGGGGGAGCATGGAACCTGGGATTGCCTCGAGGTTCATGTTCTACACTACTGCCAAAGAGATCTGGGATGCAGTGAAGAAACATTATTCTTAAGAGAAGAATGCGCTTTGTCAGTTCATGATATACGATCGCCTGTTTGCAGAACAACAGGGAGACTGACCTTTAGAAGAATACTTTGGAGTGATTCAAGGTATTGCACAAGAGCTGAGTTTCTACCATCTAGTAACTGTCTAGGAGCAAGTCAAAGACAGAGATAACTTGATTAC
Source organism: Alisma plantago-aquatica (assembly GCA_963693085.1). Taxonomy (NCBI): domain Eukaryota; kingdom Viridiplantae; phylum Streptophyta; class Magnoliopsida; order Alismatales; family Alismataceae; genus Alisma; species Alisma plantago-aquatica. The sequence goes on along the minus strand of OY856412.1, from coordinate 1,286,031,405 downwards.
AACAAAATTCTTGTCTGGTCTGAGTTCTTCGTGCAGTTCAGCCCGCAGTGTTATCTTTGCTTCTGATAAACTTCCCAGCTTGGAAGAGGCCTATTCAAGGATTTTACAAGCAAATTTTGAACATGTTGATCTTACCGTAGTCTCATCTCAGGGAGATTCTCATACTTTTGTAGCTGCTGCAGTGAGAGGAGGACGAACAGGTATGGACCGAGGACGTGGAACTCGCCCTAAGTGCATTTTCTGTGACAAGCCTGGACAGTTGAGAAATGCTGGAAAAAGCATGGTCGACCTACTGCACCACCTGTGGGAGTAGCAAACTATGCTACCACTACTGAGCCTCCTACTTCGAGTTCTGGTCCTTCTGGCATTACACTGACCAAGGAGGAATGTGATAGATTTATTCTGGCTATTCAGCATATGAGCTTGGGATCATCATCTTCAGCCAACTTGACGTCCACCACCGGTAATCAGGCTACCTCTTTATTGGCTTCTGGTTCTACTTCATCATGGATCGTTGACTCTGGAGCGTCACAGCATATGACTGGTATGAGGAGACTTCTTCATTCCATTGACTCACATATTCCTCACTAATCTATAACAATAGCAGATGGTTCAGTGAGGAGAGTGCTAGCTAGTGGATCTGTTTCTCTGAATCCTAGAATTGATCTTGAATCCGTACATTATGTGCTTGCTTTTCCTTTTAATCTGCTGAATGTTGCTAAGTTGATTGATACTGTGAAATGTATGGTAACTTTTGGACCTTCTTGTCTTGTATTACATGATCTCAAGAGTATGAGGACGATTGGTGGGGGGCCTAGGAAAGGTGATCTCTACCTCTTCCACGGTGACAGTCTGCCTCGCCAAGTGTCTGCTCCTGCTCCAGCTGTCCTGTTGAGTGGCTCTCCCTTACTGTGGCACTACAAATATGGACATCCTTCATTAGAGAGCCTGAGAAAGTTAGAACTAGAATTGTCTCAAGTATCGTATCAAGAGTGTCAGTCCTATCAACTGGGGAAACATCAAAGAATGTCTTATCCCGGTCGTGTAAATAAACAAGCGTCATGTCCTTTTGAGTTGGCCCATAGTGATGTTTGGGGTCCTGTAAAAGACCATAGTTATAATGGTTTTCGTAATATTATCTCTTTTGTGGATGACTTCTCGCGTATGACTTGGATTTATTTGTTGAAAAGTCGAGAGTTTGTGCTATCTATTTTCAAACATTTTCATCAAGAAATAAAAGTTCAATTTGATTGCAATATTGAAGTTCTTAAATCTGATAATGCCTTGGAGTATGTTCAAAATGATATGGCTGATTTTTGTAGTTTAGTTGGGATGATACATCGTACATCCTGTCCTCACACCCCTCAGCAGAATGGGGTAGCACAGGAAAAATCGTCATCTCCTTGATATTAGCAGGACAATCATGTTTCAATCTAATGTTCCTAAGCGTTTTTTATCTGACGCCCTTCTTATTGCTTGTTTTCTTATCAACATGCAACCTTCTTCTGTGCTTCAAGGATGTACTCCTTTCTCTGTCCTACGTCCCAAGGATCAACCTTTCCTTGTTCCATTTAGAGTGTTTGGTTGTACTTCTTTTGTCCATAATTTTGATCCTAAGGCTGATAAGTTATCTCCTAGGTCAATTAGGATTCTCTTTTTTGGGCACTCCAACACTAGCAAAGGGTACAAGTGTTATTGTCCTAGTCTTCGTAGCATGTTTGTGTCTAGAGATGTGACTTTTCATGAATCCACTCCATATTTTTCTAGTTTTTCCAGTAAGGGGGAGCAATTATGTGAGAGAGTGCCACCATCAGATGCTAGTGAGAGAGTGCCACCACCACATCAAAATGAGAGAATGTCACCTATCATTCCTGACTATACTATAATTCAGAAAGAGCAGCCAGCAGATGGTCCACCAATTCAGCAATATTCACATGTTTATAGCAGACGAGGCAGACAAGATCCAGAGGAGGTAGCGACTCCAGTCTTTGAGCCCTCCCCATCCTCCTCCACTCAAGAGATTCCTGAAGAACCATCTGACCTTGATGTTCCCATTGCTGCTCGCAAAGGTACATGTTCCTGTACTATTCGACATCCTATTACAAATGTGTGTTGTTTGTCCAAGTTATCTCAGCAGGCTCGCTCATTTGCTCGTGGGATTGATTCTGTCGTCATTCCAAGAAATCATCTTGATGCTATGAAGGATATTGGCCGGAAACAGGCTATGCATGTTGAAATGTCTGCTCTGTTACAGAACAACACCTGGGAACTTGTTGACTTACCTCTAGACAAAAATGTTGTGGGATGCAGATGGGTATTTACAGTAAAACATAGTCCAGATGATTCTGTGGAGAGATTGAAAGCTAGACTGGTGGCAAAGGGGTACACTCAGACATATGGGGTTGATTTCTTTGAAACCTTTTCACCAGTGGCTCGTTTGAATTCTGTGTGTATTCTTATTTCTCTGGCTACTACATTTGACTGGCCTCTATTTCAGCTCGATGTCAAGAATGCCTTTCTTCATGGTTATCTACAAGAGGAGGTGTACATGGAGCAACCACCTGGTTTTGTTGCTCAGGGGGAGTGTTTGAAGGTGTGTAGACTGAAGAAAGCCATCTATGGATTGAAACAATCTCCTAGAGCTTGGTTTGACAAGTTTAGTGATGTTGTGCTAAAGATGGGTTTTTCTCGTTCTGTTACTGATCACTCTTTATTTTATTCTACTTCTTCTGGTGGATCTATTATTATTGTTGTGTATGTTGATGATATTGTTATCACTGGTAGTGATTCCACAGGCATATCTCGTGTGAAAGCGGGCTTGCAGGGGCACTTTCACACAAATGATCTGGGAAACTGAGATATTTTCTGGGCATTGAAGTACTTAGATCTCATGCAGGTATCAATTTGTCTCAGAGAAAATATGTGTTGGATTTACTACAGGAAACTGGTATGAGTGAGTCCAAGCCTGTGTCTACTCCTATGGACTATCATGTGAAGGAGATGAACGATGATACTGATTATCCAGATCCAGGATATTACAGGAAAATTGTGGGAAAATTGATATATTTGACAGTCACACGTCTTGACATTTCTTTTACTGTAGGAGTGGTGAGTCAGCATATGAGCTCTCCAAAACAGTCTCATTGGACGTCTGTCTGTCGTATTCTGAGATATCTGAAAGGTGCACCTGGTAAGGGAATCACCTATTATTGGCCGAAGACTCATGTATCCACACTGTCTCTTACTGGTTATGCAGATGCAGATTGGGCTGGTAATCTGAATGACAGGAGGTCTACGTCTGGATATTGCACATTTCTGGGGAATCATCTTATTACCTGGAAAAGCAAAAAACAAAATGTTGTGGCAAGATCTAGCACGGAAGCTGAGTATAGAGCAATGGCACATGCATGTTGTGAGTTGCAGTGGGTTCAATCTGTACTTTCTGAATTAAAGATTCCTGTTTTGTCTCCTATAGAACTCAGATGTGACAATCAAGCGGCCATATACATTGCTAAGAATCTAGAGTCTTCCATGAACGTACTAAGCACATTGAAGTTGACTGCCACTTTATTAGAGACCAGATCAAGAATGGAACTGTTGTGACTGCTTTTCCTTTTAATCTCCTGTCTGTTGCTAAGTTGATTGATACTGTGAAATGTACGATAACTTTTGAACCTTCTTGTTTTTTATTATAGGATCTCAAGAGTATGAGGACGATTGGTGGGGGGGCCTAGGAAAGGTGATCTCTACCTCTTCCACGGTAACAGTCTGCCTCGTCAAGTGTCTGCTCCTGCTCCAGCTGTCTTGTTGAGTGGCTCTCCCTTACTGTGGCACTACAGATATGGACATCCTTCATTAGAGAGCCTGAGAAAGTTAGAACCAGAATCGTCTCAAGTATCGTCTCTAGAGTGTCAGTCCTGTCAACTGGGGAAACATCATAGAATGTCTTATCCCGGTCATGTTAAATAACGGGCGTCATGTCCCTTTGAGTTGGTCCATAGTGATGTTTGGGGTCCTATAAAAGACCATAGTTATAATTGTTTTCGTTATTTTATCTCTTTTGTGGATGACTTCTCGCGTATGACTTGGATTTATTTGTTGAAAAGTCGAGTCTGTGTTATCTATTGTCAAACATTTTCATCAAGAAATAAAAGTTCAATTTGATTGCAATATTAAAGTTCTTCAATCTGATAATGCCTTGGAGTATGTTCAAAATGCTATGGCTGATTTTTGTAGTTCAGTTGGGATGATACATCGTACATCCTGTCCTCACACCCCTCAGCAGAATGGGGTAGCAGAGAGGACAATCATGTTTCAATCTAATGTTCCTAAGCGTTTTTGGTCTGACACCCTTCTTACTGCTTGTTTTCTTATCAACAGGCAACCTTATTCTGTGCTTCAAGGACGTACTCCTTTCTATGTCCTACGTTCCAAAGATCAACCTTTCCTTGTTCCATTTAGAGTGTTTGGTTGTACTTCTTTTGTCCACAATTTTGATCCTAAGGCTGATAAGTTATCTCCTAGGTCAATTAGGACTCTCTTTCTTGGGTACTCCAACACTAGCAAAGGGTACAAGTGTTATTGTCCAAGTCTTCGTCGCATGTTTGTATCTAGAGATGTGACTTTTCATGAATCCACTCCATATTTCTCTAGTGTTCCCAGTAACGGGGAGCAATTATGTGAGAGAGTGCCACCATCATATGCTAATGAGAGAGTGCCACCACCCCATCAAAGTGAGAGAGTGCCACCTATCATTCCTGACTATACTATAATTCAGGAAGAGCAGCCAGCAGATGGTCCACCAATTCAGCAATATTCACATGTTTAAAGCAGACGAGGCAGACAAGATCCAGAGGAGGTAGCGACTCCAGTCTCTGAGCCCTCCCCATCCTCCTCTACTCAAGGGATTCCTGAAGAACCATCTGACCTTGATGTTCCCATTGTTGTTCGCAAAGGTACCCGTTCCTGTACTATTCGGCATCCTATTACAAATGTGTGTTGTTTGTCCAAGTTATCTCAGCAGGCTCGCCCATTTGCTCTTGGGATTGATTTTGTGGTCATTCCAAGAAATCATCTTGATGCTATGAAGGATATTGGCTGGAAACAGGCTATGCATTTTGAAATGTCTGCTCTGTTACAGAACAACACCAGGGAACTTGTTGACTTACCTCTAGATAAAAATGTCGTGGGATGCAGATGGGTATTTAGAGTAAAACATAATCCATATGGTTCTGTGGAGAGATTGAAAGCTAGACTGGTGGCAAAGGGGTACACTCAGACATATGGGGTTGATTTCTTTGAGACCTTTTCACCAGTGGCTCGTCTGAATTTTGTGCGTATTCTTATTTCTCTGGCTACTATATTTGACTGGCCTCTATTTCAGCTCGATGTCAAGAATGTCTTTCTTCATGGTGATCTACAAGAGGAGGTGTACATGGAGCAACCACCTTGTTTTGTTGCTCAGGGGGAGTGTTAAAAGGTGTGTAGACTGAAGAAAGCCAAACAATCTCCTAGAGCTTGGTTTGACAAGTTCAGTGATGTTGTGCTAAAGATGGGTTTTTCTCGTTCTGTTACTGATCACTCTTTATTTTATTCTACTTCTTCTGGTGGATCTATTATTATCGTTGTGTATGTTGATGATATTGTTATCACTGGTAGTGATTCCACAGGCATATCTCGTGTGAAAGCGGGCTTGCAAGGGCACTTTCACACAAAAGATCTAGGAAAACTGAGATATTTTCTGGGCATTGAAGTACTTAGATCTCATGCAGGTACCAATTTGTCTCAGAGAAAATATGTGTTGGATTTACTACAGGAAACTGGTATGAGTGAGTCCAAGCATGTGTCTACTCCTATGGACTATCATGTGAAGGAGATGACTGATGATACTGATTATCCAGATCCAGGATATTACAGGAAAATTGATATATTTGACAGTCACACGTCCTGACATTTCTTTTGTTGTAGGAGTGGCGAGTCAGCATATGAGCTCTCCAAAACAGTCTCATTGGACATCTGTCTGTCGTATTCTTCTGAAAGGTGCACCCGGTAAGGGAATCACCTAATATAGGTCGAAGACTCCTGTATCCACACTGTCTCTTACTGGTTATCCAGATGCAGATTGGGCTGGTAATCTGAATGACAGGAGGTCTACGTCTGGATATTGCACATTTCTGGGGAATCATCTTATTACCTGGAAAAGCAAAAAGCAAAATGTTGTGGCAAGATCTAGAACGAAAGCTGAGTATAGAGCAATGGCACATGCATGTTGTGAGTTGCAGTGGGTTCAATCTGTACTTTCTGAATTAAAGAAACCTGTTTTGTCTCCTATAGAACTCAGATGTGACAATCAAGCGGACATTTACATTGCTAAGAATCCAGTCTTCCATGAACGTACTAAGCACATTGAAGTTGATTGCCACTTTATCAGAGACCAGATCAAGAATGGAATTGCTGTGACTCCACATGTCAAGTCTGAAGATTTGCATATGTTCTTACGAAGCCATTGAGTCTAGCAGCTTTCCAGATTTTTTGCAACAAGCTGAGTCTACACAATGTGTACACTCCAGCTTGAGGGGGAGTGTTAATATATTTCATATTTATTCTATTTTGTAATTTCTATATCCTCTTGGACCTCTATGTAAATTATCTAGTTTCTCTTATTAATAAAAAGGGAGAAGGCCTATGGCCTCTCTCAACACTGCATTGCACGTTGCATTGCGGCACCACATTCCACAATGGCCTAATCATACCTCCCCTAATTTACCATATTCTGACTTAGAAGAGACCCAATTTGGCCAAATCAGACGTATTTCCATCAAATCAAACTTGTTTTCCCCAAAGCGAACCTAATTTGAATAGTTTAACCTGATTTGGCCTAAATCAGACCTATTTCAACAATAAAATGACTCAAGGTGGTCTAATTTGACCAAATCCAGACCAAATTCATGTTAATTTAGCCTTTAAAATTTATTATAGTAAATTTCTATTGGTGATACTTTATGCTTATTATAGGCTCAGAGTTTGATTACACACTTTGGGTAATGAATTTCTTATGGAGAATACAATCAACAAATGGGTAACATGGGTAATGAACCCCAGAATCAAACCATTCCTTTTAGACCAAAGTCCACTAGTGCTATGCCAAATTTTGTAGCCACCCTAACCAATAACCAAAGTAACCCTTGTGTCCTACATTGAAGAGTAGAATCAGAAACTAATGAAGTAATGATAAACCATTGATCTTATACATGGATCTAGACTATGGAGCTGTCTCGGCTACCATTACGGGTAGCCTGGATTTTCGCTACCCGGCAGCCAAAAAAGTAACTCTCCTGGCCAAAAAAGTAACTCTGTTGTCAAAAAAGTAACTATAGTGAACAGAAAGTAACTACACGAATAAAAGAGTAACTCTGTACAAAATATACAGCAGATGTATATAAGGACGGGTTTTTTTATTTTGGAGGGGCAAATGATATTATTTTTGGCTAAATTTTTTTGGAGAGCTAGACAAAATAGTACTCTACAATTGCGGAAAAAAAAATTTGAAAAAAAAATGATCGGAAGGGTGGGCGGGTAGCTACCCGCGCGGGCAATAAAGATGGGCCCATATATATATATATATATATATATATATATATATATATATATATATATATATATATATATATATATATATATATATATATATATATATATATATATATATATATATATATATATATATATAGAGAGAGAGAGAGAGAGAGAGAGAGAGAAAGAGAGAGAGAGTCATGCTAGAATACACTCAAGTGTATCCGGAGCGGAATACACTCAAGTAGTTTTTCATGTTGCAATATTTTTTTTTTGAAAATCTAATCCATTGATCTTCTTAAACATCTCGTGAATAACTCATACGCAAAATTTGAGCACATTTGGATATGTATTGCTCATGTTATGAAGACCGCAAAAATTATGCATTTCAAATTAGTTTTGCGCGTCGATTTTGTTGCCCTTGGATGAGTGACTTACACTCATCCAAAAGGGCTCAAAATTTGTTTGTAGCCTAGTTATAGTATGACGGTGAAGATCAATGGTTTACATTTTGCAAAAAATAGTCTTGATATGCAAACACACTTGAGTGTATTCGTGCGATGCGTACACTCGAGTGTATTCTAGCCTGACTCTATATATATATATATATATATATATATTAAAAATCGGGCTAAACGGCCGCTTAAGCGGCCAAGACCCTCATCCTCTTAATTCAGCCCCTAAGCAGCCGCTTAGCGGTTTGAAGAAAATCAGCCTCCTTTTGCCCCTTTTTACTGCTGTAAGCATGTAAGATTATTATATGGTCTAAGTAGTATTGACTATAATATATAAAACTTGTATACATTAAATGTTCTATGATATACCTAGTCCTCATTTCGAATGCATACTTTGTATGTAAGCTGTAATTATAGGTAACAGTTGTAATGTATCCAAGTAAATATCACATTACTCTATTATACTTCTAATGAATGATTAGTTTACTGATTTCCTTGCTGCTTTCATTGATTACTGATTGGTACTACTGTTGGTATTACTTTTATGGTGTAATATCGATTACTTGTTTAGTAGTATAGTACTAAATTATTAATTCATAGTTGTTTATTTACAATTACTATTTTTTGCTGAACTTAATGATTAGAAATATTGATGATGAGTAATAAGTATTATAAATGTTTAGTTAAATATTGATTTACTGATATGCTTGCTTATTTTACCAATTAGTATTGCTGATTCGTAGTAAAGAGTTTAATAACTAATTCATAGTTTGATATTTACAATTACTAATCTGCTTGCTGATTTTAGTGATTATAAATATTGATTAGACGTAAAGTATTGATTAATACTTCCGAGCCCCGTCAGTCCCGAACTAGGATCTGTTTCCCGGTCCTTTTCTTTTAGTGCTTCGACACGGATTCGGTACCGAAAAGTGGATAAGATGGCTGCACTCCAGCTCACTCAAGAATGGGACGGCAGTGGTCCGCCGGCAAGCTCGTTCTGATCGTCGGACGCAGTACATTGGAATCCTAAAGCACCACCACGAACGCTACTGCGCTAGCCTGCGGTGCGGTAAGGCAATGTGGCGGTGATAGTATAGAATCTTGTAGTTCCTTTATCCGTCCGTTTGGCCATTGGAAAAGAGAAAACTCGTGAAATTAGCCAAACACAAATATATATAGAGAGAGAGAGAGTCAGTCTAGAATACACTCGAGTGTATAGATCGCACGGATACACTCAAGTGTGTTTGCATATCAAGACTATTTTTTGTAAGATGTAAACCATTAAACTTCACCGTCATACTATAACTAGGCTACATACAAATTTTGAGCCCATTTGGATGAGTGTCACTCATCCGAGGGCAGCAAAATCGACGCGTGAAACTAATTTGAAATGCATAATTTTTGCGGTCTTTATAACATGACCTACAAATGTCCAAATGTGCTCAATTTTGCGTATGAGCTATTCACAAGATGTTTAAGAATATCAACGAATTAGATTTTTGAAAAAAATATTGCATCATGAAAAACTACTTGAGTGTATTCTGCTCCGAATACACTCGAGTGTACAGATCGCACGAATACACTCGTGTGTTTGCATATCAAGACTATTTTTTGCAAAATGTAAACCATTGATCTTTACCGTCATACTATAACTAGGCTACATACAAATTTTGAGCCCATTTGGATGAGTGTAAGTCACTCATCCGAGGGCAACAAAATCAATGCGCAAAACTAATTTGAAATGTATAATTTTTGCGGTCTTTATAACATGACCTATAAATGTCCAAATGTGCTCAAATTTTGCGTATGAGCTATTCACAAGATGTTTAAGAAGATCAACGGATTAGATTTTTGAAAAAATATTGCATCATGAAAAACTACTTGAGTGTATTCTGCTCCAAATACACTCGAGTGTATTCTAGAGAGTCAGGATAGAATACACTCGAGTGTATTCGGAGCAGAATACACTCAAGTAGTTTTTCATGATGCAATATTTTTTCAAAAATCTAATCCGTTGATCTTCTTAAACATCTTGTGAATAGCTCATACGCAAAATTTGAGCACATTTAGACATTTATAGGTCATGTTATAAAGACCGCAAAAATTATGCATTTCAAATTAGTTTCGCGCGTCGATTTTGTTGCCCTTGGATGAGTGCCTTACACTCATCCAAATGGGCTCAAAATTTATATGTATCCTAGTTATAGTATGACGATGAAGATCAATGGTTTACATTTTGCAAAAAATAGTCTTGATATGCAAACACACTCGAGTGTATTCATGTGATCTGTACACTCGAGTGTATTCTAACTTGACTCTATATATATATATATATATATATATATGTGTGTGTGTGTGTGTGTGTGTGTGTGTGTGTGTGTGTGTGTGTGTATATATATATATATATATATATATATATATATGTATATATATATGTATATATATATATATATATCTTACTGCTAATGTTATTGGCATAAAGACACACAGTTTGCTTAGCATGTTCAATCAAGAAATAATAGAAATCAATGTTATATCATAAGTTTTAATAGAATAGATGTACTTCGGTGAATTGAAGGCGCGTCACACCAATAAAAGGCACATCTTGCCACCAGAAGACACCTCAGTATCCCAACCATTTTATGGCAACAGGAGGCGCACCATGCCAACAAAAGACACTTCGTGTCATATAAGAGAACTTATTGTGTTAAAACCTTCATTTTGCTTGTATGGTTGTAAATGCAATTTTTCCAAAGAAATGTACTTGTCTGTAAATTGTATGACTTATGATAAATATATGGGTTTCTTATACAAGTTTTTCCTTGTGCATGTGTTTTCGTGGATCCTATTGTATTAGTGGGTCCAAGATGATAAAAGAGGAAGGAAAGTTGAAGGAAATCAAATAATGCATAAATAAGAAAGGAATTTGAAATAACGATGAAAAATATATAAAAATATGTGAAAAGATGTATGATTGATCATCATGGATGATATTTCGAAATCCACATGGGTTCTTGTTATACAAGGAATCCAAATAAGGAAGATAAAAGTGAAAGAGAGAGAAAATATGAATAAACTATGCTTTAATGAGTAATAACTTGCATGTGAAGAAAACCCCTTTATCCTTCCAAGTTTGGGACTCAAACTTGGTACACGAGTAGATAATGCTAAAACAAGGTTTCCCCTAAAATTTGGGTGAAAAAGGATAAACAATGAGGGAGTTATGAATTTTGCAAGTTTTTCTAAAGTGAATGGATAATTGATTAATCGTATTAAATGTCACAATTTCAATTGGATTAGACATTCCGTTTTAGAAGAATTCGGGCGACGTGGACCGTTGGATCTGAGATCCAACGACATTGGCTTAATCTCGGTCTCAATTGGAGACGCGGACCTGAGCATAATACAGGGAGATTTTCCAGTTCAATTTCTTCGCGAACAAGAGGACGAGTAGAGTTGGGATTGGTCCCAACGTCCTCAGAAGGTCCCAGGGATCCCATCCATACTGGGATTTATGACCTTTCGTGGAGGGAATAGGTTTCCCCCGATTCCAGTGGAACCCGAGACTTGCCCTATAAAAGGGGGGTGTTGTAAGGTACTAACAAACCCACAATCAATCTTCACGCAACTGGAAGGAGTAGACGAACTCTATGGTGTCCTCAATTTGAGTTTCCACCTTGACTTGTACCCTCGTCTTGGAGCAGTCTTCGTCGGAGATAGAGTGGTGTCGCCCCGGCGGAGGAGGGTAGCGAGCAAGGAATTGAGAGGTGTGTTGAGTTCAGAAAGACGAGGGGGAGCTATCGGTGGCCGTAGTTCACGCACAGGTGTAGCAACGAGCAAAGTCAACTAGCGAGTTGACCATCTGCTCGCGTGAAGGGAAGAACGGAGGTTGAAGACGACGTCAGGGGAAAGTACCCTCTTGCCCTCGAGTCCGCGTTGTGAAGGTAAGGGCTTTATGATAAATCCGTGCTTTTCTTTTATTACGCGGGCGAGTAGCCTCGCGGGTCCGAGTGCCTAGGTGGCGCGAGCCGGTTGGCTCAAGCCTGGTCCGCTGGCGCGGCTTAAATAAATCCAAAATACATACGTGGCGATTCCTGATTGGTTGAAAATGAATTTTCTTGTAAAAATTGTAACTAATTATGGGAATATCGGATGAAGATAAATTATATATGAAAGGTGGTCAGTAAAATATGTAGAATCCAATAAAAATAGGATTGAAGCCTGATATCGCTTGTAATTTAAAAAGTACATAAAGTTACCACTTTTGATGCATTAAATTATGATAAAACCCTAATTCGAGAAGGAAATCGGATTTTAAGTTTCTTTTTGGTTATTTTGAGTGGTATTAACCTATTGAAAATAAAAGGAAGAGTTAAATCTGAAAAAGATGATATTATGCTTGTTTTAGGGTTTTATACACATGATTATGCATTAATGGGCTTCGAAACCCTAATTTTGGAAAATATGGGTTTTAATGGTTTTAATCCGAAAATGTAAACATGCAACAGAGATATAATGATCCTAAACCGGATTTGAAATAAGGAACCCTTAATGAGGATAATTGGAATAATTAGGGTTTTTGTAAATAAGAAACCTGTTTTAGGGTTGTTAGCCTGAAAAGTGTAAAGGCGGATAAAGCAATCTACGACACCCTAATGAACCCTAAGGAGACTTGGAAGCCTTAGAAAGTATCCTCATGTCATTAGGAAGTTGTTTAGAATATGACAGTGACATTAGGTAATTTATATGTTTCAAGAATTAAGGGTTGCTTGCATTACGTGCTTGCTTGGATATCTTGTTGATTTTGGATTCTCTTGCTCAAGAACAGGTATGTGGTTACGATTATGACTAATCGTTCTAGTTTACGGCAATTTCTGAGGTTTTATCGGTTGCTTAGAAATAATTGCTTGGTTGACTTTTATTTCATGCAACTGTAAAGTGACTATGACTATGATAAATGCATATTCATCTTAGTTTTAGTCACCATTTTTGGCCCAGTTTTGCACTAAAAGCTCACATATACCTCCTGAATCTGTTCATATACGATTTTCCTCAGTTTTAGATGATTGTTTGGAGTTTTGATCAAATCCTTTTGTCTCCATTGCAGGATTAAGCATTGCACTAGGTGCACAAGTGTAGGAGGCGGTGGTCCCGCTAACTGACTAGCGGGCCCAAGAAACTTTTGATAGTTTGGACCCTTTTTCGATGGTCAGTTCCATCATCAGAAAGCATCCTCATCTGTTAGAGGATTCACCAACGCAGGCCCATCGACCCATAGCAATACCCCCCCGGGGGTGGGTTTGTTTCATGAGGCCGCGACCGCGGCCAAGGAGGCGATGACCGCGACCGCGATGCTGAAAGACAGACCGCGACCTGATTGCACCTCGACTTGAGGTTGGACCGCGACCTCAGAAGATCGCGACCTGCATGGGAGACCTCAACCTCAGAGGAACTCGACCAGAGGAGACCACGAGCTAAAGCAGACCTCGACCTCCATACCACGAGCCACACGAAAGTCGCGATCGTTGCTAGATCGCGATCGCGATCTTACCCCTCCACAACCTGACTCCGACCGCGACCCCTCCAATGCAAGACACAAAGAGACCGTGATCGCGGTCACGCCACGACCTCAAGAAGACCGCGACCGCGGTCCAGAAGTAAGTCGGTGGAGTGTGCCTATAAATAGGCCACCCACCCGTCTTATCAATGGATCTCTTCCGCTCGACGACACCGAGAGGCTGCTGCTCTGTGCCCAGCCTCAGGAAGACGATCTCCGCCGCCAAAGACTACCTCTGTGGTGTTCTTGATTCTTCTCCATCCCTGCTCCATCCAGATCTATCTTCTACCACGAGAGTGGTGGGGACTCCAGATCTGCAAATCTACACCACCATCAGCCACCTACCGCTCCATATCCTGGAGCAAGAGCGCGAGAAGAGAAGGAATGAGAGAAAAGATCTGCCTCACCTGCCTTGGTGTTCTCCCCCTCCTCGTTCCAGATCTGCCCCGACATCATGTAGAAGACCGTTTCTCCACTGAGTTCCGACCACCTTCTTCACCATGACCATGGTGGAATCTTCCCTCTCCCTTGTTCTTCTTGTTTCTATCATGAGGAGCGAATAGTCCTTCTCGCTGGGGTGCGGGGACTAGCCCCGTTGTCCATGCTTAAATGTTCATATTATAACATTCCATGGCTTGTATATAACTTTCCATTTCATTGTTAATCGTTTAATGCATGCTTTGTGGATTGATCACCTGCCTTGCATGATCTATTATATTCCTTTGTTGCGAGAACTTCAATACTTAGGATTTGAATGTCGATTAACACGGTTGATGCCCGGATGAGAACTTCCGAAGGGATATCTTCGGAGTAGTAGGTGTGTGACTCGTGGGTAACGAGACATCGAGCCCGTGGAGATGCTTACGCAAACTTTATTTCCTAACGGTTGGTTTGCTACTTCATTTGGATAGTTGTATCTTGCATGGATGTGTTTTGGATGTGTTTGCATGTGTAGTGGTGGTGAAAGCCGATTCCACCCCAGTGATTCCCATCATTAATCTAAACTAAGTTTTAATCCCGCTCTTTTTACTTCCCTTGCAATTAGTTTAACTAAACCCAAATCAACTCTTGTTCTAAATATTAGTCTTGATTCAACTAGATTCGACTAGTAAGATTCTTAAAAACGTTGTCCTTGGGATTCGATCCTTAACTATACTGCGATAAGTTCCGTCCGCTTGCGGGTGGTACTATTGCACAAGGTTTTGGTAAAAACTTAAGGATTTCAGCTCTAAGTGAGTTTGTTAGTGCAGTAAAACCACATCAGACTATCACCATAAATATATGTGCATGACTAGCTCAGATCCTAATCCTCCTCTGTAGCTTTGATGATGATGAGATGGATGACCTAGTACATGATCTACCCTTGGGGTAGGATCATCAGGTTATCATGAGTGGATATGTTGGTTTACCCTTGGGTAGGACCATACGACTACACAGCCCTAGGTCGTGGTCTACCTGTAAGGTAGGATCATAGGGGCTATTTGAGATATACCATATGAGAGAGGTAGGATCCATGTCCACTGCAGGGATAGCACAGAAGCCTGGATATGTAAGGATTGAGTAGTTATGTTTAATACGTAAAGTTTGATAAGTATAACAATAATTTGGTTGCATTACGTTGTTACAAATAGATGCAAGATTTTAGTTCCCCCACATACCAGTATAATTCATTATACTGGTCGCCGTTTTGTTTGTCGACGTTTTAGGTTCATCAGAAAGTGGACATTCCTTTAAAAGTAACATTGAATGAATAAAGCTCAATAAAGAATTGGAGGATTGTAGATAGATAGTTTCTTATTTGGGTGAAGTCCCTCAAATCCTATATTTTGCAAGGTATGCGAAAAGAAAAGAAAAAATTATCATGTTTTAAGCTTAGCTGTTGTAGAATTTATTAATTATTTTTTATTATTTGCAAAACCATATGATCCTGTTTTGGGATAACGGCTCTAGCCTCTTGGTCTCCCTTAATTTGGGGTTATCAAAGGGTGGGGTCGTTACATTTGGTATCAAAGCATGATTTTCCATATAATCACTAATAATTATTAAATTTTACAAACTCTTTAGAGCCCAAGGGAGTTATTAGAGGATTTTCCAAAGATGGAGGTGTCTAGAAAAGAATCACGATCCGGAGGTTGGCAAGATTTTCCTCCGTCCCGCTAGTCGGTTTACGAGGACTCTCGGATTCTGTGAGACTGTCTGGCCAAAATCTGAGGACTTGATTCGAAATAAGATACCTCTAGGTCTTCTCATCTGTTTTCATCCCTTCTTTACCTCTTATTTCTGGAGAAACATTAAGTGTATAGGGTTTTCTCTCTCTCCACCTCCTGTGTTTGGGAATTCAGAGTGTTAAGGATTAAGGAATCCTCCATCAAACAATAAAATGCATGTAAATAAGAGGACATGGACGTAAGTTAAAGCTTATATATCTTCCAAGTTATAAATTTGTGTTTAAAGGATTTTTAACTTGTGTGAACCAGCATGGCCCGTCTCAAGACCGTCGTTGTTCCCTTCGAGGCCACCGAGAACCCTTCTGGGGGTAGGCCTCCCCGCAAGAGGAGGGGATCTTCCGAGAAGAGGAGAGACCGTGGTGACGAGTCTTCAAAGAAGAGAAAGAGACCCGAGGGAGCCTCAGGAGAAGGCTCGGACCCTAAGTCGGTTCCCTTCTACAACCCAGAGATGAACCGAGAAGAGGAACCAATGTCTGAAGATGAAGTCAAGCCTGAGGAGAACCCAATTGGCGGCCCAGGACCTGCAGTAATAGTCCACACCCCTGATGCCCTCTGGATAGAACAACAGAAGAAGCTAAACGAGGCCATTAGTACCCTGGCCCTTAGGGATATAGCCAGAGATTAAATGGGCAACCGCTTCCTGTTCGTCCCCGACTTGGAGTCACCATTCTGGACTTCGTCAAGCTGAACATTGAGAAATTCTGGGGAGAGGATAAGACCGAAGTGGTCGACAAAGCAGATGCTTGGCTGCTAGCGGTCGAGAACGGTTTTCGCATGCTGGAGGTGCAGCCGAACAAGAAGGTCACGTTTGCTGCTCACCTCTTAGAAGGAGCAGTCAAGATCTGGTAGGAGAACCACATCATGGGTCGAGATCTAAATGAGAACCTGATGGCATGAACCGACTTCAGGATTATCTTCACAGCCAGATTCATTCCAACCTCAGCTAAGAAGGAGAAGGAAAGGGAGTTCACCAACCTGATCTAAGATGGTTTATCTGTCGCAGACTTTAGCCGCAAGTTTTGCATCCTAGAGCGATTACATGATGACCAAGGAAAGACGGGCGGACCATTTTGTAGAGCGTCTACACCCTGCCATCAAGCCTCATGTGATGGCGAGTAAACCAACAACATTCACAGAAGCCTACAACACCACCCTTGATATGGAGAAGACGGTGATGCCCGCTCACAACCCATCCAAAGGATAGTTGGGTTTCACTGAAGGTACCCATGGCCCGAAAAATGATCACAAGAAAGGACAAGGACGCAATCATGCCAAGGGAAAGCATGTCGGTAAAGGAAAACCCCGCAATGAGAACAACCGGCCCAGGTGTCGCACCTGCGGAAAATGGCATTCAGGCGAGTGCCGCTACAAGAAGAGGGTGTGCTATCGTTGCCAGCAAGAGGGACACCTCCAAGCCAACTGCCATTTGCCAGACCCAAAAGGCCCAGGCCCTGTAGTAGCCCAACCTGTAGCCGCAGCCCCACCTGCTGGAAAGCGAAGACAAGCTCAAGTTTTTGCTATCGACAATGAGGAGGCTCAAGCTAATGCTAATCGGTTGATAGAGGGTAATAACCCTTAGAGTTTTCTTTAGTGTTTTAAGATAAGCATGTAGTAGTCTGATGTATTGTGAAAAACAATGTAGGCATGCTTGAAGTCATGGGACACAATATAAAAGCTCTTTTTGACTCTGGATCTACTAATACTTTTATTTCAAGGAATCTCGCAACTATGCTTTGTTTGAATATCAAGGATTTAGAATATATTTTGGATGTCACAACCCCAAACCCAAGTGGTCGGATCTTTACATCCCTCTTGAAAACTCCAGTGATACCTGTTAAGTATCGGGATCATGAGTTCCCTACATATTTTATCCTCCTTGACATGATCGACTTTGATGTGATCATCGGTATGGATTGGCCCTATACCTATAAGGCAAGTATCGATTGTAGGGAAAAGAAAGTAATCATAAAAAGACCAGGTCACCCACCGTTCACCATTAGAGGTAGGAAGGATGCTACCACTAGCCTGTATGTGTCAGCCTTGAAGGCAGAACGGATGATAATCAAGGGTTGTCAAGCTTTGCTAGGAGTCGTTACCGAGCCGGAGCCTAAGGTGCAGCCCTTAGAGGAAATAGAGGTAGTCAGGGACTATGCAGATGTGTTCCCGGATGATTTACCCGGGATCCCTCCTGAGAGAGAGGTAGACTTTTCGATAGAGCTAGCTCTCGGGACAAACCCTATTTCGAGAGCACCTTATAGGATGGCCCCTGCTGAGTTGCTCGAGTTGAAGAAACAACTGCAGGAACTTCTAGACAAAGGTTTTATCCGACCTAGCATATCACCATGGGGAGCACCAATTCTCTTTGTGAAAAAGGATGGGTCATTCAGAATGTGCATAGACTACCAGATGGGGTGTAAACGGTGCGGGTACGGTGCGGGTCTGGCCATACCCATACCCATCTAATTTAGCGGGTCCGGTTCCGATTCTAGACCCGCATAATACAAAACTTGGACCCGCACCATACCCGTACCCGCAATAATAGCGGGTATGCGGTGCGGGTATGCGGATAAGCAGTTCTATAAAACATCATATTGTTTATGTAAGAGAAATGACTATGTTATATATATTTAACACAACAAGATATTGTTATCATATAGTATATTAACATGTAATAGTTATATTAGACAATACTATATTCTATACAATAAAATTAATTGAGTAATTGTTTACATATTTGTAGTCATGATCATAACATTTAATTTATGTAGAAAGTAATGTAGATTAGTAGACATTTTGATTTTAAGTTTACATATGATGTTCGTTATTGTAACTAGAATAGTTAATTCTTAGTTATATGACTAGTCTCAACCTTAGAGTAGGATATAATCTCAATAATTATATTAATTAGACTAGTAAAGTGTGATATATATAACATATTATATTAGTAGTTACTTATGTATAGCGGGTACACGGGTCTAGCGGGTCAGGGTCCAAGCATACCCATTATTGGACCCGCTTATATGTGGGTCCAAGGGTATACGGGTCCAAGGGTATGCGGGTATAAAAAATTAGACCCGTGACGGGTTTTTTAAGGGTCCGGATTTGCGGGTCTGCGGGTCTACCCGTACCCATTTACAGCCCTACCAGATGATCAACTAGGCTACTATTAAGAACAAATATCCTTTACCCCGTATAGATTACTTGTTTGACCAGCTGAAGTCAGCTCGAGTCTTTTCAAAGATTGACCTGAGGTATGGGTACCACCAGTTGCGAGTCAAAAGTGAAGACATCCCAAAAATGCCATTATGAGTTTGTGGTTATGCCTTTTAGGTTGTCCAATGCCCCGAGTGTGTTTATGAACCTTATGAACAGTGTGTTCCAGCCCTTCCTTGACTCGTTTGTCATAGTGTTCATAGATGACATTTTGGTTTATTCCGATGACCAAGAGCAACACCGTGACCACCTGGGTAGAGTCCTTGATATCTTGAGAAAGCAGAAGTTCTATGGGAAATTCTCGAAGTGCGAGTTTTGGATAGACCGTGTCATGTTCCTTGGACACATCATATCCGAAGGAACCATCTCAGTGGATCCAGCTAAAGTGTCGACCGTTCGAAATTGGCCAGCACCGAAGAACCCCTCAGAGATCCGCAGCTTTCTGGGATTGGCCGGATATTATCGGCGCTTCATAAAAGATTTCTCAAAGACTGCTTTGCCACTCACCAAGCTCACTCGGAAGGACGAGAAGTTTGTGTGTTCAGACTTATGTGAAGCCCGATTCCAAGAGTTAAAGGAGAAGTTGACTACGGCTCCAGTGTTGACTCTACTGTCCGGTAACGGGGGTTTTATGATCTTCACCGATGCATCAAAGATGGGGCTTGGATGTGTGCTAGAGCAAAACAAGCATGTCGCTTATGCCTCCAGACAACTCAAACCCAATGAAGTGAATTATCCGACACACGATTTAGAGTTGGTTGTAATTATACATGCCATGAAGATTTGGCGACACTATCTATATGGAACCACCTTTGAAATCTTCACTAAACACAAGAGCCTGAAGTATCTCCTGACTCAGAGGGACCTGAATCAGAGATAGAGACGGTGGATGGAATATATGAAAGACTATGATTTCACCATCGCCTATCACCCTGGAAAGGCAAATGTTGTGGCTGATGCTCTTAGTCGGAAACAGCTCAGGTGTGCAGTTGTCTTGTCTAGCCAGTGGAGGAAACTAGAAGATCTTGTGGAGTGGGTTCCACAACCATTAGAATACTGAATTCGTTTGGCTAATAACCAGATTAAACCAAACTTGTTGACCGAGTTGGTAGCTACCTAGTTATCCAACCTAGAGCTTGACAAGATAAAAGGTTTGTTAGAGAAACCTCAGACCCATCTCTCAGTGGGAGTGGATGGCGGAATCCATTAAAAGAGTCGTATTTGGATTCTTGAAGATTCGTCGTTGAAGGATCGTATCTTGCAAGAAGCTCATGGTTCTAAGTACACGGTACACCCTGGCACTACCAAAATGTTTAAGGATTTGTAACGGTACTTTTGGTGGCCTGGAATGAAAAGAGATATAACGGCATATGTGGCCAGTTGTCTCACTTGCCAGATGGTGAAGGTTGAACACCAGCGACCCAGTGGATTGCTACAGTTGATTGAGATTCCTGAGTGGAAATGGGAATAGATCACCATGGACTTTGTGGTGGGTCTCCCCAAGACCAAGAGAGGTCATGACGCAATATGGGTTGTGGTAGATCGCCATACTAAGTCAGCGCATTTCCTTGCCTTAAAGACCACTGCCAAAGTGACAGATCTAGCTAAACTTTACATTAGAAAGATTGTACGACAACATGGTGTTCCGAGTTCGATCATTTATGATCGCGATATGAAGTTCACTTCCTAGTTGTGGAAGCAGGTACAAGAGGAACTCGGTACAAGGTTGAAGTTCAGTACAGTGTATCACCCCCAGACTGATGGGCAGTCTGAGAGGACGATCCAGACTTTAGAGGATTTGTTGAGAGCTTGCGTGCTCAATTGGGGTGGATCGTGGGAGCAATACCTGCCCCTCGCTGAGTTTGCTTACAAGTTACAATAACAGCTATCAAGTCAGTATCGGGATGCCACCATATGAAGCTCTCTATGGGAGGTCGTGTCGGTCGCCACTTCACTGGGATGATGTTGGTGAGAGGACCTTGTTGAGGTCAGATGAGCTCCATGTGTATGCAGATAAAGTCGTTTTGATCAAGCAAAGGTTGAAGAGAACCCAGGATCGACAGAAGTCGTATGCTGATGCGAAGCGGACTGATTTGCAGTTCACTGTGGAAGAGCATGTGTTTTTGAAAATCCGACCCCTCCGAGCTATAGCTAAGAATAGAGGGAAGCTGAGTCCCCGATGCGTGGGTCCGTTTAAGATTTTAGAACGGATTGGTGAAGCTGCTTATCGTTTGACCTTACCCCCTCAGTATAGTATGATGCATGATATTTTTCATGTGTCTAATCTGAAGCGCTATGTGAAGAACCCGAGCCATGTGCTAAGGATTGAACCTATTGAGCTCCAAGGGAGACTGACATATCCTGAGTCACCTGTAAGGGTACTGGATACCAAGGTGAAAGAGCTCAGGAATAAAGAGATAGAGATGGTAAAGGTTCTTTGGAAGCACCATGGAGATGATGAAGCCACATGGGAGCTGAAGACAGACATGGAAAAGGCCTACCCTGATTTGTTTGTTTGATTGGTCGAATTTTGGGGGCAAAATTCCTATAAGGAGGTGAGGATGTTACAACCTTGATTTTGCTTGTATGGTTGTAAATGCAATTTTTCCAAAGAAATGTACTTGTCTGTAAATTGTAAGGCTTATGATATATATATGGGTTTCTTTAACAACTTTTTCCTTGTGCATGTGTTTTTGTGGATCCTATTGTATTAGTGGGTCCAAGATGATAAAAGAGGAAGGAAAGTTGAAGGAAATCAAATAATGCATAAATAAGAAAGGAATTTGAAATAATGATGAAAAATATAAAAAATATGTGAAAAGATGTATGATTGATCATCATGGATGATATTTTGAAATCAACATGGGTTCTTGTGATACAAGGAATCCAAATAAAGAAGATAAAAGTGAAAGAGAGAAAATATGAATAAACTATGCTTTAATGAGTAATAACTTGCATGTGAAGAAAACCCTTTATCCTTCCAAGTTTGGGACTCAAACTTGGTACATGAGTAGATAATGCTAAAACAAGGTTCCCCCTAAAATTTGGGTGAAAAAGGATAAACGAGGAGGGAGTTATGGATTTTGCAAGTTTTCCTAAAGTGAATGGATAATTGATTAATCGTATTAAATGTCACAATTTCAATTGGATTAGAAATTCCGTTTTAGAAGAATTCGGGCGACGTGGACCATTGGATCTCAGATCCAACGACACTGGCTTAATCCTGGTCTCAATTGGAGACGCAACCTGAGCATAGTACAGGGAGATTTTCCAGTTCGATTTCTTCGCAAACAAGAGGACAAGCAGAGTTGGGATTGGTTCCAACATCTTCGGAAGGTCCCACGAATCCCATCCATACTGGGATTGATGACCTTTCATGGAGGGAATAGGATTCCCCCAATTCCAGTGGAACCCGAGACCCTGCCCTATATAAGGGGGTGTTGTGCGGTACCAACAAACCCACAATCGATCTTCGTGCGACCGGAAGGAGTAGATGAACTCCCTGGTGTCCTCAATTTGAGTTACAACCTTGACTTGTACCCTCGTCTTGGAGCAGTCTTCGCCGGAGGTAGAGTGGTGTCGCCCCGGCGGAGGAGGGTAGCAAGCAAGGAATTGAGAGGTGTGTTGAGTTCAGGAAGACAAGGCGGAGCTATCGGTGGCCGTAGTTCGTGCGCAGGTGTAGCAACGAGTGAAGTCAACTAGCGAGTTGACCATCTGCTCGCGTGAAGGGAAGAACAGAGGTTGAAGACGGCGTGGGGGGAAAGTGCCATCCTGCCCTCGAGTCCGCGTTGTGAAGGTAAGGGCTTTATGGTAAATTCGCGCTTTTCTTTTGTTACGCGGGCGAGTTGCCTCGCGGGTCCGATTTTACCTAGGTGGCGCGAGCCAGTTGGCTCAAGCCTGGCCCGCTGGCGCGGCTTAAATAAATCTGAAATACATACGTGCTGATTCTTGATTGGTTGAAAATGAATTTTCTTGTAAAAATCGTAACTAATTATGGGAATATCGGATGAAGATAAATTATATACGAAAGTTGATCAGTAAAATACGTAGAATCCAATAAAAATAGGATTGAAGCCTAATATCGCTTGTAACTTAAAAAGTACATAAAGTTACCACTTTTGATGCATTAAATTATGATAAGACCCTAATTTGAGATGGAAATCGGATTTAATGTTTCTTTTTGGTTATTTTGAGTGGTATTAACCTATTGAGAATAAAAGGAAGAGTTAAATCCGAAAAAGATGATATTATGCTTGTTTTAGGGTTTTATACACATGATTATGCATTAATGGGCTTAAAAACCCTAATTTTGGAAAATATGGGTTTTAATTGTTTTAATCTAAAAATGTAAACATGCAACAGAGATATAATGATCATAAGCCTGATTTGAGAATAAAGAACCCTTAATGAGGATAACTGGAATAATTAGGGTTTTTTGTAAATAAGAAACCTGTTTTAGGGTTGTTAGCCTGAAAAGTGTAAAGGTGGATAAAGCAATCTACGAAACCCTAATGAACCCTAAGGAGACTTGGAAGCCTTAGAAAGTATCCTCATGTCATTAGGAAGTTGTTTAGAATATGACAGTGGCATTAGGTAATTTATATGTTTCAAGAATTAAGGGTTGCTTGCATTAGGTGCTTGCTTGGATATCTTGTTGATTTTGGATTCTCTTGCTCAAGAACACGTATGTGGTTATGATTATGACTAATCGTTCTAGTTTCACAGCGATTTCTGAGGTTTTATCGGTTTCTTAGAAGTAACTACTTGGTTGAGTTTTATTTCATGCAACTGTAAAGTGACTATGACTATCACCATAAATATATGTGCACGACTAGCTCAGATCCTAGTCCTCTGTAGCTTTGATGATGATGAGATGGATGACCTAGTACATGGTCTACCCTTGGGGTAGTATCATCACTCATCAGGTTATCATGAGTCGATGTGTTGGTATACCCTTGGGTAGGACCATACGACTACACAACCCTAGGTCGTGGTCTACCTGTAAGGTAGGATCATAGGGGCTATTTGAGATCTACCATATGAGAGAGGTAGGATCCATGTCCACTGCAGGGACAGCACAAAGGCTTGGATATGTAAGGATCAAGTAGTTATGTTTAATACGTAAAGTTTGATCTGTTAAACAATAATTTGGTTGCATTATGTTGTTACAAATAGATGCAAGATTTTGGTTCCCCCACATACCAGTATAATTCATTATACTGACCGCCGTTTTGTTTGTCGGCGTTTTAGGTTTATCAGAAAGTGGACATTCCTTCAAAGTGACATTGAATGAATAAAGCTCAATAAAGAATTGGAGGATTGTAGATAGATAGTTTCAGATAGTTTCTTATTTGGGTAAAGTCCCTCAAATCCTATATTTTGTAAGGTATGCGAAAAGAAAAAAAATTATCCTGTTTTAAGCTTAGTTGTGGTATAACTTATTAATTATTTTTTATTATTTGCAAAACCATATGATCCTATTTTGGGATAACGGCTCTAGCCTCTTGGTCTCCGTTAATTGGGGGTTACCGAGGGGTGGGGTCGTTACATATTGTATAATGGTGGCCACGATAAAATAAAATATGTAAATAAAAAGCTTTTCTCGGACTAGTTTTAATAATATTACTGCTTTAGGAGAAACTTGGTGTACTCATTATTCTAGCAGTACCGTCCTCTGTGCATGGCTATGTACGAAACGAACATTGGTGGTGAGTCCTTATTCTAACAGTACTCCTTATTGTACTTAATTCCATTCACATCAAGAAATAAAAAGCTTTGCTCGTTAGTTGTTAACAGTATTCCTACTTCAGTAGAAATTTTGTGTACTCCTTATTCTAACAAGATTGTCCTTTGTGCATGGCTGTGTACATAGGTGGAGAGTCCTTATTCTAACAGTACTCCTTATTCTACTTAAGCACATTCGTGTCAGTCTAGCTTATCATATTATTTTCCTCATGTATATCATACTCTGAGTCAGATCTCTATATAGGACTCATTGTACTCCTTTTATTGTTGATTAGATTGCTCTCCAAGTTTGTCGCATGGTATCAAGAACACTTCTAAAAACCATGATGAGGCTTTAGAGAGCAACAGCAGTCAGGCAACAACACAGCTAGATGGATGCCCTCTCCTCCCCCCTCCAGCCGCCACCCATCTCTCCCCTCTTTTCTGGCGCCGCCAAAGTGGGTCGCAGTAGAACTTTTCGTAAGGGAAGTATTTGCAAACTACGTAAGGCTATTTAAAGTCTCAATGAGAGCCTCATGGCTTGGTTTAACAATGTGAGTTCTAATTTAGCCTCTTTTTGGTTTTTGCAAGTCCCTACATGATAGTCCTACATTTATCAAAAAAGAGAACTTAGGGTCATCATTCGGATTGTATATGTGGACCATACCAATATCTTTGGCAATGAACGTTAAGATATAATTCACCAAGGATTACCATTCTAGAAACTTCATCACAAAAGATATGACACTTGTAATGTGTAAGAGAGTCTGTTTATTAGTTATTTATATTGTCCTTGTAATATGGGCCTCACTGTGTCTTGGCCCATTAGGGTTTAGTTAAGTCTGTATGCTTCCATGTTCTCCTATTTATGGGAGCAGGGTTTCTCCTATCTAATACAACGATTTGCCTTCTTTTATTATCTGACATGGTATCAGAGCAGTCGTCCTAGGGACCAAAACCCTACGTGAGAGAGAGCAAGAACCAAAGGAGCACCCCCCTTGCGGGCGGCTGCCGCCCTTGGCGGTGCTTGGCTGCCCGCAGGGAATTCCTTCCTAGTTCCCTGCCTTCTTCCTTGTTCCTTTACGCTCTTACTACCGGTCGTCGGATCTGCTGCCTATTGCCCATCCGCAACCCTCCCTCTGTTTTTTTCCATTGCTACAGTACGGCGCTACAGTACCCCCGCTACAGTACATCTGCTGCCATCTCTGGACAACCCCGACGTTTTTCCAGTTCTGGCACGTTGACGGCGTAAAAGGCTTCTCCTTCTCTGTCTGCCTGTGCCTCATGGTGGAGTGATTGATCCTCCATGTTGGCATAGGTTTTTCTCTTCATCTGTTGCCCCTACGTGGGTTTTTCTAAGATCCATGTGTGTTGTCGGTTGCCTCCTCCACCTATTTGCCTATAGAAATTTTTTGCCTCTACCATTGTTTTTTTTACTGTCCACGCCAACCACTCCTTTACTCTTTCCGTGCTTGGCGTGAGGGGGAGAATAGAGGAGAAAGAGTAGAGGGAAGAGATGAGATGGAGGAGAGTTGAAGAAAAAAGAGAAGAATTATGTTATGTTGCTTCATGCCACATTAACTGCTGCTATATGGATTTATGACGTCTGCTACTGTGATGGATGCTTTATGAAGAGGGAAGATGATGAAGACATTTGTTTCTGACTTTACATGGAGCTTCGTCTACTGGTGTTATGTATTTGCTTGCTACTCTGCGATACTGGTCTTCTATCTGACTACGTCGTCGACTCTCTACTGTTGTGCGCCAGCACTCTCTGGCATGTCCGTGCCTTGTTTGCACGTCGACTCTCTACTACTGTGTACCAACACTCTCTGGCTTGTCTGTGCTCTGTTTCACACGTTGACCCGTTCGTACTTTATTTGTACGTTGACCTATACTGCCTGTGATCCAGCACTCTCTGGACTTTGCTGCTTGTGACCCAGCACTCTCTGGACTTTGCTGCCTGTGACCCAGCACTCTCTGGCTACTACGACGACGACGTTGATGAAGACCTTGGTGCCTATCAGCTATTATATCTTTTGCTCCAGATGATTGTGTTGCTGCTTATTTCTGCTCCAGATGATCGAGAAGCTTCTGTCACCTGCTTGTCTGCTTGCTTGGAGTATCTACTTGAGGGGGAGTGTATGAGTATTTGTGTGCTTTATTGTAATATTGAGGGGGAGCAATTTCTTGTATGGGCTTGGTTTATCCTTTTATTTCTGTCTATTTGTTTTCTAGTTTGACTCTCTATCTGCAAGCTGATTTGGGATTCTCCCAACTTCAGCTTGAGGGGGAGTGTTAGAGAGTATGTTTATTAGTTATTTATATTGTCCTTGTAATATGGGCCTCACTGTGTCTTGGCCCATTAGGGTTTAGTTAAGTCTGTATGCTTCCCTGTTCTCCTATTTATGGGAGCAGGGTTTCTCCTATCTAATACAACGACTTGCCTTCTTTTATTATTTGACATAATGCTTTCTCGGTATTAAAGTAGGTAGAACAATTAACATCTTTCTCACCGAGGAAATTTCTTTGCATTTACTGCAAGAGGACATGAGTATGATGGCCAAACCTCTCAATACTCCATTAAATCGCAATGTTCCATGCAAGGTTGTCAGAACTGAACTGGTGAGGGAATCGTTGAGGCTTCCAGTTCTCAATTCACCGGTGATATTAGAATATACCATAAAATTATTTAAAGAATCTTGTAATATATGAAAATTCAAGCAAAGGTAAACATTTCAAAGAGAATATTAGAATATACCATAAAAATGACAATAATTCAATTGAATACTACATTTCCTATGCCAAAATTACAGCGGAAGAGCAAAGGGGGTGTGAGAATATGGAAGAAGCAAGTGATAATAAACATAAAATTGGGTCTGGGGTCAGGGTATACACATGGCCAAGAACTAGCTGGTTTGAGAAATACGGGACCAATTCAACCGGTTAGTTGACCGGTTTAGGTCGGTTTAAGGTCATTTTTTGGGTTTGTGAGAGAAGTGAACCAGACCATCCACCGATAATGGGTTCCACCAGTTGGTTCGGTTCAGCTCTAACAGTCCTAGTTCCATGGGATGATGAGAAATCACCCTTCATTGACACCTAAGAGATACATCCGTTTGGTTGGAAAATTGATTTAGCTACCTATTACTAGGCTTGATTCTACTATTGCAATTAGCCTAGGATGTAAGACTTCTGACAATTTGCGTCATTTTCATTGAAGTGCTTTTTCTCACACTTTTGAGATATTGGAAAAAAAGATTCCTTTATTAATGATGTATGCATCTCGCTCAGACGATGTTTCTCCCCCCTTTCTTATTTCTATATAGAAAACATAAAGATACACTAAACTAAAACTGGGATCAGTTCATACAAGCATCAAAGGACCTAACTGTGAGGCTCTCGAGTTAATAATTTTAACGATTTACATGTTCATACAAATTATTTTAGCACTAAATGTGAAGAAAATGTACAATGCTAGAAAATCTGATAATACAATCTCTATTTTCTGAAATTCATGTTCTTTTTCAAGTTAATCTACTATATATTCTATAGCAAGAATTACAACTCAAAGCCTTCTGAGGATAATATAAGGGAGTTGCCCACAATATTTTTTAATAGATATTTAAATGGAGAAATCAAGTGATGCAAATGCAGAGAGAATCAAAGAGTTGGAGATTGGCCAAACTGCCTTCTATTGGTGCAAGTCAATATGTTGAGGAAGAGTAAGAAGGTGAAGCTAAGGATTGCATGTGATTTAATCTTTTAATCATGATGTTGAGGAGAAATTGCGACCTTATCCTACTTTGATGATATCTGCTTAACATTTACTAATGAAACAGATTCTTTTTATCCCATCTGTTTTTTGAAAAACTTTAGTTGCAGGAGCCAAAAATAAGCAATGGTTATGGTGATGGGCATCTCACCAAATCTTATGCATGAAAAAGAAGTCTACATTCGAGGATTGCAAGTACGCAGTTCTTCACACTCTACCCTACATTTTGAAAAAGAAAATCCTCGCCGAAAGTCGCTCCTTTGGGTGATTGGTTCAATCCTCATTGGAACACATACACTAAGTTCACAGAGATGCCGAACCTGATGAAACACATATTGCATTAAAATGGTCTTGGAATACTTTCGCATAGCTCAATAGTATAGATTGACAAATAGAGACACATCTACAGACTGCATAGATCACAAAGTGCCATCCCTGAAAACCAACCACAACATTTCCAAATGATGGTTTGGTTCTGTTCTCACCAGGAAAGGCTTTCTAGGGCATCTCCCTAACTTGATGGATGCTAGTTACTGTAAACAGGGAAAATATGTAGAGCTTAACATGTATCATGGCTTGTTTTACCTATTAGAGGCCATGTTATGATAAATTGTTCACTTATTATTTACAGATTTCTAAGTTTCAGCCAGCTGCATTGAATTTAAATGATACAGCAAGTCCCTGTTATTATTAGGAATCGTTTACTATTTTAACAGTGATTTAGCATTTTGTGGTCCCAAGGCAGATTGGGTATCTGATAAGAGCAGATTTCAGTTCCAACTACTTCAGTTTATATCTTGAAGGGAGGACACGTGGATGCTACAAAGCACTATGTGCTTAACTGACACCCTAAATGGCTGGAATTGAGTTTTAGATAATAATGATGCAAAGAAAAATGCAGTACCAGTTTAACCATTCTTTAATTGATAATGCTATCTATTGATTTCTTATTTTATTGACGACAACACCCTTTTCTTATTTGATCTATCGAAATTATTCCCTTGACTATATATTTTAAGAAATAAATTTTCACATCCCATTGTTGCTTTTGTTTATAACTAAATGTTCCTACTTTGCCACATTTCATCTCATATTGTTCCCGTGTTCCTTCAAAATCTGGGCCATTAGAATACTAGATCTGTCTTCTACATGTTCTACATGATGCAATATTTGTGCATTCATATATATGGTAGTATCAACTCTCAAGTGATAGTTACTAAAGTTTGACCGTTGCAAAATTACTCTTTTTTTAAATACTGTGTACAAACATACCGTGCAAAATAGACTTGGTAGACATGCTATCATGATAGAAGTGTAAGGAGCCTACCTCATGAACACAATGTTCAATGGCAAGGCGTGCAAGCAACTGATCAGAGGTGCAAATAGCAGAGTCCCAGAGGCCATCATGAGCAGGAAGAGAGCCATAGAAAGAACCTATTTCCTGAAGCCGAGAATTAAGCAAGGTAAAATGCCGACCTTCATCTTGGGCCACCTTTACAAAATCGTTGAAGAAGTCCACAGGCATGGATTCTTTCTTTCCAAACCGCGCGATTATGTCCTTCACGCAATCAAATTAACAAAGGAATAATCATTTTAAAAAGAAATAATATAGTGAAGGCATCACATAGTAAGAAAAGTCTATTTATAATAATAAGAAACATATAGCATTTAGAATGCAAACTCGATCGAAGTACAAGGTGAGTACCCAAGATAGATCGATAGCCCAGCTCTCGGTGTGGACTAGACTGTGGACAATAGCCTGTCTGCTTCGAAGACTCCCACATTTTCCCAGCTTTGGCATCCGATTGGAAGGTAACAACTTGACCTGCTAACAACAAAGGTAATGATAAGCCGATTCAATACAACATGCCGCACATAGTTTGTTGACGGCAATATCGACATTCCTAGGCCGAATGCACACACCGTGGAGAGCCTCGCTGGGCGATCTGGCGGCGTATCCTCCTCTCCATGGTAGGGCACTCGTATCTGGCCCTGAAGCCATCGAGTGGCGATTACCTCCCCTAGCCTGGCCTTCTCGAATGGGTCCGGCTCATTCAGCACCTGTAGCGCTCCCTCCACAAGGGTCTCCACCAGTTCGCTTACTGCGGTCATGGGTATAGTGCTAGGCTGCTTTTCACTCCCCTCTTTTTTTCGCGAAGTATGCTTGTGTCAGGTCTTAACACATATGTAACGTTTATCATATCATATCATGTACGCATGGGTTCATCATATCATCATGTGCGCATGATTTTATACTCCCATGTATTCACTAGCGAATGAATATGTTTTGCTGGAGTTTAAGTCATTTATATTTCACGTGAGCCATAATAGAATTAATCTTGCATAGCTAAATAACAAGACATTGACGGTTTGGTTTTACCTAGTATGACATTGGTTACGACAAAATGATATATCGATGGCGAATCAAAAAATGTCACTATTACATACTATTACTTAAATGTTTACTCATAAATGGCGTGGTTATATCTGCATAAAGCATTTATACCGTCAAGGATATAACTTCATTGTGCAACTTTATTTCAATGACAAGTGAAAGGTGTATTCTTAAACTACTTTTGCATTGTAGTAAAGTATAATGGCTTATACAAATGATGTATACAATGGAATTTATGTTGAATTTGTTTCTAAAATGTTGGTTTATTATAATGTCATGTAATTGGAAAAGAAATTATAGAGCTCAAATTGGTTAGATAGGGTTTCAAAGAAACTCTGGCAATTAGCCAATTGGTGGCGCGGAAGAGAAATTTTTGACATTGCCTCTCTAAGCAGACCGCCTGAAGAGGAAGTATCGCAGAAGGAGATAAGAAAAGTAATCACATTTAATGATGTTAGGTTGAACCTGGTGTTTCAATGATATCATAATCAGATAACGAGAAGGAACATGTTGAGCCAACATAGCAAGGGCCAAAAAGAAAATGGAGATGGAAAATTTCATGGAAGGCAATGGTGACTTCCATGTGTTGGACAATCGGATCTTTCAAAAGTCTCCAAGATCTCAAGGAGGAATCACCACTAACAGAAATTATGAAAGTCATGAACATCGTGGATCTAGAGTACAGGAAAGATAGCAGAACATGACCAACTCAACATAGAAGGACAAATAGCATTTGTGTGCGACCATAACCCTAGATTAACCTTATTTTCCCTCTAATTTTGCTTTATTATCGTAATTGTATTCTTTATTAATTTTTGATACCAACTGATTGATATATATAATTTGGTTCAACTACACTTTAGTTTCCCTAATTTGAAGTTTCCTTCTAAGTTGTGGACCTAATTGTAAATTCAACATAGTGTGGGAATCGAAAAGCAAATTATGTAGGAAGTGTTTAAACTTGTGTTTCCCCTCATATGAATGCTTGACTAAGATTTAAAGTCAATTGGTTAATCTTACTTCAATTGTACGTTAATTGACATGGTCTGTAATGGTATGTATAATTGTGAACTAATATGCAATTTCACCCTAATGAAGGGACCTAATTGTAAAATTGGGTATATGTTTTCTATGTGGATGCCTTCCTATATGTAAATACTTAATTTGATGAACTTTAAACTTATTTTGTATGGGTTTTCATCCTAAGGTTTTTAACCCCTAATCCTAGCTTGCATTGTGGTTGATGGGATCAGTGGAACTCTCAACTGACGGGTGCTCTAGACCTCTCAACTGATGGAGTTCCTACACTCATTAACCAATGCGAGTCCTAGAATCAAGCATCGATGGGTATCATGGTAGTTGAAAACCCATGAAAATCTATGACATGTGAACTAGTGAGATCTTGGTGCTTCCTACCAATGAGAGTCGGGCTATGATATTTGATGAGGATCCGAGACTTGGCAACTGATGAAGAGTCAGAACATATGAATGGATGGAATCTATGATCCTTAAATCGATGGATTGGAAAACCTATGAGAATGAAGATAGTGCAAACAATGATAGATATGTCTTTGTATATCAATGAGAGTGCTAATGTATCCATCGATGAGGGGTTGGTTATGCTAACAGATGACCTTTCTAATTGAAGGCTCTTTAGACTTTTTGACCACCCAGTCCTATATACACCCCCCTTCAGCCCAAACAACTATTTGATGCCCCTCTTTGTTGTCATAAAATGATGGAGAGCCCAACTGGTTGTGGGGAGCTCCTAGGAAAGTGATGGTCGTGGATGGAAGCTTGCATGTCATTGCATGTAGATGATCAAGCTTCATTAGTTGCTTCCAAACCTAGAGAACTTCATGTTTAGCCCTAATCATGTAAGATCTTCCTTCGATCACCTCTTTCCTACAATTGTACCTCTCTTCTTCTACCTTCGGTCGAGCCCAATGGATTTCCATGGTGGAACCTACCCCATACAGCTAAAGAACCCTCATGTTTCCTCTCTTTGTTTTAAGGGAAGCTAGATCGTGTTTGGAGATTTGGTTTTGGGGTGAGAGATGATCTAGGATCTTGAATCTTACTTGTGGCTGTCTTGAATGAACCTTTGATCATTCCATGAGAGGTGAGTGGTATAACATGTTTTAGGATTGTTTTTCCAACTTGTTGTTATGCCTAAAGGTCAAATCTTTAAGATATAATTAGCTATTATGATGTGGTTTAAGATTTGCATCCCTCCCTCTATATCTTAGTGGTGACCCCTGATGATATGGATATGTCCTCTTATTGGTTAATAGACTACTTCTTCGAAATGTGTACATTGGTGCTCTAATATGCCCTAATATTTCTCTATGATCCCCTAATATGTTAAAAGATGATTTATTGGGAACTGACATAGACACGTGAAAGGGAAAATTCAAATTTCCATGTTCTTCCTAACCTTGTAAAAGTGATCCCTGATGTTAATCTCATGTACATTTAAATGTGGTTTTGTTTAACTTTTATATACAAGTTAAATGATACCAAAAATGTTATCATTATGGCATCTTAGTACCATATGATGTGATAATTTATATATATTGTAAGGACCCTGGCCTGGATTTTGGGATAACCCTAGATTTTTTGCCTAATTTAGATGATTAGAACCTTGTATTAATCTTTTGAAAAGTAATTAAGACTTAAGGGCAGCTCAAGTTTCAAGTTTGAGCCTGTTTGAAGGTTGTTTGAGCTATATATGATGGTTTTGGTGCAAATTGCAATTTACCCTAAATATGTGGTTGATGTGAAATTTAACACCTCTAGAGTGTCCCTTCTCTCTCTTAGAATCATCTAAAAGAGAGATAAAGGAGGGGGCACCTTGTTTGAGTTTTGAGTGATAACACTCTTTGTGGTGAAAGAACCAAAGAATGTTGAGTATCTTGAACCTTAGATGAGGTTGTGTCGAGTTATGTAGAGTACATGGGAGTTCATATTGGTTTAGAATCCATATATTAGGTCCCATATCGGTTTAGAAACTTTTTGTAAGTATTCATATCGGGCTAAAACACCTCAATGAGGTAAAGCCTATTAGTTAGATTGTAAGGCCCCTAAACTTGTTGAATGAGTTGAATAAGCTTTATTATCACAATTTAATTCTTATAACCCTAATATAACCTTTTTATATGTTTTTTAATCATAATACAAGCTTAAGTTTCAAATTTGGTCCAATTTGGACACTGTTTGAGCAAGTTATGCAATTTTATGCACATTTTGGACTTTTCTACAATTTACCCAATTGAGAGGTTTTCTTTGCAATTTATCACTTGCATTATGTTCCTTGGATGTTCTTATTGATATATGGGGCACCTATTTAATCCTTGGTTTGAAGGTGTTTTCTCTAAGGATATTTTAGGGTTTACCCCTTCACGGATGAGCTACCTTTAATAACTATCAACTAATGAATTACGTGATTGGCTGGGAAATTTGACAAAGGAAAGATAAGCAGGTCTATAAGTGTGGTTGTGGATCTTATTGTGTGTGTGCTTGTATATTTTTAATAGTTTAAGGCCATAGACATATGGGGAAGCTACTTTTACACCTCATGCTTGCTCCCATCCTTATCCATGGGCTATATTTACCTCTTCCTTGCCCAAGTACTAAACTTTGCTTGCTTTCTCTTTCCTATAACCTGGGGAAATGACTCCACTCTATTTTTCTACGGAACCAAGTGCTCTAAGGTAGAAGACAACCTCTTTTTGGAGAAGAAGGTCTCCTAGAGCTCCATTTAGCCCTACTGAGGGTTTCCAAAGTCATCTTCTAGGGATTTCAACCAAGGCAAGTTATTTTCTTTCTTCCTTCTCCATTTCTCTTACTCTTATCCTTCCTTATACCTTCCTCCAGGTTGTAACCTTGCTGTTCCATGGTATAAATGTTGGGTATTAGGGGAGGCAGAGAAGCAGTGGAAACAAAAAAATTTCTCCCAAAACCCAGAACAAAAGGAATCGCGTCAACGTCTATATAATAAATGGTTTGTGGATGCATACCTTGTCCTGAGGCTTGCTCGGCGACAGTACCTCATGCCTTGCGCGGTCTTCACCTCCGGCCTTGGACGGTGTCTGTGCAGCTCCTAGTCGCACCGGGACTGAAGACTCCTGGTCTCACCGGGACTGTCGGGATTGACAGTTGTCCTCCAAGCGACAGAGGTCTCCCGCCTCTGCAGTCGTCCATACGGACTGCCTGGAACTCCGATCTCCTTGTCCCACAAGGAATCAAAAGGAGTCGCACCCTCCTGTCGGTGTACTAGTCGCCAATACACTCTCCTGCCACCAGTCACTTTCTGCAGTTGTCTTTCCCTTAGTTGTACCTCCCTTATCGGGTAGCACTTGCTCGGGCTCTCTCAGTTACCAAAACCAGAGAGAATGAAAACTTTGTAGAGCAACTGGTTTGCACTAAGTTGTACTTTGAGAAGCCCCCAATACCCCTATATATAGGAGGGTCATGGGACAGGGTTCTCTATCCCAGGCAATGCGGGACTAAAGCAGGAGTGGAAGGGTTTGAGATTTTCCACAAAACAACCAACTCGCAACCTGAACCGATCATTTCACAATTGAAATGGTCGGTTGGGGACCTGAGCCGATCGGTTGACACCTCAACCGATTGGTTGGGATCCATGAACCGGTCGGTTCACTTCTGAACCGGTCGGTTCGTGGTCCTGATCAGTTCTCGATTGACTTTCCTTCTTTTGTTTCTAATTGGTATCGAATACCAATCCTTGTTCCAATCAAATTGGGCAAGTGAAACGCAAGGAAATTTCTCACCAATACTACTTTCCCAACTTGCTCAGTTGCAACAGTTGAACCGATCGTTTCAACACTTGAAGCAATCGTTCACCCTGTCCATGAGCCGATCGACTCACCACCTGAGCCGATCGGTTCACCAAGTTGAGCCGATCGGTTCATCACATGAGCCGATCGGTTGGGAGTGCAGATTGTGCAGAATCAGTCAATTGCGGTTTCAATCAATCTGATACTCTAATCAATCAGTCCAACACCTTGAACACTATGATATTGAGCTATCAATTAATTGAGTGTTTAATTGAACTACTAAAATCCTTTAGTAATCAATCTAAACATGTTTGTGGACAAACTCCTATTCCAGGTTAAATTCTATGTGTGTGACCCTGCAGGTCCATTTCACGTTGGCAGTGAAAGTCCATAACACTTATGACTTCACAAGCAAAGAGCGGCGCCTAGTCACACATCAGTGCTACCCAAGTGAAATAGAAAGTTGGAGAACAACTTTCAATCCTACAATCCGTGAATGGTGTTACAGTGAATGTATAATTCCTTTGTCACTGATATCCTGAATGAACTCGAGGCATGGAACAGTCATCCTGTTAACGTTCATTCATTTCCTTGATCTTAGAGCAGACTGGGTGAGATGTGTGTGACAGCAATATCACATATTGATTTACACGTGCATGCGCATGCCTTTCTCAATCCTACTCATCAAGTGGCCAAGGACATCAAACTCCCTCAGGAGGGACAAATCCCATATCTATCACTCACCCCTCAAAAGCCCCATGTGTCAAAGCCACCCAGTCATCACTTTTATAACAACCCATGTTTCAGGACTGCATTTGATGATGTCAAAGTGTACCCAATGACATGTGTTGAGTGTAGTGATTTCAGGTCTAAGAATCACACTCACCACCATCACTGTGAGAGCTGACTGTGACTACCAAGTCATGGTTCCATGTGTCACTCTCACGGTGGGTCTGTCTGGTACCTTGTTCTCTAACAAGTACCTATGTGCTTGGTTTGATATCACTATATCATGACTAATGTGATTCTGTCATCAACCAACACACAATCTAGTCTTTAGTGTTATTGATGTCTATGGTTATTTCCACAATAACAACCGATTAGGGACCAAACAAGAATGTATACTCTTGACATCCACAAGATCTCATCGTTTAGGTCCTTAACCTAAAAGCATACGTCATTGAGTAAAATCATTCTTTAGACATCTATCATGTTACACTATCATCTCAGAAATAGTTTAAACATATAGATCGGAAATTGCCTTTATTGTTATTCAAATCATTTACAAAGTATCCCATTACAATCATCATATGACTTGCTCTATGGGCATACATACCAACAGACTCCCACTTGCACTTAGAGCCAGTCACCAAGGAACCTCAGTCCTTGTGACCTAGCATGACCATCATGCTTCTGCTGAGAAAGGGCCTTAGTCAGTGGATCAGCTATGCTGTCTTCAGTTGGTAATTTGCAAATCTTCACATCTCCTCGCTATATGATCTCTCGTATGAGATGGAAGCGTCGTAGTATGTGCTTGGACCGCTGATGTGATCTGGGTTCCTTAGCTTGTGCAATAGCTCCATTATTGTCATAATAAAGCTCAATTGCATCATAGCTACTGGAAACTACACCAAGTTCAGAGATGACCTTCCTGATCCACACAACCTCCTTTGCTGCATGTGAAGCAACAATATACTCAGCCTTTATAGTAGAATCGACAACTGTTTCTTGCTTGGAACTCTTCCAGCTCATAACTCCATTATTAAGGCAAAACACAAATCCTGACTACGATCTGTAATCATCTTTATCGGTTTGGAAGCTTGCATCGGTGTAACCTTTTACAACCAGCTCTTCCTCACTGCCGTAAATAAGAAATTGATCCTTACTCCTTCGCAAATACTTGAGGATGTTCTTTACGGCTGTCCAGTGAGCATCCCCGGGATCTGACTGGTATCTGCTCTTCATGCTTAGAGCATACGAGACATCTGAGCGTGTGTACAACATAGCGTACATGATGGATCCGATGGCTGATGCATATGGGATCCCATTCATACGCTCCCTCTCTTCACAAGATTGGGGACATTGAGCTCTAGAGACGGTGACTCCATGTAGCATGGGGATGTTGCCTCTCTTTGAGTTCTCCATGCTGAACCACTTCAACACTTTGTCGATGTACGTGCTCTGACTTAGTCCGAGAAGCCTTCTAGATCTATCTCTATAGATCTTAATTCCTAGAATGTAGGATGCTTCTCCTAAGTCCTTCATTGAGAAAGTATTCCCAAGCCAAGTCTTTACCTTCTCTAAGGCTGAGACATCATTCCCCATCAAAAGTATGTCATCCACATACAATATGAGGAATGTGGTTGAGCTCCCACTAACCTTCTTGTACACACAAGGTTCATCTTCATTTTGAATAAAGCCAAACACTTTGACTTCCTCATCAAATCGAAGATTCCAACTCCGAGATGCTTGCTTCAATCCATAGATTGACCTTTGCAGCTTACAGACTTTATTGGCATTCTTTGGATCTACAAGACCTTCAGGCTGTGTCATGTACACATCCTCATTTATATTCCTGTTAAGGAATGCGGTTTTAACATCCATCTGCCAAATCTCATAGTCATAATAAGCTGCAATGGCAAGCATGATCGTGATGGACTTAATCATGGCAACTGGAGAAAAGGTTTCGTCATATTCAACACCTTGAACTTGTCAAAATCCCTTCGCAACCAATCTGCCTTTATAAGTTTGCACATTGCCATCCATGTTGGTCTTTTTCTTAAAGACCCACTTGCACCCTATGGGTTTTACCCCTTTGGGTGGTTCCACCAAAGTCCATACTTTGTTGGAGTACATGGATTCCATCTCGGATCTCATGGCTTCAAGCCATTTCTCAGAATCTGGTCCCTCCATAGCCTCTACGTAGGTAATTGGATCATCATCTATGATCAACTCACCACCTTCCTGAGTTACAAGGTATCCAAACCTCTCAGGTTCAAGGCGGGTCCTACTAGATCTACGAGGTCCTTGTGTTACCTGAGGAGACTGAGTTTCCACAACACCTTGTGAATCTCCATTTTCCTCTTGTACATGTACCGGTTCAATGTTTTCTTGTTGGGCTTGAACCTCTTCAAGCTCTATATTCCTCCCACTGTTTCCTTTGGAAATAAATTCCTTCTCTAGGAATACAACATCCCTGGAAACAAACACTTTGTTGTCAGTAGGGTGGTATAAGTAATATCCCCTCGTTTCCTTGGGATATCTAACAAAATAACATTTATCGAATTTGAGTCCAAGCTTATCAAGAAACATTTTCTTGACGTAAGCCTCACAACCCCAAATCTTCATAAAAGACAAAATGGGACGCTTCCCATACCATATCTCATATGGTGTCTTTTGAATCGATTTAGATGGTACGTGGTTAAGTGTAAACGTGGCGGTTTCAAGAGCATGACCCCAGAAGGAAATCGGAAGATCAGTAAAACTCATCATTGATCACACCATATCCAACAATGTGTGATTCCTTCTTTCAGACACACCATTATGTTGTGGTGTTCCAGGCGGAGTCCATTGTGATACAATACCACAGACTCGCAGAAGGTCCTCAAACTCCTGGCTTAAGTATTCTCCACCTCGATCGGATCGAAGTGCCTTAATACTTTTACCAAGTTGGTTCTGTACTTCATTCATTAAATCCTTGAACCTTTCAAGGGTTTCTGACTTATGCTTCATCAGGTACACATAGCCATACCTATTGAAATCATCAGTGAAGGTAATGAAGTACTGATACCCATTTCTGGCATTAGTTCTAAAAGGTCCACATACATCAGTATGTATGAGTCCTAATAGATCACTAGCTCTCTCACTTTTACCTAAAAACGGAGTCTTGGTCATCTTGCCCAACAAACAAGATTCACATGTCTCTATTGATTCATAATCAAAAGAGTCTAGATAACCATCTTTATGGAGTCTAGAAATGCACTTCTCATTTATGTGCCCTAGACGACAATGCCAGAGATATGTTTTGTTTGAGTCATTGAGTTTTTTCTTTTTGGTGTTTACGTTGTATACACTTGTCTCGAAATCTATCAAGTATAGACCATAAGACATTGGGGCACTGCCATAAAAGATCCCATCTTTAGAAATGGAACATTTTCCATTCTTAATAAGAAATTCAAATCCATCTTTGTCCAAACAAGAGACGGAAATGATATTCCTATTTATGGCAGGTACATAATAGCAGTTCTTCAACTCTATTATTAGCCCACTTGGTAGAGTTAACTCATAGGTTCCTACGGCCCTGGCGGCAACCCTTTCCCCATTGGAAACACGTAGTTCAACCTCACCTTTCCCCAAAGGCCTACTTCTCTTTAGATCCTTCACATTTGAACAAATGTGAGATCCGCATCCGGTATCAAGTACCCATGACGAAGAAGTAGTAAAGTTAATCTCTATCATGTATACACCAGAAATAGAGATCTCTATCTCTGACTTCTTCTTCCATCGTTCCTTCCATCCTCTCCATGTAGAAGAAATTGGTTTGGCGAGAGAACCCTTCTCTCCCTTACCCATCGTTCCATTGATCTCTATCAATGAACTTTCTTTCTTCTTCACTAACACATTAAGCGTACATAGAGTGGATTCAAAGGCTCCTGGTATATATGGATTGTGCAGAACACTTCTCACAATCCTCAACCAGTTATGGAATTTATTCTCAATTAATTTGCCCATTTTAAAAGATGATTGCTTTGCCATTCTACAAGAGAAAATTGCATTTTGTCAAAACTCCTTTTGATTTGATATGAATAAAATTTGACGATAGTTAATTAGGCCTTTAATTAATTACCGCTCCCACTAGTTTGACTCAAATTGACAGCCCTCACCATCAATTCGGAAGATTGCAGTGTACAATCTTCTAGTGGGTCAAGATCCTGAAATCCTCTGAGCCATGGACCAGCTATGGCTGTCACCCACAACTCAGATCTCCCAGGTAGGCAACTCTTGCCAATTGCATCATATGCAACTCTTGAAAGATGTCATATGCAACTCTTTTCCATGATCATCTCCATGCCTCAAGGTACTAGATCCCATCTAGATCACCTTGTTAAGTCCGACCCAAAGCCAACACGATGAATATGCACCCTGCTAGGGCAGACCCACACATTCATCCTTCACGCTTCCACGAGATAGACGGTGCACCACGCTAGGGCGTGCCCACACTTGGTCGATCAAGCTTTTCACGTGTGTCGCATTTGGAAGGCATCTAAAACTTAATATTTAATGAGGGATTTGGTTTTTATATACATATACATATCCAATCACCACAATATATAGTACGTATCGTATACATGCTATATCGCACAGAAAACATGCAAAACGATAAAAGCAATGATTATGGCCATCCTATTGTGATTCCTCGAGCCAAGAGGAATCACGGTCATCTAGGTCTACATCACATTCAACCTGTACAAGATGAAATCTGTGCCTGCCTTTCTGGGTTTGATCAACTCATCTCCATGACTGATCGGCTCGCCATCAAGTTGGTTGTTTGGGTGCCACCAGCCGATCGGTTCACCAGTCATCGTGCATCTCCTCAGGTCGCCACTCACTCGTCTCGCTCCTCGAACCGGTCGTCTGGAACACCAACTGATCGGTTCACGCCTTGAACCGATCGTCTCAGGTCGTCTGCCAGGTCGTTCGCCATTCTTTGACATAATAAGAAATAAAATTTATCCTATTTACATTTGAATTGTGAAACCCCGAGTTAAATTCGGGGGGAGCAAAGGTAGGAAAAGAAATCTCGAATTTTTTCGAGTTACATCAGGAATAGGAGAAAGGGAATCGGTGCGTAGATCGAGATGCAAGCAAACACATACAACCACACACAGATATAGGGTTTATAAGCCATAACCATGCTACACATCCACCACAAAACTCGTTTAAGGGCGACACATATCGAGTGCATTAATATTACATATCATATATGTATATTAGGGATTTGTGGATTGGACATGCATAAAGCCAATTTTATTCGCATCGTATGCAATAAATAAAGGCGACAAACCAAAATCGATCATATCGATAATCCTAAAATATAGAGCAGCTTACGTGCCTCTGATACCACTATTGGGTTTTAGGGGAGGCAAAGAAGCAACGGAAACAAAAAAATTTCTCCCAAAACCCAGAACAAAAGGAATCGCGTCAACGCCTATATAATAGGAAAGATGGTTTGTGGATGCATACCTTGTCCCGAGGCTTGCTCGGCGATAGTACCTCGCGCCTTGCACAGTCTTCACCTCCGATCTTGGACGGTGTCTGTGCAGCTCCTGGTCGCACTGGGAATGAAGACTCATGGTCTCACCGGGACTGTCGGGATTGACAGTTGTCCTCCAAGTGACAGAGGTCTCCCACCTCTATAGTCGTCCACACGACAGCCTGGAACTCCGATCTCCTTGTCCCATATGGAATCGAAAGGAGTCGCACCCTACTATCGGCGTACTAGTCGCCAACACACTCTTCT
Source organism: Alisma plantago-aquatica (assembly GCA_963693085.1). Taxonomy (NCBI): domain Eukaryota; kingdom Viridiplantae; phylum Streptophyta; class Magnoliopsida; order Alismatales; family Alismataceae; genus Alisma; species Alisma plantago-aquatica. The sequence continues at coordinate 1,285,989,164 of OY856412.1, read as the reverse complement.
GCCACCAGTCGCTTTCTGCAGTTGTCTTTCCCTTGTTGTGCCTCCCTTATCGGGTAGCACTTGCTCGGGCTCTCTCGGTTACCAAAACCAGAGAGAACGACAACTTTGCAGAGCAACTGGTTTGCACTGAGTTGTACTTTGAGAAGCCCCCAATACCCCTATATATAAGAGGGTCATGGGATAGGTTTCTCTATCCCGGGCAATGCGGGACTAAAGCAGGAGTAGAAGGGTTCGAGATTTTCAACAAAACAACCAACTCGCAGCCTGAACCGATCGTTTCACAATTGAAACGATCAATTGGGGACCTAAGTCGGTCGGTTGACATCTCAACCGATCGGTTGGGACCCATTAACCGGTCGGTTCACTTCTGAATTGGTCGGTTCGTGGTCCTAATCAGTTCCTGATTGACTTTCCTTCTTTTGTTTCTAATTGGTATCGAATACCAATCCTTGTTCTAATCAAATTGGGAAAGTGAAACGCAAGGAAATTTCTCACCAATCCTACTTTCCCAACTTGCTCGGTTGCAACAGTTGAACCAATCATTTCAACACTTGAAGCAATCGTTCACCCTGTCCATGAGCCGATCGAATCACCACCTGAGCCGATCGGTTCACCAAGTTGAGCCGATCAGTTCATCACATGAGACGATCGGTTGGGAATGAAGATTGTGCAAAATCAGTCAATTGCGGTTTCAATCAATCTGATACTCTAATCAATCAGTCCAACACCTTGAACACTATGATATTGAGCTATCAATTAATTGAGTGTTTAATTGAACTACTAAACTCCTTTAATAATCAATCTAAACATGTTTGTGGACAAACTCGTATTCCATGTTAAATCCTATGTGTGTGACCCTGTAGGTCCATTTCACGTTGGCAGTGAAAGTTCATAACACTTATGACTTCACAAGCAAAGAGCGGTGCCTAGTCACGCATCAGTGCTACCCAAGTGAAATAGAAATTTGGAGAACAACTTTCCATCCTACAATCTGTGAATGGTGTTACAGTGAATGTATAATTCCTTTATCACTGATATCCTGAATGAACTCGAGGCATGGAACAATCATCTTGTCAACGTTCATTCATTTCCTTGATCTTAGAGCAGACTGGGTGAGATGTGTGTGACATCAATATCACATATTGATACACACGTGCATGCGCATGCCTTTCTCAATCCTACTCATCAAGTGGCCAAGGACATCAAACTCCCTCAGGAGGGACAAATCCCATATCTATCACTCACCCCTCAAAAGCCCCATGTGTCAAAGCCACCCAATCATCACTTTTATAACAACCCATGTTTCAGGACTGCGTTTGTTGATGTCAAAGTGTACCCAACGACATGTGTTGAGTGTAGTGATTTCAGGTCTAAGAATCACACTCACCACCATCACTGTGAGAGTTGACTGTGACTACCAAGTCATGGTTCCATGTGTCACTCTCACGGTGGGTCTGTCCGGTACCTTGTTCTCTAACAAAAACCTATGTGCTTAGTTTGATATCACTATATCATGACTAATGCCATTCTGTCATCAACCAACACACAATCTAGTCTTTAGTGTTATTGATGTCTATGGTTATTTCCACAATAACAACCGACTAGGGACCAAACAAGAATGTATACTCTTGACATCCACATGATCTCATTGTTTAGGTCCTTAACCTAAAAGCATACGTCATTGAGTAAAATCATTCTTTTGACATCTATCATGTTACACTATCATCTCAGAAATAGTTTAAACATATAGATCAGAAATTGCCTTTATTATTATTCAAATCATTTACAAAGTATCCCATTACAATCATCATATGACTTGCTCTATGGGCATACATACCAATAGACTCCCACTTGCACTTAGAGCCAGTCACCAAGGAACCTCAGTCCTTGTGACCTAGCATGACCATCATGCTTCTGCTGAGAAAGGGCCTTAGTCAGTGGATCAGCTATGTTATCTTCAGTTGGTACTTTGCAAATCTTCACATCTCCTCGCTGTACGATCTCTCGTATGAGATGGAAGCGTCGCAGTATGTGCTTGGACCGCTGATGTGATCTGGGTTCCTTAGCTTGTGCAATAGCTCCATTATTGTCACAATAAAGCTCAATTGCATCAGAGCTACGGGGAACTACACCAAGTTCAGAGATGAACTTCCTGATCCACACAGCCTTCTTTGCTGCATGCGAAGCAGCAATATACTCGGCCTCTGTAGTAGAATCGGCAACTATTTCTTGCTTGGAACTCTTCCAGCTCACAGCTGCATTATTAAGGCAAAACACAAATCTTGACTGTGATCTGTAATCATCTTTATCGGTTTGGAAGCTTGCATCGGTGTAACCTTTTACAACCAGCTCTTCCTCACCACTGTAAATAAGAAACTGATCCTTAGTCCTTCGCAAGTACTTGAGGATGTTCTTTACGGCTGTCCAGTGAGCATCCCCGGGATCTGACTGGTATCTGCTCGTCATGCTTAGAGCATACAAGACATCTGGGCGTGTGCACAGCATAGCGTACATGATGGATCTGATGGCTGATGCATATGGGATCCCATTTATACACTCCCTCTCTTCATAAGATTGGGGACATTGAGCTCTAGAGACGGTGACTCCATGTAGCATGGGGATGTTGCCTCTCTTTGAGTTCTCCATGCAGAACCGCTTCAGCACTTTGTCGATGTACGTGCTCTGACTTAGTCCGAGAAGCCTTCTAGATCTATCTCTATAGATCTTAATTCCTAGAATGTAGGATGCTTCTCCGAAGTCCTTCATTGAGAAAGTATTCCCAAGCCAAGTCTTTACCTTCTCTAAGGCTAAGACATCATTCCCCATCAAAAGTATGTCATCCACATACAATATGAGGAATGTGGTTGAGCTCCCACTAACCTTCTTGTACACACAAGGTTCATCTTCATTTTGAATAAAGCCAAAAACTTTGACTTCCTCATCAAATCGAAGATTCCAACTCCGAGATGCTTGCTTTAATCCATAGATTGACCTTTGCAGCTTACAGATTTTATTGTATTCTTTGGATCTACAAAACCTTCAGGATGTGTCATGTACACATCCTCATTTATATTCCCGTTAAGGAATGCAGTTTTAACATCCATCTGCCAAATCTCATAGTCATAATAAGCTACAATGGCAAGCATGATCCTGATGGACTTAATCATGGCAACTGGAGAAAAGGTTTCGTCATAGTCAATACCTTGAACTTGTCAAAATTCCTTCGCAACCAATCTGCCTTTATAAGTTTGCACATTGTCATCCATGTCGATCTTTTTCTTAAAGACCCACTTGCACCCTATGGGTTTTACCCCTTTGGGTGGTTCCACCAAAGTCCATACTTTGTTGGAGTACATGGATTCCATCTCAGATCTCATGGCTTCAAGCCATTTCTCAGAATTTGGTCCCTCCATAGGCTCTACGTAGGTAGTTGGATCATCATCTATGATCAACTCACCACCTTCCTGAGTTACAAGGTATCCAAACCTCTCAGGTTCAAGGCGGGTCCTACTAGATCTACGAGGTTCTTGTGTTACCTGAGGAGACTGAGATTCCACAACACCTTGTGAATCTCCATTTTCCTCTTGTACATCTACCGGTTCAATGTTTTCTTGTTGGGCTTGAACCTCTTCAAGCTCTATATTCCTCCCACTGTTTCCTTTGGAAATAAATTCCTTCTCTAGGAATACAACATCCCTGGCAACAAACACTTTATTGTCAGTAGGGTGGTATAAGTAATATCCCCTCGTTTCCTTGGGATATCCAACAAAATAACATTTATCGGATTTGGGTCCAAGCTTATCAAGAAACATTTTCTTGACGTAAGCCTCACAACCCCAAATCTTCATAAAAGACAAAATGGGACGCTTCCCATACCATATCTCATATGGTGTCTTTTGAACCGATTTAGATGGTACATGGTTAAGTGTAAACGTAGCGGTTTCAAGAGAATGACCCCAGAAGGAAATCGGAAGATCAGTAAAACTCATCATTGATCGCACCATATCCAACAATGTGCGATTCCTTCTTTCAGACACACCATTATGCTGTGGTGTTCCAGGCGGAGTCCATTGTGATACAATACCACGGGCTCGCAGAAGGTCCTCAAATTCCTAGCTTAAGTATTCTCCACCTTGATCGGATCAAAGTGCCTTAATAATTTTACCAAGTTGGTTATGTACTTCATTCATGAAATCCTTGAACCTTTCTAGGGTTTCTGACTTATGCTTCATCATGTACACATAGCCATACCTACTGAAATCATCAGTGAAGGTAATGAAGTACTGATATCCATTTTTGGCATTAGTTCTAAAAGGTCCACATACATCAGTATGTATGAGTCCTAATAGATCACTAGCTCTCTCACCTTTACCTGAAAATGGAGTCTTTGTCATCTTTCCCAACAAACAAGATTCACATGTCTCTATTGATTCATAATCAAAAGAGTCTAGATAACCATCTTTATGGAGTCTAGAAATGTGCTTCTCATTTATGTGCCCTAGACGACAATGTCAGAGATATGTTTTGTTTGAGTCTTTGAGTTTTTGCTTTTTGGTGTTTACGTTGTATACACTTGTCTCCAAATCTATCAAGTATAGACCATAAGACATTAGGGCACTGCCATAAAAGATCCCATCTTTAGAAATGGAACATTTTCCATTCTTAATAAAAAATTCAAATCCAGCTTTGTCCAAACAAGAGACGGAAATGATATTCCTATTTATGGAAGGTGCATAATAGAAGTTTTTCAACTCTATTATTAGCCCACTTGGTAGAGTTAACTCATAGGTTCCTACAGCACTGGAGACAACCCTTGCCCCATTGGCAACACGTACTTCAACCTCACCTTTCCCTAAAGGCCTACTTCTCTTTAGATCCTTCACATTTGAACAAATGTGAGATCCGCATCCGGTATCAAGTACCCATGACGAAGAAGTAGTAAAGTTAATCTCTATCACGTATACACCAGAAGTAGAGATCTCTATCTCTGACTTCTTCTTCCATCGTTCCTTCCATCCTCTCCATGTAGAAGAAATTGGTTTGGCGAGAGAACCCTTCTCTCCCTTACCCATCGTTCCATTGATCTCTATCAATGAACTTTCTTTCTTCTTCACTAACGCATTAAGCGTACATAGAGTGGATTCAAAGGCTCCTGGTATATCTAGATTGTGCAGAACACTTCTCACAGTCCTCAACCGGTTATGGAATTTATTCTCAATTAATTTGCCCATTTTAAAAGATGATTGCTTTGCCATTCTATAAGAGAAAATTGCATTTTGTCAAAACTCCTTTTGATTTGATTTGAATAAAATTTGATGATAGTTAATTAGGCCTTTAATTAATTATTGCTCTCACTATTTTGACTCAAATTGACAACCCTCATCATCAATTCGGAAGATTGTAGCGTACAATCTTCTAGTGGGTCAAGATCCTGAAATCCTCTGAGCCATGGACCAGCTATGGCTGTCACCCACAACTCAGATCTCCCAGGTAGGCAACTCTTGCCAATTGCATCATATGCAACTCTTGAAAGATGTCATATGCAACTCTTTTCCATGATCATCTCCATGCCTCAAGGTACTAGATCCCATCTAGATCACCTTGTTAAGTCCAACCCAAAGCCAACACGATGAATATGCACCCTGCTAGGGCAGACCCACACGTGTGTTGCATTTGGAAGGCATCTAAAACTTAATATTTAATGAGGGATTTGGTTTTTATATACATATACATATCCAATCACCACAATATACAGTACGTATCATATACATGCTATATCCCACAGAAAACATGCAAAACGATAAAAGCAATGATTATGGCCATCCTATTGTGATTCCTCAAGCCAAGAGGAATCACGACTATCTAGGTCTACAACACATGCAACATGTACAAGATGAAATTTGTACCTGCCTTTCTAGGTTTGATCATCTCATCTCCATGACTGATCGTCTCGCCATCAAGTTGGTTGTTCGGGTGCCACCAGCCGATCGACTGGCGCCTCCAGCCGATCGGTTCACCGGTCATCGTGCATCTCCTCAGGTCGCCACTCGCTCCTCGAACCGGTCATCTGGAACACCAATCGATCGGTTCACGCCTTGAACCGATCATCTCAGGTCGTCTTCCAGGTCGTTCGCCGTTCTTTGACATAACATGAAATAAAATCTATCCTATTTACAATTGAATTGTGAAACCCCGAGTTAAATTCGAGGGGAGCAAAGGTAGGAAAAGAAATCTCAAATTATTTCGAGTTACATCAGGAATAGGAGAAAGGGAATCGGTGCGCAGACCGAGATGCAAGCAACCACATACAACCACACACAGATATAGGGTTTATAGGCCATAACCATGCTACACATACACCACAAAACTCATTTAAGGGCGACACGTATCGAGTGCATTAATATTACATATCATATATGTATATTAGGGATTTGTGGATTGGACATGCATAAAGCCAATTTTATTCACATCGTATGCAATAAATAAAGGCGACAAACCAAAATTGATCATATTGATAATCCTAAAATATAGAGCAGTTGACGTGGATCTGATACCACTGTTGGGTTTAGGGGAGGCAGAGAAGTAGCGGAAACAAAAAATTTTCTCCCGAAACCCAGAACAAAAGGAATCGCGTCAACGTCTATATAATAGTAAAGATGGTTTGTGGATGCATACCTTGTCCCGAGGCTTGCTCAGTGACAGTACCTCGCACCTTGTGTGGTCTTCACCTCCGGTCTTGGACGGTGTCTGTGCAGCTCCTGGTCGCACCGGGATTGAAGACTCCTGGTCTCACCGGGACTGTCGGGATTGACAGTTGTCCTCCAAGCGACAGAGGTCTCCCGCCTCTGCAGTCATCCACACGAACTGCCTGGAACTCCGATCTCCTTGTCCCACAAGGAATCGAAAGGAGTCACACCCTCCTGTCGGCATACTAGTCGCCAACACACTCTCCTGCCACCAGTCACTTTCTGCAGTTGTCTTTCCCTTGTTGTGCCTCCCTTATCGGGTAGCACTTGCTCGGGCTCTCTCGGTTACCAAAACCAGAGAGAACGACAACTTTGCAGAGCAACTGGTTTGCATTGAGTTGTATTTTGAGAAGCCCCCAATACCCCTATATATAGGAGGGTCATGGGACAGGGTTCTCTATCCCGGGCAATGCGGGACTAAAGTAGGAGTAGAAGGGTTCGAGATTTTCCACAAAACAACCAACTCGCAACCTGAACCGATCGTTTCACAATTGAAACAGTCGGCTGGGGACCTGAGCTGATCGGTTGACACCTCAACCGATCGGTTGGGACCCATGAACCGGTCGGTTTGTGGTCCTGATCAGTTCCCGATTAACTTTCCTTCTTTTGTTTCTAATTGGTATCGAATACCAATCCTTGTTCCAATCAAATTGGGCAAGTGAAACGCAAGGAAATTTCTCACCAATCCTACTTTCCCAACTTGCTCGGTTGCAACAATTGAACCAATTGTTTCAACACTTGAAGCAATCGTTCACCCTGTCTATGAACCGATCGACTCACCACCTGAGCCGATCGGTTCACCAAGTTGAGCCGATCAGTTCATCACATGAGACGATTGGTTGGGAGTGCAGATTGTGCAAAATCAGCCAATTGTGGTTTCAATCAATCCGATACTCTAATCAATCAGTCCAACACCTTGAACACTATGATATTGAGCTATCAATTAATTGAGTGTTTAATTGAACTACTAAACTCCTTTAGTAATCAATCTAAACATGTTTGTGGACAAACTCCTATTCTAGGTTAAATCCTATGTGTGTGACCCTGCATGTCCATTTCACGTTGGTAGTGAAAGTCCATAACACTTATGACTTCATAAGCAAAGAGCGGTGCCTAGTCACACATCAGTGCTACCCAAGTGAAATAGAAAGTTGGAGAACAACTTTCAATCCTACAATCCATGAATGGTGTTACAATGAATGTATAATTCCTTTGTCACTGATATCCTGAATGAACTCGAGGCATGGAATAGTCATCCTGTCAACGTTCATTCATTTCCTTGATCTTAGAGTAGACTGGGTGAGATGTGTGTGACATCAATATCACATATTGATTCACACGTGCATGCACATGCCTTTCTCAATCCTACTCATCAAGTGGACAAGGACATCAAACTCCCTAAGGAGGGACAAATCCCATATCTATCACTCACCCCTAAAAAGCCCCATGTGTCAAAGCCACCCAATCATCACTTTTATAACAACCCATGTTTCAGGACTGCGTTTGATGATGTCAAAGTGTACCCAACAACATGTGTTGAGTGTAGTGATTTCAGGTCTAAGAATCACACTCACCACCATCACTGTGAGAGCTGACTGTGACTACCAAGTCATGGTTCCATGTGTCACTCTCACGGTGGGTCTGTCCGGTACCTTGTTCTCTAACAAGTACCTATGTGCTTGGTTTGATATCACTATATCATGACTAATGCGATTCTGTCATCAACCAACACACAATCTAGTCTTTAGTGTTATTGATGTCTATGGTTATTTCCACAATAACAACCGACTAGGGACCAAACAAGAATGTATACTCTTGACATCCGCATGATCTCATCATTTAGGTCCTTAACCTAAACGCATACGTCATTGAGTAAAATCATTCTTTAGACATCTATCATGTTACACTATCATCTCATAAATAGTTTAAACATATAGATTGGAAATTGCCTTTATTATTATTCAAATCATTTACAAAGTATCCCATTACAATCATCATATGACTTGCTCTATGGGCATACATACCAACAAGAAATTACTCTAAAGCTCTAAAACCCTACCTTTCTTCCTCCTTATGCTTAGGGTTTGCTCATTTGATGAAGAAAGGTGCTAGATGGACGAGTTCATAGCTTATGCTTAGATTTTCTACCCTACCTTCTCGAGATTTATTCTGTTTGGGGTTTTATATTCTCATTAGAGGCAAGTTTTATAATTTGCTCCACATTTATTGCTTACCAAAAGCTTTCTAGATCATGTTCTTGCTTTAAAATGATGACCCATGCACTAAAAAGCTATGCTTGACTTGGATTTCGATCTTTATAGTGCTCCCTATTCTGATTTTAGTTATAGACAAACCCGTGATCACGTGTATGTTATTCCTAAGGTATAATATGACTTGGATCGGGTTGGTTTGACAGCCTATGGTGCTAAACACCTATCAACCAATGGTCAATTTTAGGGTTTTAAGTTGATTTCTTCTATAAACCCATGACCTGATGATGGTACCATTGCAACAACCCTATGGTGTTGTCTTCATGACAATTGATGGTGGTAACCAAGGGTGTCAACTGACATTCACCCCTTAGGTCATGTTTTGGCCTAATTAGAAGCCTAGTGATTAACAACTAAGTACCCTAATGATGTTATCAATCAATGGTGATATTAGTTTGATATTTGATGTTGATTAATGAATATAGTGTTGATCTAACAACCTATGGTGACTTAATGGTCACTAATGATGGTGGATCAGGTCTCCAAAACCTATGGTGAGTTAATCATATAGTTGTAGCATCAATTAAGCCTTAGACCAATGGTTTCTTGGGTAACTTGATGCAATGGTCGGACCTATACTATAATTGATGGTTTTAATATATAAATTTGACCCAATGGTCAAGATATAATGTTTATTCCTCCAATAAAGTGGAATGATGGCTAATGTAATATGTTGGTCCTAATTATGTGATTTAGATGGTTTCCTTTATATGATCGACTTAAGGAGCTTACTTGTTGATAATGGATGGCTTGTTTTAAATGAACAGTCAATTGTGGGTTTTACCCTACTTTCAATGGAACTTTTTGTGTTGTAAATCAAGGGATTTCTAGTATTAGATGGTGACTCTTATAGAGAATAAATCAAGGACTTCATAGGTGGTTTATCCAAGGTGTTTACTTATGTAAACAACCAATGGTCTTACCTTTTAAACATCCAATGATTCTGGGTGACATTGTGGTATGGTGATATGGGTTGAATGATGATGGAACAAATGGAGGGTTACCCTTAATAAGGTAGTCTTACCTATTCACTCATATTAGTAGAAGGGATGATAATCATATTGTGTTGATATGTAACCCTAATGAGGTATAGCTCATTATACCTAGCTTTAATATAACTAAATGATGGTAATTGGGTATGAATAGTCCTTGAATGACTAATATAATCATGAAGTACTATGTTAATGTTGTTGAAACCCTAGTATGCTATAACCCAATGGTTACACCTTGATTTATGTGTGGGTTCATACTTGAGAATAGTATGGAATGTGATGGTGATGCTTCACCTTATGCATCCATGATCCAATGGGGATGTCGTGAGTTAGGGTTTGGGTATAAGTGCTGATTAGTAACATTAATATAATTTATCTTGTTGAACCTAACTCTAATGCAAATAGATTAAGATTAGTATTCATGTTTAACATTCTAATATGATGGCATGATGGTGAAATAACCTCCTTAACATGATCATAACCTTAGTGTGTTAATTGGTGGTTGTCATAGCCACATGGTTGATACTTGCTTATGCGAAACATGTGCATTATGAATATGATGAGGGTTAATCATATCTAGATTCCTTGCATGTTGATGTAATAAAGGAATGTTCTTAATGTTAATATAACCCTTCTATGATTGTTTATGAATATCTCCTAGCTCATTAATGCAATATTGTGCTGATCTGGTGTATTATATGTAAGTGATGTTGTTGAGCCTTGTTATAAGGCATGCAAAGATAATGATGATCTTACAGGGAATAGTATGATGGTCTTAATGACCTTTGGGCATGGTTGAGCCCTGAATGAGGTGTAATCCTCTTATGTTGATAAGGGTTGATACCTTGTGATATTGTAAAAAGGATTTATATCTTGTGATAGTATGATGACTAGTTTGGTCTCATGAACGACAAGTGAATAGTACAATGTGATGATGAGATGAGAAATTATGTTTCACACATTTTATATCTTTTAAAAGTTGTGATATTTGTATGCTTGCTAGAAGTGAATTAGAATTTGTATATCCACTTATTTGATGCAGCCTTAATTCACCCAATTGGCATAACTAATCAAGTACAACTCTAATCATGTAGTGCCCTGTGCCGTAGAACCATCTTCAGTGTCAAAACTTGTTGGATGGTGAAACAAGTATTCCTAAGGGTAACTGGGATCGCATACTGTTGAGTATGTGGGGGTGGCAGGTTGAGGATATATCCTTGTCATCCACAATGCAGATTGTGGATGTTGGCTATGGTCATGCCTCATACATCTGATGTGATTGAGAACGGCTATGGTCGTGTCTCGGTGATTATAACATGATGTGATTAGGGGACAACTGTGGTTGTACCTCAGTGATTGGGTTTGTATACCCTAGTTTCTAGTGTCATGACATGTACCAAGGGCGGACTAGTGGTTAGAAGCTTGACTATATGTCACTGTGGTGGCAGCTTTAGCTGATATGTCACTGCCGTTTTACTCGTACTGACCGAGGGGAAGAGATCTTAGGATACCGACACTCCTAGATCTTGTACGGAACTGAATAGCCCTTCACATGGGTCGGTTGGACTTTGAATGGTACAATTAAAATTCCCCAGGGCATAATAAAAGATGTAATACAACTGTATATCATATCTGTTTAGGGTTATATACGACACTTCACATTGGATGATAACCCTTATTTGTTCTCTTTACATAAAGATGATACTTAGTGCAATTAAGAGATAGTAATTATACTTATGTTGTGGATATGCATAAGATTGTAAATGTGTACATATAGTAGTCATGCTTATATTTATATCTATACTACTGCTGCTAATTATAATTAGGATGCTAGTTATATCATGTTGTTAGTTATGTTTAGCATGCTAGCCATGCCTCTATAATTAGAAATGCATATACTGCTAATCATGCTTATGCAAATACTCGTGCTTATGTTGATAGCTCTGCTTATGATATTGATCTGTTCAAACTGTTAGACATGCTAATGTTGTTAGATATGGTTACGATGCTAGACTTATTCATGTTAATAGAGATACTATGCTACTAGACTTGCTTATGCTAGTTATGCATATGCTATTGAATCTCTTATATGGTTAATAAGGAAAATGATGATAGTCAGCTTGATGATGATAATTGTTATTAGCTCCTTTATGTATTTTGTTAATCATATGTGTTATTGAGCCTATTTGTTATATATGATTAAACTGCTTAAACTGTCTCATTACCTAAAATGTTGCGATCAATAAGCGTTGTTGGAGGTTATATCTCTTACTAGGACATGGGTCTCACCCTTGTGGTTTGCCACATTTTTTAGGTAATCAGAAGTGACGAAAACAAACATGTGACATCAAAGAGGAGCTATAGTAATGAATCTTTGATAAAGTTGATTAGATGTCTAGTGTGTTCTAGAGTTGTCCTTGTACTCTTAGGTCTGGGCAAGAAAAGTTTGTATATGGTATTTCAAATAAATCAGACTTTTGTTAGCATATTAATGCTTGTTTGTGTGGCATATACGATTATTGTTCTCCTGTATATATATGTTGTGGCTAAGATGATAGAACAATTTGTATCAAATTCCTGGCATAGTATGGATACAAGAAAGATATTGGGCTCTTATGCAAATGGTTTTGAGTGGGTGTTGATGTTGAAATCGGTTTTATTTTACCCATATTTTTGGATATGTGATTAATTAGTGATTGATTGCATTTTATGCTTTGCGTAATCTTGTTTAGTGTAACAGGTTCTCACAAGTTGGTATTAGAGCTTTAGGTTCACAGAGTCTACAGGGATACTAGGACTTAGGAATAGGATGATGTCTAAGTTAGGAATATGACATACAAATATGGTGCATACTGCCTAATCTCAGTATTTGGGTGCCCTGGCCAAGTATTCAATTATTGAAGAAAAGGTAAGTATGGAACTCTTAGATTATTATCTTTCTGATTACTCTGATCAGGTAGTCATTTTGAGACAATCTAAAGAGCATAATGAATAAGAAATCATGGTATGAATATCTCAATCCTACCTTAAAGAAGATGAGAATTGCGTCATAATCTATCAAAACTTGAATGTTTGGTAGCTAAAGAGAAAGACACAATACCAAAAAATCTAAATCTGAATACAAATTAGAAAAAGAGGAGTTCTTGAATATGTGATTCAAGAAGATAATAAAGTAAAAGACAGGATAAGTCTATGCTTATAAAGTGAATCAAGGTATGAAATCCACATAAGATGGAAAGAACTCCTATAACAAGTACAAAATGAGATGATAAATGGGAACAATGACAAAGGAATAAGGTGGAACCTGAGTTAATCTCACACCAACCTATGTGTGTAAGAAAGTGTTAATGTAAAATCAGCATGGCGTTTGAAAGAAACTAAGGCAAATGATCCATGTTTAATGAAGAAAATGTGTAATATGATGATTTACCTGTTGATAAGTGGCTAAAAAATATAATAAAATAAGAGAACATACCCAAGTATGATAAATAGTCATCAAGGAAGGAGTAATGAGAGATGTTAATCATGATGATTCCTATGCTAATGGCAAGGAACCTGAAATGAAAAAAGGTAAAATGATACATAAGAAGTCGTAACCTGCATAATGAAAATAGAATTGGTTACCTTTTTGCTAGTGACCCTTGAAAAATACTACTATGGTATGGGAAGTGTGTTTCCCTTTGTGTCTTTCCTTTCTAGGGCATAGCTTTCAAGTGGATCATTGCCACTTGGTACGTGTGGATTCTCTACAAACATGAGGGTGGATAGCTTATTATAGCATAAGGTTGCTTGGACTATGGTTCCAAGATCATAAAGTTTGTGATGAGTTTGCTTTTGAGCCTTTAGATAATGAGGAAGACTCCTTTTATATGTCTTGATATTTATTATGTTGGTAAAAGTAGATGAGATAAGGATGTGAGTTCCTTATAGCACATGAGGTGGATACTAAGGTAATGAATCCTAGTATCCAAGATGTATCAACTGTATGGGAAGTATGTGAAGGTTGGAAATGTTTATTAAATGAACACTCCAAGTGTTCTCCCCCTTAGAGAGAGAGAGAGTTGATGATGACCCTCTAAATGTTGTTTGGAAGGAAAAACAAAAGTGATTCTATAATATTGTGTATGGTTCAGTGATAGTTGGGCAAGACCACTATCAAGGAAAGATGGTTTGTTGGTCAATAGATATGTGATATTGTGTTCCTTTAAGATAAACTTATGACCAAATATCAATGCATAAGAGTTAGATTGGATGACATAATTCACATGACCATGATGAGTTTAGGGTTATGTCCTTTAGACTAACTGATGTACAAATAGAATTTATGAATAGGAGGAACAAAGTGTTCCGGTCATGTCATATAACTTATATCAAGATTTGAATGATGACATGTTAAAGTATTTCATATGGTCAAAAATATGATCAATATTTCTTCAAAAACCTTAGGGTTGCCGAAGTAGCAATAGCTATGAGACAAGTTGAGCAAGAGTGAGATGGGGTTGATTAAATGTCTTTATGGGATCATGATATGTCTTCTAAGTAGGTTGTGCAAATCCTAGTAAGGTGAAGTTAGTGTTGTTATTTCACCCCTAACAAGGTTGACTAGGAATGATGTTTCCTTGTATGGAATGACAGGTGCCAGTGTCAACATTTCTTTTGATGCTGAAAAAGAACTGACTAGTGTTCTAGTGTCAGTGTATCTAAAAAAAAAGATGGATACATCACCTTTTTTTATGCTTCAAGGAATGGTATGGGACACATGGCATGATTGGTAAAAAGCTAGCAAGTATGAATTTTGAGTAATGTGTTGATACAATAGAAATAATTTTAGAATTATAGATAGAATTTAAAGTTGAACATTACTACTAGAGTTGTATAGATGACACAATAAGTTTCTACATTCCATATTGAGATTGTCTTCTTAGGTGGGTTTTTTGTGCTAACCCAAGAGGAGATATGTATGAATGATGTGACATCACCATGATATGCAAGTAACCTTGTGAAGGTAATAGGATGAGGTGAAAAGGAAGTACCCATCTTCATTTACCTTGGATTTTGAGGGCGAAATCCCTGTTAGGGGTTTATAGTTGTAAGGCCCCTAAACTTGCTTAATGAGTTGAATAAGCTTAATTATCATAATTTAATTCTTATAACCCTAATATAACCTTTTTATATGCTTTTAAATCATAAGACAAGCTTAAGTTTCAAATTTGGTCCAATTTGGACACTGTTTGAGCAAGTTATGTAATTTTATGCACATTTTGGACTTTTATGTAATTTACCAAATCGAGAGGTTTTCTTTGCAGTTTATCACTTGCATTATGTTCCTTGGATATTATCTCATCATTTTTTATCTCTTTGATCCATGGGGCACCTATTTAATCCTTGGTTTGAAGGTGTTTTCTCTAAGGGTATTTTAGGGTTTACCCCTTCACGGATGAGCTACCTTTAGTAACTATCAACTAATGAATTATGTGATTGGCTGGGAAATTCGACAAAGGAAAGTTAATCAGGTCTATAAGTACGGTGGTGGAGCTTCTTGTGTGTGTGATTGTATATACTTAATAGTTTAAGGCCATAGACACATGGGGAAGCTACTTTTACACCTCATCCTTGCTCCCATCCTTATCCATGGGATATATTTACCTCTTCCTTACCCAAGTACAAAACTTTGCTTGCTTTCTCTTTCCTCTAACCTATATCAACGACTCCACTCTGTTTTTCTATGGAACCAAGTGCTCTATGGTAGAAGACAACCTCTTTTTGGAGAAGAAGGTCTCCTAGAGCTCCATTTAGCCCTACCTAGGGTTTCCAAGGTCATCTTCTAGGGATTTCGACCAAGGCAAGTTATTTTATTCATTTCTTATCCATTTCTCTTGCTCTTTTCCTTCCTTATACCTTCCTCTAGGTCAAAACCTTACTGTTCCATGGTAGAAATTGCTCTAAAGCTCTAAAACCCTACCTTTCTTGCTCCTTATGCTTAGGGTTTGCTCATTTGATGAAGAAAGGTGCTAGATGGACGAGTTCACAACTTATGATTGAATTTCTAACCTAACTACTCGATATTTCTTCTATGTGGGGTTTCATATTCTCATTAGAAGCAAGTTTTATAACTTGCTCCACATTTATTTCTTACCATAAGCTTTCTAGATCATGTTCTTGCTTGAAAATGATGATCCATGCACTAAAAAGCTATGCTTGACTTGGATTTTGATTTTTTATAATGTTCCCTATTCTTATTTCAGTTATAGATGAACCTGTGATCATGTGTAGGTTATTCTTAAGGTATAATATGACTTGGATCAGGTTGGTTTGATAACCTATGGTGCTAAGCACCTATCAACCAATGGTCAATTTTAGGGTTTTAAGTTGATTTCTTCTATAAACCCATGACCCGATGATGGTACCATTGCAACAACCCTATGGTGTTATCTTCATGACAATTGATGGTGGTAACCAAGGGTGTCAACTGACGTTCACCCCTTAGGTCATGTTTTGGCCTAATTAGAATCCTAGTGATTAACAACTAAGTACCCTAATGATGCTATCAATCAATGGTGATATTAGATTGATATTTGATGCTGATTAATGAATATAGTGCTGATCTAACAACCTATGGTGACTTAATGGTCATTAATGATGGTGGATCAGGTCTCCAAAACCTATGGTGAGTTAATCATATAGCTGTAGCATCAATTAAGCCTTAGACCGATGGTTTCTTGGGTAACTTGATGCAATGGATGGCTAATGTAATATGTTGGTCCTAATAATGTGATTTAGATGGTTTCTTTTATATGATCAACTTAAGGAGCTTACTTGTTGACAATGGATGGCTTGTTTTAAATGAACAGTCGATTGTGGGTTTTACCCTACTTTCAATGGAACTTTTTGTGTTGTTAATCAAGGGATGTCTAGGATTAGATAGTGACTCTTTATAGAGAACAAATCAAGAACTTCATAGGTGGTTTATCTAAGGTGTTTACTTATGTAAACAACCAATGGTCTTACCTTTTAAACATCCAATCATTCTGGGTGACATTGTGGTATGGTGATATGGGTTGAATGATGATGGAACAAATGGAGGGTTACCCTTAATAAGGTAGTCTTACCTATTCACTCATATGAATAGAAGGGATGATAATCATATTGTGTTGATATGTAACCCTAATGAGGTATAGCTTGTTATACCTAGCTTTAATATAACTAAATGATGGTAATTGGGTATGAATAGTCCTTGAATGACTAATACAATCATGAAGTACTATGTTAATGTTGTTGAAACCCTAGTATGCTATAACCCAATGGTTACACCTTATGCATCCATGATCCAATGGGGATGTCGTGAGTTAGGGTTTGGGTATAAGTGTTGATTAGTAACATTAATATAATTTATCTTGTTGAACTTAACTCTAATGCAAATAGATAAAGATGAGTATTCATGTTTAACATTCTTATATGATGGCATGATGGTGAAATAACCTCCTTAATATGATCATAACCTTAATGTGTTAATTGGTGGTTGTCATAGCCACATGGTTGATACTTGCTTATGTGAAACATGTGCATTATGAATATAATGAGGGTTAATCATATCTAGATTCCTTGCATGTTGATGTAATAAAGGAATGCTCTTAATGTTAATATAACCCTACTATGATTGTTTATGAATATTTCCTAGCTCATTAATGCAATATTGTGCTGATCTGGTGTATTATATGTAAGTGATTTTGTTGAGCCTTGTTATAAGGCATGCAAAGATAATGATGATCTTACAGGGAATAGTATGATGATCTTAATGACCTTTGGGCATGGTTGAGCCCTGAATGAGGTGTAATCCTCTTATGTTTATAAGGGTTGATACCCTGTGATATTGTAAAAAGGATTTATATCTTGTGATAGTATGATGACTAGTTTGGTCTCATGAACGATAAGTGAATAGTACCATGTGATGACGAGATGAGAAATTATGCTTCACACATTTTATATCTTTTAAAAGTTGTGATATCTGTATGCATGCTAGAAGTGAATTAGGATTTGTATGTCCACTTGTTTGATGCAGCCTTAATTCACCCAATTGGCATAACTAATCAAGTGCAACTCTAATCATGTAGTGCCCTGTGCCGTAGAACCATCTTCAGTGTCAGAACTTGTTGGATGGTGAAATGAGTATTCCTAAGGGAAACTCGGATCGCATACTGTTGAGTATGTGGGGGTGGCAGGTTGAGGATATATCCTTGTCATCCACAATGCAGATTGTGGAGGTTGGATATGGTCATGCCTCATACATTGATGTGATTGAGAACGAATGCGGTCGTGTCTCGGTGATTATAACATGATGTGATTAGAGGACAACTGCAGTTGTACCTCAGTGATTGGGGTTGTATACCCTAGTTTCTAGTGTCGTGACCTATACCAAGGGCAGACTCGTGGTTAGCAGCTTGACTATATGTCATTGTGGTGGCATCTTTGACTGATATGTCACTGTCGTTTTATTCGTACTGACCGAGGGGAAGAGATCTTAGGATAGCGACACTCCTAGATCTTGTATGGAACTGAATAGTCCTTCGGAGGGGTTGGTTGGACTTTGAATGGTACAATTTAAATTCCCCATGGCATAATAAAAGATGTAATATAGCGTATAGCATATTTGTTTAGGGTTATACACGACGCTTCACATTGGATGATAACCCTTGTTTGTTCTCTTTACATAAAGATGATGCTTAGTGTAATTAAGAGATAGTAATTATACTTATTTTGTGGATATGCATAAGATTTTAAATGTATACATACAATAGTCATGCTTATATTGATATCTATACTGCTACTGCTGATTATAATTAGGATGCTAGCTATATCATGTTGTTAGTTATGTTTAGCATGCTAGCCATGCCTCTATAATAAGAAATGCATATACTGCTAATCATGCTTATGCAAATACTCATGCTTATGTTGATAGCTCTGCTTATGATATGGATTTGTTCAAACTGTTAGACATGCTAATGCTGTTATATATGGTTATGATGCTAGACTTATTCATGTTAATAGAGATAATATGCTACTAGACTTGCTTATGCTAGTTATGTATATGCTATTGAATCTCTTATATGGTTAATAAGGAAAATGATGATAGTCATCTTGATGATGATAATTGTTATCGACTCCTTTATGTATTTTGTTAATCATCAATGTTGCTGAGCCTATTTGTTATATATGATTAAACTGCTTAAACTGTCTCATTACCTAAAATGTTGTAATCAATAAACGTTGTTGGAGGTTATATCTCTTGCTGGGACATGGGTCTCACCCTTGTGGTTCGCCACATGTTTTTAGGTAATCAGAAATGACGAAAACAAACACGTGGCAGCAAAGAGGATCTATAGTAATGAATCTTTGATAAAGTTGATTAGATGTCTAGTGTATCCTAGAGTCATCCTTGTACTCTCAGGTATGGGCATGAAACGTTTGTATATGGTGTTTCAAATAAATCGGACTTTTGTTAGCATACTAATGCTTGTTTGTGTGGCATATACGATTATTGTTCTCCTGTATATATATGTTGTGGCTAAGATGATAGAACAATTTGTATCAAATTCTTGGCATAGTATGGATACAAGAAAGATGTTAGGCTCTTATGCAAATGGTTTTGAGTGGGTGTTGATGTTGAAATCTTTTTACCCATATTTTTGGGTATGTGATTAATTAGTGATTGATTGTGTTTTATGCTTTGAGTAATCTCATTTAGTGTAATAGGTTCTCACATAGATGTTCCTTACAAAAGTCGTATCGGTTTGTGCATAAAGTGATATTGGGTTGAGATATCTTATTAAGAAAGATACCCAATGACTGATATCTCACCCTTGAATTATCTACAAGAGTTTTGCATATCGATATAATCATGGTTGCATGGTGCCACCACGCATGGACATGTGTCACCTAAGTGCATATGGTAATGAAACCTTACACATACTCTCTTTCATGAGCCTCATGTATATAAGCCCTTCTTTTCACAAACAAGTAAACCTTTTGACTTCTTTACCATCTCCTTCTTGGTGGACGACCCTAGGAGCTCAAGTAGAAAGAGGAAGATTGATAATCTTGCCTATGGTAAAGCTATGGTCATCTTCAACCTTGGATGGACTATGCTTCTCTAGTCATGGTTCCATTCTTTCTTTTCTTCTTCACCAAGTTCCTAACTATGGTATCTTCTTTCATATAGAGGTGTTGTGATCATAGTCTTGGACTTTTGATAAGTCATCTTCAACCTTTGGAACATGGAGCTTTGAAGCTTGAAGCTCTAGTGGTGATTTTGAGGCAGGTTATATAACTTGAACTCAACCATATTGTTATTCACCTTTAATCATGCACTACTTGATGATTCCTTTTCAATTTCAACTTTCCTTCACTGAATGATGGTTCTATGAGATCAAAAGGATATGTGGGGTTGTTATCCATGAACTAGAGTGTTAGGAAACAAAGGGTTAAAGCTTGAAGATGACAAAGTTGGCATGTACATTATGTTGTGGTTGGTCATTATGACCTAGAAGTGCCTAACCGATATGTGATGATAAATTGATATACTTGGAGGAAGTTAGCCCGTCATGACCATGGGGGTACCTTGTATGAGTTGGTCTAATTGAGTGCTAAACTGTGACACCCTAGTTGAGTAAGGACCAACCCACTTTAGAGAAGTATTGCCCGATACACCTTGAAGTGGTAAAACATGACACCTTGTTGAAACCCTAACCCTAGCAACCCGACACACCCTTAAACCAATACACCTCTAGCCCGACACAAGTATGATGGGCGACACACCTAGGTCGACACATTAGATAGTAGTATGGTCGATACACCTTGATGAGTATAGGTTGACACACCTTGATGAGTATAGGTTGATACACCTTGATGAGTGTAGGCCAATACACTTTGATGAGTATAGGCCGATACACCTTGATGAGTATAGGTCGATACACCATGATGAGTGAAGGCTGATACACTTTGATGAGTGTAAGCCGATACACCTTGAATATAATTGGTTGATACACTATGAACTAATGAGATGGATGCACTTTAATAAGTGTAGGATGATAAACCCTAAAAAGAATTAAGCCAATGTAATAAGTATGTTGGAATAAATATCCTAGAAAGGATGATAGAGAAACCTATACTACTCACGTGAGAAAGGTAATACTTCATTTTGATAATCAATTGATGATAATTGGTGAGAGTAATTAAGTATGCTTGAATGCTTATGGCAATAATATAGCTCTTATGGTATGAATTAGGGTTTTATTGTTAGATATGAACTTGAAATCAGCTATAAGGGGAAACCCTAACCCTAATTATTAGATGGTTGCAATTTGAGTGATTCTCTTTATGGCATGGTGATGATATTTACTTGATATTTCTTTTACCATGAAATCCTAACCATGTAGGTATTATGAGAATAGCCAAGTATGAGCTATGATGATATATCATGATACAAATTTTATAGGGCTTTGTGAGCCATGTGAAATACTTGTACAACATATATCATAGGTATGATAACCTAGAGATGATTGTTGCCCAGTAAGAGGTGACATTGTTCAATGATGAACGAAGGGTTTGATACCCAAAACATGTGATCATGATAATGATAATGTTAAATGTATGAGATTTCCCAGTAATATGTTTAAGGGATTGAGATCCCATGATAAGAGTAAGATGTGTTCCAATTGATACAAGATTTATTGAAAAACATATTACACCTTTCTATGTAGCATTTATCTAGAATTCATGGTTGTAACTTGATTGATGCTTAAATATGTTGTCATGCACTTAACTTATCAAGTGAAACTAAAAATGTAGTTTGCCCTGGCCATAGATCCATTCAGTGTTAGAACTTGCTGGATGGTGAAATGAGTTTTACTTAGAGCATATATTTTTGAATATGCGAGGGTGCAAGATGAGTATTTCCTTGCTTCCTTCAAACCTCAGGATTGGCAATAGGCCATACCCTGAAAAGAGTGTGGTTATAGTCCTTAGCTCTAACGCAACATTGGGATTAGCAGTAAAGCCATACTCTGAGAAGAGTATGGCTGCATGCCATGACTCTCTCTCTCTGTCTCTATAAATATGTGTGTGTATATGCAAGATTGACTATAGGTCATACCCTAAACAGAGAACAAGCTGTGAGTTGTATCTCTATAGCGTTGATCCAATATACCTTGGCTAGCTAAATTGCAATTCGTGCCATTATGTCACTGTCAATATTCTCATACTGACCAAGGGGGTGAGGTCTTGGAGTCCGACTCTTCCATGGACATTGTATGGCACCAATGCTACCTAATTTTAGGTTGGTTGGAGTATGAGTAGTATACCTCATCTCCTCAAGGCACAAGATTGATTGTTGAAAGATGTAATCAGTTGTATAGCATATTTTCTTAAGGATCAAATATAGAAACATTGAATGAGGTTGCTATTGCTTCTGTATGTCATAGTTGATAAATATTGTACATGTTCTTCATATTCCTTTTAAAAGTGATTAAATGATCTATTGCTCAATTATAGATATTTAAACTACTTAGATGATGAGGCAACTCTACCCTACATATAGTTAGTAGTTATACATATTTAATTCTATAAAGGTTTCTTCTATTCTCTTTCATAAATGTTTATCCGTGATAATAATATTGTTGGTGGAGGGTTATATCTCTCGCTGGGATTTTTGTCTCACCCCGTGGGTTCTAAAACTTTTTAGGTGGACGTGTATGAGACAGCTGAGATCGTGTAGCTAAGATAGGACAATAATAGTAAGAAGACCTGTAATTTTAAGGAGGTGGACTATCAACTGTGTCTTGTTGTAGATAGAAGTCCTATGTGTCGTCCCTATACTCTCAGGTCCTTGGGGGATAGTTTCATATCTGGTTTTACGATCGATTTGAGATTTTAGCTAAGAGTGCCTCGATGTATAATGTTGCTTTTGTATATGTTTTAGTAAAACAATTGATATCTAAAATCCTTGCGGTGTAATGAAACGATGTATGTATGAAGTGATCCATGATGTATATATGGATTCAGTTCTTTCTGTAAAGAGTTTCCTAGTAATGGATCTCTTGGTAAAAAAGTTTTAATTTTTAGTGATTTTTGATAATATGTTATTAATGGTTGTTTTTGCTTGGTTTTGTGTGATGTCTTTATTAGTTGGATAACAATCATCACAATTTTGGTATCATAGATATAGGTTTGTTGAGTCTAGAGGGACTTAGGATTAAGGACGTTGAGTCTATTATAGTATCCTCTAGTATGTCTAATAGTGACTTCTGCTCATGCAGAAGAAAGGATAAAGCCTAAGGATGTCTGGGGAACACGAGGAACATGCTGTTGAAAGCTGTGTTGCTACACCAGAAGGAGGTGCAAGGGATCAGGCAAGAGGAAAACGAGTGCCTGAGAATCCCCAACTGGACCAGACTATGCTAGAAAACCCTACTTTTCATGCTCTCGTTGGGCAGGTTATGACAACCGTTTTTCATATAGTGGACCAGACACTAGCAATACCACCTAGGGGACTAGTCTCTAATACAAAATTTTTGGGTTTTGGTAAGATCTTTGAATAGCTATGCCATGTTAAAATAGTGGAAAAGGCGGGAAAAACCAAAATATGGCAAGAAAACAGAGTCTTCCACAAGTGTAGACAAATAGGACATCTGAGGAGGCAATGCCCAAGAAGGGGCAATAAACTGAGTATTAAGGAAAAGTTCACACAATCTCAAGGACAGTTGACTAGTAGCTCTAAAAAGTCAAAATTTTTGGTGCCACCAGTATGACAAACACCTAGTGCACCAGGGCGATGGCCACCAAGTAAGGGCAATGGTCCTAACTTTCCACATGTAAGAACTCCTGACTTAGCTTCTACATCAGTAACAAGACCAAAAAGACCATGGTACAAGGATAAGACATGTATAGATGTGGATAGGTTGGGCATACTAGACCCTTTTGTCTAGAAAGAAAGGCTGAGATGGCCCAACAGTCGAGGCTGACTCAACATGGCTTACATGACTCGATAGTACAAAAAGGCAAAAGTGACAATAGGAAACAACTAGACTCCATGCTTCGAGTCAACCTAAGACGGTATATGACCCGCATGGGGTGATAAGTCAGATAGAACTTTTTCATACTAACTTGTTTCTCCTTATTTTACTTGTTAATCATAAGAAGAATAGTTGTTGTAAGTTCCCTTTGGTTAGTCCTATGGGGAGATAAGAAGAGATGGATATGACTAGAATTTATATTCTATCCAGTTATTCTCTAATATGTTTTATAATTTCTTCTGTTCATATAAAAGAGGAAGAGGTGTAAGAGAGACACCTGGAGAGAACTAGAGATACTAAATTTTAAAACATAAAAGAGATGTTTAAGGTAAGAAACATGATATAAAATAAAGTGCATACTACCTAATTTCAGTGCTTGAATACCCTATCCAAGTATTCGATTATTGAAGTCAAGGTAAGTATGGGACTCTTAGATTGCTATCTTTCTGATTACTCTGATCAAATAGTCATTTTGATGCAATCTAAAGAGCATCATGAAATCGGAAATGTGGTGCAGAAATTCTAACCACAATCTAAATTATGATAAAGTGGAACCTGAGTTAATCTCAGACCAACCTATGAATATAAGAAAACATAAAGAGTAATTCTTATGATACGTAAATAGGGAACAAAGAAGATAATACCTGCTAAAAAAGAATATGTAGAGAATAATGATCCTTCCCATGATATAGAAATGAAAAATGTGGTAAAATAAGGAAACGTTCATGAACATGAAGAGAAAAAAATCAAAGAAGGAGTAATGACATGTAATCATCTTTATAGTTCATATGCCAATGGCAAGGAAACCAAGATGAAACCAAATTGAATGATACATGAGCAGTGAAAACTCATATAATAACCAAAGTAAGTTGGTAATCTCCTTCTCCTCATTAGAAATTCTTGGATGATGTTGTGGCAATAAGGGAAAGCATGTTTCCTTTATACTTCCTTTCTAGGGATGTGATGTTCAAGTGAGTCTCATATCACTTGATATGCATGGTTTTGAAGTGACCTTGAGATGGATACTTGAATAGTATCAACTAGGGCTTGGACATTAGTTCCAAGATGGTGACATCTAAGAATAGTGATGTTTTATGAACCTTAAAAGATGCTGGAAAGGTTCTTTTGATATGTTTAGGTCTGAAAGTAACAATAGAGGGTGGATGTGATAAGGATGTGATGTGTTTTTGGCACGTGTGATGGATACCAAGATGAGGAATCCTAGTATCCAAGAAGTGCCAGTTGTGTATGAACCCAATAATATATCTCTTGATAAGATGATTAAATGTTTGAATACCTTAGAAGGATTGACTTTGAGACCAATCTGGTTACATGTAATCCACCTATAGTATGGGTATCACATGTTAGGGGTTTATGCACCACATAAGATGACGTTGGCAAGGATACATAGGTTGAAGAAATAGTTACAAGATCTGCTTGAGTAAAGTTCATTAGGTTAATAACAAACCCTTGGAATGCACCTATTAGGTTTGCAAGTAGGGAGGGTTCTGAAAGGGGTGTACATTGATGAGTAGAATTTCCAATCCCTATCTGGATCAACTGAAAAGAAAGTACAACTGGAAGTGTACGTAATAGAAGGCTAATTAGTACAAATCATATGTGAGCTTTGTGTTGAATCAACAAATCAAAGTAGCACAACAGAAGCATGGTAGGTCTTGTAGTCTCAAGTAGGTGACAAAATGCATATCTAGTCTTTCTTTGGTAGAAGACATGCTGAGGTTTGACAAGGGTATGGTGAACCTTCAAGTTTGAAAATCTTATCATACAATGTGGTAAGTTGGAAAGGTGACACATAAGAAAGAGTTGACCCCTGAGATAAATAAGGATAAGTATGTATAGTGCTTCTAAAGAAGGTATCACCTGGCATAGGGTTAACTTTGTAGCCACTATTGGAGAGGATAAGTTGAGTATGTGCCTTGTGCAACGGATCTTGTGTTGACCTTGGATGGAGGAATAAGTATGTTGGTCAAGTCTTATGACATTACCCTAACATCAAGGAACTATGTGAAAGTTTGAAGGTGCAATGCATAAGTAATATCCATCTCCTTTTGCCTGGGATTTCGGGGGTGAAATCCTTGTTAGGGGTTTATGACTTGTAAGGACCCTGACTTGGGTTTTGGGATAACCCTAGAAATTTTGCCTAAGTAAGATATTGGAACCTTATCTTAATCTTTTGAAAAGTAATTAAGACTTAAGGGGAGCTCAAGTTTCAAGTTTGAGCCTGTTTGAAGACTGTTTGAGCTATATATGACAGTTTTGGTGCAAATTGCAATTTACCCAAAATATGGGGTTGATGTGCAATTTACCACCTCTAGAGTGTCCCTTATCTATCTTAGAATCATCTAGAATAGAGACAAAGGAGGATGGGCCTTGTTTGAGTCTTGGTTGAGTGATAACACTCTTGGTGGTGAAAGAACCAAAGAATGTTGAGTATTTTGAACCCTAGATGAGGTTGTGTCGAGTTATGTAGAGTATATGGGAGTGCCTATTGATTTAGAAACCATAGAGGAGGTCCCATATCAGTTTAGAAACTTCTTGGAAGTATTCATATCAGGCTAAAGCACCTCATGTAGGTAAATCCTATCGGTTTAGATGTTCCTTGCAAAACTTGTATCAGTTTGTTCATAAAGTGATATTAGATTGAGATATATTGCTAAGAAAGATACCCAATGGTCGATATCTCACCCTCGAGTTATCCACAAGAGTTTTGCATATTGAGATAATCATGGTTTCATGGTGTCACCATGCATGGACACGTGTCACCTAAGTGCATATGGTAATGACACCTTACACATACTCTCTTTCATGAGCCTCAACTATATAATCCCCTCTTTTCACAAACAAGTAAACCTTTCAAATTCTTTACCATCTCCTTCTTGATGGATGACCCTAGGATCTCAAGGAGGAACATGAAGGCTGAGCATCTTGCCTAAGGTGAAGCTATGGTCATGTAACGACCCTGCCTCCCAATAACCCCCAATTAAGGGAGACCAGAAGGTCAGAGCCATTATCCCAATTAACAAGATCAAAGGTTTGACAAATAATCAATAAAAATTATCAAATTCTACCAACTATACTGAAATCTAGTATAAATTAAAACTTTTTGCATACCTTTGAAAAACTTGGATTACTAATCTTCTATCCATATGAGAGAATATTCTAACTAATCCTCCTTGATCATTAATCCTCATTTAATTCCACATATGCCACTTTACTGTTTGTTCTTTTCACTTGCACCTAAAACGCCGACAAACAAAATGTCAATAAGCATAAAGCTAGTATGTGGGGGGAACAATAATCGTGCAATTATGATAACAATGTAATCATCTAATTATCATTTAACATCCAAGATTACATCTTAACCAATACTCACTACAACAAAACTGAACATAAGTCAAGGATAATTGGTCAGGGATAAGAACCCTGACCAAATTATTTTAACCCCAAGGCATATCCCTGGACTTAAGGTTTCTAAACCCTGACCAATGATTTTTTTTTTCTGGGTAGCCTTTCTAAAACCCTAGGAGCCTTCAGGCTTCCTTTTTATATGAAAAAACGTTTCGCATGCCCCATTCACTCCGCCCAAATCCTGATACCCTTTCCAATATCCTCACCCACCTCTTCCGCCTCGTTCAGATTCATCCGCCAACCTAGCGCATCATCATGTTCTTATGCACCCATCTAGCGCCACTGCCAACCCATCTAGATTCGTCCTCTTTCCATAGGAAAAGCACACATGCTCCCTTCTCCTAAGCTCCATCCTCTTTCCATGGGAAACATACACATGTTTCCTCCTCCGAACTTGTCCGCCGTCGGGTGATATCAAGAAGCAAAATCAGATCAACCATATCTTCCTCTGCCAATCTATCCCGCTCCTCCACACAGGTATGCTCCCTCCTTCACTTATCCTTCTCCCTGACCCGCTGTCAAAGTAACCACGATCATGGTCTCGGCCAGGTGTTCCTCCAGCATGGTGGCTCCAAGAGAACAGTTGAGATACATTAGGTGTTTAAAAATGACGGGGCCATTGCGATTTGCGGTGGATAGTCAATCCATACTTGCATTCAGAAAAATGAACCGAATCTTATCCCTCTCATATGAACGATCCCAACTACGCAACTTCTATTCATTATAAGTGAGTTCCTTTTTCTATTTCTTTTGCAAAAGCTTATAATATATTAACCATTAAGCATCTCAAGTGTATCAAGCATGAGTAACTTGTTCACGAGCTTGCTAAAGGATGTTTATTATATTATTTCGACTTTGCCTTTTGTGTTTTGATTTTTTCTTTACCAGCCGCCAACTCCATTTTTAATTTATTTGATAACACATTTAAATCTATGGTTCTCCTATAATATGCATTTTATCCACATGCTTACCAATGGTATGGGATACAACAAGAAATCTCTTAACTTGACCATTAGATATATATAGTGTATGTTATCTCATTATTCATTCTCTTCTCTTGTGATTTACAATTGCTTGATAGATGGGTGATCAATGCTCCCATATAGATGGTACACGTATTCCAAGACAACATTTTGTTGAGGAGCTCATAGTATTTGAAGAGGATTCTTATATGACGTAGTGAATGCCTTGTATTTGGAAAACAAAGTAAAATGAACCAATGTTGTAAATTTATATCTTATACACATTTTTGTTTCTATCTGGGGCATGGTAAGAAGTCCTCCCATTGTAAATCTCATTTGATTGTTAATAAAGTGATCAATATTCAACAACTTTTTTATAAGAATGGGTTGATGCTAACTTCCAATATCAAGTAGCTTATGTATGATTAAGATGTTAGATGAATTCAAAATTTTCATCCATATTTTTGAGGCAGTGGCTTTCATTAATACTAGTCAATGATGGGCTTGGGATACGTGGTATTTGCCATGAACATCTTTTACTTTTATATCATTTCCTGCTCAAGGCTAATGCATCTATTGGTCAGGGATATGACCTAACCAATTAGTATTGGTCACCAAGCTTTTACTCAAGGTACGATGGTCAAGGTTTGGCCTTGAGAATCACATATTGGTCGGGGATTTATCAGTATTGGTCAAGGATTTAACCTTCGGCTTTGACAAGTTTTGTAGTAGTGACTACTCAATCCTTACCTATCCCCTATCTCTGTGCTGTCCCTGCAGTGGACTTGGATACTACCTCTCTCTATGGTAGATCCCCATTAAACCCCACATGATCCTACCTAATAGGTAGATCAATATCTAGGGTTGAGTCGCATGGCACTACCCATAGGTAGCCCAATCCCTAACTCATGGTGTGCTAAAGAGTCACATGGACCTACCCAAAGGTAGCCCAATCCCTGACTCAAGGTGACTTGATGGACCTACCCCATTGGTATCCATGTACTAAGTCATCCAATGACCTGATGGACCTACCCCATAAGTAGCCATGTACTAGGTCAAACCATTAAGCTACAGAGAGGACTAAGATCTGAGCTAGTAGGCACATATCTTAAGTGATAGTCATATCCACATTATAGTTTGCATGAATTAAATTCATCCAACAGTTTAATTCAAGTCATCGAGGAAAACATCAAAAAACCTCGAAAAACTAATTCTTGATATTCATAAGCGTAACCACATACCTGTTAGGCAGATTTGAGAAAGAATCAACCAAGAAGGGAAATCCCATCAAGAAAGTACAAGAATCCTGAAATCACATCCAATTCCTTTTTATCAAAATCTATTCAAACCATCTTGCTAGTTAAGGTTTCTATTCCTTTTTAGGATTTCTACCTCTTTTAGGGTTTACTTTGCAATTAGGGCTTTTACTTCATTTTACTCTTTTAAACCCTAATTTCTCATCTATCCTTCATGAAAGTTATTAAGGTTACCTTTTAACAACATATAACCTTAATTTCAGAAACAACACAATTAATCATCCATTAAGCCTCTTTTACATTAAAGCTACCATTTTCATCCTTTTAATCCATGACAAGATCATTATGCTCATTTATCATCAATTCATAGTTCATTATGGTCTAATTCACATATGGATTCTAATTGTCATTAATTCTACCTTTATTCATTAGAAAACTCTAATTTCTACATTAAAGGTATTTATCCACAATTAGAAACCTTTATACTCAAAATAGCTTAGAATTATCATATTTCGACTTTAATCATGATTTTAAATAATTAAAGCTATTAAAAGTCACAATTACCATCATTAGGGTTTTAAGGCCCATTAAAGCATATTTATGCACATAATACTCTAAATTAAACTAATTACGTGCAAAGTTCATCCTTTTTGTTCTTATTGTACCTTTTTACAATTTATAGGTTAATATCAACTTTAATCATCCATTAAACCCTACTAAACACATTAATCATATCAAAATAGGGTTTCTTAACCATTAAAGCATTAAAGTTGATAACTTCCACTATTTTTTGAATTGCAATTAGAAAAAGGCTTCAATTATATTTTTATTGTATTCCTCGTGTTCTTTTGAGCAAAATTCATATATTATGCGTATCCATCCGAGCTACGGTTAAATAGATATGAATTTGCAAATTTGACTTACTTTGGGCCAATAGGGGGCTGCCACGTCGACCTCTTCCATGCAACGTGCTCTTTTGGAAACATAACCGAATTACGTTTCTACCCCCACGTAAGTAAGTGGCGCATCAGCCCGCGGAGGGGCATATATGTCCAAAGCGCCTCCATCCTTCTTCAACCTTGAGGAACTCGATCACTGTCTCCCTAGCCGCCGAGCGCAACCCTAGGAGCGGCTCTTGCTCCCAGTTCCAGACCTGAAAGCCAAGACGACTTCTTCCCTTACCTCCTTCCGACCTCTGCGCCCCTCTAGGTGCTCTCAGCCTACAGCCACGGTGGCTGGTTCAGGCTGGGCATGCCTGCACTGTGCGGCCGTCCAAAGCAGTTGTGCTGCTGCTACTGCGTTCAAGCTAGGTTGGAGGAACGTCCATAGAGCTTCCCCTTAACATCGTGAGAGCAGCACACTCCCTCCGTAACTCCTCCACGACCACACCTTGCCCTAAGATTCAAACCAGCCTTTTTCTAGAGTTTGTACATAAGGAAGAAGGAGAAGAGAAAAGGACGCGTGGGTTTCTCTCAAACTCGGGCCAAAGGCTCTACCCCTTATATAGGGTAGGGTATCCACGCCCCAAGACGTTCATCCAAGAGGGAACAAACCCTCTCCTATTAGGAATCCTATTCCTTCCATGAGAAGCAAGCTTCTCTCTCTTAATCATCCTATTAAAACAACATATTTATTGGATTTTTAGGAATATGAAAAACCTCTCCCTTATTCTCTTTAGACTTGCCTTTTAATTCATTGGCCATGAAATTCTATTTTCATTTAGTAGAAAATACTTCCTTTTTAGCAATGCCACTAAAATTCATTAATAATGCATCACATTACTCTCTTATTTTGTTTTATTGATATTCTCTCTTTCTTTCTTCTTCACTGGGGCTCCTTGGACCCTTAGAAACTCCAATATTTCGAAATTTCTTTTTAAGGATACTTATTATCCTTCTAGATGCATCTATTTCCATTATTTCCCATTATCTTGTTTATTTCTTATTAAAATATCTATTTTTGAGGTTTTCTCTTTATTTCTCTTTTATTTTCCTCATTGGCATTCCATTTATCATTAGGAATCCTTTGGATACAAAAATCCATCAAGGATAACTCAATTATACCTCTTTTCACTTATTTTCCACATTTTATCATTATTTTCAATTTCTTTCTTAATAAAGAAATACTTAATTGGTCTTTTCTTTTCTTATTGCATTATCTTTGCAATTTTGGACTCCTTGGAACCCAAGGAACCCAAGAGGCACAAAATCCATCTTTATATTCTTTTGCCTTCTAGAGGTTTTTACATTTTTCTTTTTCTCCAATTCTTATTAACAATGGAATTCCTTTTGTCTTTTCCTTGTTATTGGGCCCAATAGCCAATAAAGCCCACAAAATAATCATCAAGTCTATTGTAAACAAAATCCATTTATTCAAAACAAATTATATCATTATTTGTTCCAATATCTTTAATATGAGAAATTACATTTCTCACCAAATGAACCCAAAAGTTGGGGTTGTAACATCCTTCCCCTCTTATATGAATTTTGTCCTCAAAATTCCATCAAGCAAACAAACAATTCAGGATAAGACTTTTACATGTCCATCATTGGCCCCTATGTGGCTTTACCTTATCCATGGCGCTTCTAAAAAACCTTTATCATCACATATTCTTTTCTCAGAGTTCTTTCACCTTGGCATCTATAGACCTCACATGTGACTCAGGTCATTTCAGCCTCCCTTGGGGCTCACTAGGTTCATTGCTCCGCACATGGTCTGGGTACCTCACATAGTGCTCTGAATTGGACACATGGAACTCATCACACATCACATTATCCTGAGGGGTAAGGGAAAACTTGACCTTCTCCACCAAACCATGTCAAAAGAACCCATGCATCGGGAACTCAGCTCTCTTAGCTATAACTTAGAGGGGTCGGATTTTCATGTCACATATTCCCCCATAGTGAACTACATGTCAGTCTAATTTGCATCATTGTACAACTCATGTCGTCTATGGCTCCTTTCAGCCATTGCATGATCAAAGCGACTTCATCTGCACACAATGTGGTCCCTTCTTGACCTTCGTGAGGTCCCTTCACCAACATCATCTCAATGAAGTGGTGACCGATACAACTTCCTTTGCAGATCTCCTTTACATCCCGATACTGGCTATGGTGGTTATCATCACATCTTACAAAGGACAAAAATTATCTCTATGTATCACCCTGAATGAGCACACATGCTCTCATCAGACCCTCTAGTCTGGATCATACTAACCATTAGCTAGGATGATAAACTGTACTAACATTGAGTTCTTCATGTATCTACTTCCACCTCATGGAAGTGAACCTTTAGGTTATACTCAAGAACTTGTGAACTCGCATAATGGTGTAGTTGAACCATCTCTCTCATATGTAGTTCAACTGGATCTATCCCTTGACAGTACTCTTTCTTTCTCATGTCATCTAGGTAAGGTAATCTACCACAACCCATATTGCATCATGACCTTCCTTGGTCTAGGGGAGACTTTCCACAACATTCATAGTGATGGACTCCCATTCCCTCTCAGGGACTCTTTTATCCTCTATATCGATACACTGGGTTACTGGTGTTCGTCCCTCACCTCCTGGCTTGCATGGCAACATACCACATGCAACTTCATCTTAGACATCCAAAGTACCACTGTCACTTATTATCTTGGTGGTCCCAAGGTGTATCATGATTTCCTGCATGTTATGATTCCTCAAGATCGATTCCTCAGAAACCCTAAACCATACTAAACAGAGTTTCATTACCTTCCTTTCCAGAGAAGTGCATCTGAGGTTCTACAACCATACTTTCATTGCATTAAGGCCTAGACTGGCTAACCAAACAACTACTAACTTGTTCAACAGATCTCGTTACATCTGAGTGTTAGCCCAAACATATCTCTTTTCAAACTTAGGGTTAACCTAACAACCTCTTCTAGCCTCCATCTAAAATAGGCAGTTGTATCTCTTTTAGAGAGTTTATTACCACTTCCCATCCTTAGGTATTAGGTAATGTTGAAGACATACACCTCCATGTATTCCACTTATAATCTCATCTCAACTCCAAGTCCATCTTCATAAAGAAAACTCTGAGCTTATTCTCTTGGTTTTTTTTTGAACTCAAACTTGTATAACTCATAGCTCATGATAAAAACATCCTTGTAAGATGACTACCTTATTTCTCTTAATTTTTGCAAACCATCCATGTATCGTTCACTCCACCATTTATGTTATCATCTCTATCCTCATACCTCATGGCAACATTCCAACTCACATTACCTTTTATCCTTGGTGTATGTCATGCGTATTGTCCTATCTCTCACTCCCATAATAAGAGGAAATAAGCATTTGGCTACAGTCCAAATACAGAGTTCTTCCTATTCCAAGAGTAGAGATGGTACATCCCACCTTGACAGTACACCTTTAAATCTACGTTGAAACATGCCACATATGTCTCTATATCACAAACATCTCGATATCAAAGTTACTTCCATTGAAAACTGGTCTCGAACTTACTTGGGTCCACACACAATCCTTGGTCATCTCCTCTAGGTCTATAGGGTGCCAACACTTTTGGGGTCATCCCTCTTCTCTCATGCATCCAGAGAGTGCCCTACTCATCTGCCCTTTGGGTCCCATGAGTTCATGAAGGTGATCAATCTCCTAACCCATGGCCCTTAGACAATGATAGTTGTTACCTCCCGACCCTATGGTCATGTGCAACTAGGGAATTAGGAAACTCCTACTTCTGTCGGTCTTATCCCTACCTGACCCTAGGATAGACTTAGGATCCTAACATAGTACATGTCCAACTAGGAACCTTACCCAATCCTTCGTCATACCTCTCTATGTTTATGGACTGACTTTCATCCTTTCATAGGGGTCATGTCGACATACCTACCTTGGTCAGGCCCCATACTAGTTACCTCCATGGTAACACATCCATATGCACATAGAGATGGTTATCTATGGGTCTTACAGGTTCATCCTCATACTATGTACTTTTCACCAAGCTTCTAAAGATTCTAGGAGACCTCTTTAGGTTTCCTCGAAACCCAAAAAATTGGTATACTCCCTACCAAAGGGTCCCTCTCCCAGGATGGGAGGAAACTACAACTCTTGACAACAAGGTCACAAACATTCTTATGTCTAGGGTTTACATCCATATGAGCATGCTTAACCCTATCAAGCTACTAAGGCACAAGCAGACCGCCTATTAAATCATGTTAGGTCATGCTTATTCTCATCCTCAATATTGGACCAAGAACAACCTTCTCATGTCACCACCTTAACTATGAGGGATTCATCAAACATACCTTTGACTTAAGGGGTTTCCCTTTCCTCTAACCATGAAGAGTACCATGCTCGAATCTATAGAAACTCAAATCTCGTTATGAGCATCAGGTACCCTACTTCCCCTCTTAGGCCTAGGAACCCTAGGTTCACTTTTGGGTGTCCATCTACATGCTCAATCTCTTAACCACAAATCAAGCATGTATAAGGCATGACATGCACTCCCTATCATCCTTCTACTCGAGCAACACTTCCAGAGTTGAGTCCTCCTCCAGGACAACCAACAAGGTATAAGCCTTACAACCTGTTATTAAACCTCTTCATGGTTTAAGGAACTCTTCTTCTTATCTATACCATAGGTACAGAGGTACCAACAGACTCATCCTCTCTCTAGGGTTTGGTTCCTCTCATGGCAACCAAGATATCATCAACCTCCAAGGATCAAGCATGAGGCAACCACTATCATCCACTTAGGTCGCGTCGTCTTCAACTCCCCACTGTTCCTCATATCTCGGAGTCTAGGCTTCCAACCTTCTTGCTTGGGGTCCTGCTCTCTCTCTCTCTAGAGCTAACCCTACAAACAACCTAACTACTAGAGGTCCTCTCTTCATGAAGATGGATCAAGCTCTCAAGCACACCTCTACATGGTGAAGCCTATGTTCAAACTTATGTTCGCTCATGATTATCTTTATGCTTATCTCATAAGCTATCCCTCATACTCCCTTGGCCAGGGTTTTAGACTACTGACGTACTATGGGTGTCTACTATGCCATGCTCATATGAGATCATGGGGTTTCCATAGGTTCTTCTCTAACCTCATCAAAGAAGGAGCTATCCTTCACTCTAACATGCACAACCCTTCCCAGGGTTGGGTCACCAACGACACTAGGTCATCTAACCTCTCATGGCTCATATGACATCCAAGGCATGCCCATCTAACTCATCATGTCATCTTTCTCTCTAACCTTTACTTAGGGTTAGGGTTAACATCATCCTCAGAGGATGTGCCAGGTCTCTACTTGTAATGGAGATCTCTACCTCCAAGACTAACTTTCTTTACTTATCCTCCTGATAAGAAGGTCTAGCCTCAGGTCTCTCCTGAGGGCATGACAACTTATGTCATACAACCTAAGCATGTTATTATTCTTTTACGCTTAATCTATTAAGCTTATGTCCATGACATCTTATTTACATGCTTTTTATTAATTTGGTGGAGGATTCCTTAAACCTTATTAACCTTACCCATACCTCAAGAGGGTGAGGATAAGAGGGAAAACCCTAATCCTTATAATCCTTAACAACATTTGAGTTGAGAAGGGATGAACAAGAGGAGAGAGTCCTAAAGGTATCTTATTTCGAGTCCAATCCTAAGACATTGGCCAGGCAGTCACACTAATCCGGGAGTCCTCGTATTCTGACTAGCGGTGCAGAGGAAAATCTTGCCAGCCCCCGGCCGTGATACTTTTCTAGACACCTCTGTCTTTCGAAAATTCCTCTAATAACTCCCTTAGGTTCTATAGAGTTTGTAAAATTCAATAATTATTTAATATTAAATGAGGAACATATGCGCTGATACCAAATGTATCGACCCCGCCTCCCGGTAACCCCCAATTAAGGGAAACCAGAAGGTCAGAGCCATTATCCCAATTAACAGGATCAAGTCAGCATAAAGCTGGTATGTGGGGGAAACAATAATCGTGAAATTATGATAACAACGTAATCAGCCAATTATCATTTAACAACCAAGATTACATCTTAAGCAATACTACTCAATCCTTACCTATCCCCTATCTCTGTGCTGTCCCTACAATGGACTTGGATACTACCTCTCTCTATGGTAGATCCCCATTAAACCCCACATGATCTTACCTAATAGGTAGATCAATATCTAGGGTTGAGTCGCAGGGCACTACCCATAGGTAGCCCAATCCCTAACTCATGGTGTGCTAAAGAGTCGCATGGCCCTACCCAAAGGTATCCCAATCCTCGACTCAAGGTGACTTGATGGACCTACCCCATTGGTAGCCATGTACTAAGTCATCCAATGACCTGATGTACATACCCCATAGGTATCCATGTACTAGGTCAAACCATTAAGCCACAGAGGAGACTAGGATCTGAGCTAGTAGGCACATATCTTAAGTGATAGTCATATCCACATTATATTTTGCATGAATTAAATTCATCCAACAGTTTAATTCAAGTCATCGAGGAAAACTTCAGAAAACCTTGAAAAACTAATTTGAGATATTCATAAGCGTAACCACATACCTGTTAGGCAGATTTGAGAAAGAATCAACCAAGAAGGGAAATCCCATCAAGCAAGTACAAGAATCCTGAAATCACATCCAATTCCTTTTTATCAAAATCTATTCAAACCATCTTGCTACTTAAGGTTTCTATTCCTTTTAGGATTTCTACCTCTTTTAGGGTTTACTTTGCAATTAGGGTTTTTACTTCATTTTACTCTTATAACCCTAATTTCTCATCTATCCTTCATGAAAGTTATTAAGGTTACCTTTTAACAACATATAACCTTAATTTCAGAAACAACACAATTAATCATCCATTAAGCCTCTTTTACATTAAAGCTACCATTTTCATCCTTTTAATCCATGACAAGATCATTATGCTCATTTATCATCAATTCATAGTTCATTATGGTCTAATTCACATATGAATTCTAATTGTCATTAATTCTACCTTTATTCATTAGAAAACCCTAATTTCTACATTAAAGGTATTTATCCACAATTAGAAACCTTTATACTCAAAATAGCTTAGAATTATCATATTTCGACTTTAATCATGATTTTAAACAATTAAAGCTATTAAAAGTCACAATTACCATCATTAGGGTTTTAAGGCCCATTAAAGCATATTTATGCACATAAAACTCTAAATTAAACTAATTACATGTAGAGTTCATCCTTTTTGTTCTTATTGTACCTTTTTATAATTAACAGGTTAATATGAACTTTAATCATCCATTAAACCCTACTAAACACATTAATAATATCAAAATAGGGTTTCTTAATCATTAAAGCATTAAAGTTGATAACTTCCACTATTTTTCGAATTTCAATTAGAAAAAGGCTTCAATTATATTTTTATTGTATTCCTCATGTTCTTTTGAGAAAAAATCATATATTATGCGTATCCATCCGAGCTACGGTTAAATAGATAAGAATTTTGCAAATTTGACTTACTTTGGGCCAATAGGGGGCTGCCACGTCGGCCTCTTCCATGCAACGCTCTCTTTTGGAAACATAACTGAATTACATTTCTACCCCTACGTAAGTAAGTGGCGCATCAGCCCACGGAGGGGCATATCTGTCCAACGCACCTCCATCCTTCTTCAACCTTGATCAACCCGATCACTGTCGCCCTAGCCGCCGAGCGCAACCCTAGGTGCGACTCTTGCTTTCCGGACCCGAAAGCCAAGATGGCTTCTTCCCTTACCTCCGTCTGACCTCTACGCCCCTCTAGGTGCTATTAGCCCGCGACCACGATGGCTGGTTCGGGCTGGGCAGGCCTGCACTGTGCGGCCGTCCAAAGCAACAGTGCTGCTGCTACTGCGTTTAGGCTAGGTTGGAGGAACATCCATAGAGCTTCCCCTTAACATCGTGAGAGCAGCACGCTCCCTCCGTAACTCCTCCACGACCACACCTTGCCCTAGGATTTAAACTAGCCTTTTGCTAGATTTTGTACGTAAGGAAGAAGGAGAAGAGAAAAGGATGTGTTGGTTTCTCTCAAACTCGGGCCAAAGACTCTACCCCTTATATAGGGGAGGGTATCCACGCCCCAAGACGTTCATCCAAGAGGGAACAAACCCTCTCCTATTAGGAATCCTATTCCTCCCATGAGAAGCAAGCTTCTCTCTCTTAATCATCATCTTAAAACAACATATTCATTGAATTTTTAGGAATATGAAAAACCTCTCCCTTATTCTCTTTAGACTTGCCTTTTAATTCATTGGCCACGAAATTCTATTTTCATTTAGTAGAAAATACTTCCTTTTTAGCAATGCCACCAAAATTCATTAATAATGCATCACATTACTCTCTTATTTTGCTTTATTGATATTCTCTCTTTCTTGTGTTCTTCATTGGGGCTCCTTGGACCCCAAGAAACTCAAGATTTCGAAATTCCTTTTTAAGGATACTTATTATCCTTCTAGATGCATTTATTTCCATTATTTCCCATTATCTTGTTTATTTCTTATTAAAATATCTATTTTTGAAGTTTTCTCTTTATTTCTCTTTTATTTTCCTCATTGACATTCCATTTATCATTAGGAATCCTTTGGATATGAAAATCCATCAAGGATAACTCAATTATACCTCTTTTCACTTATTTTC
Organism: Alisma plantago-aquatica; assembly: GCA_963693085.1. Classification (NCBI taxonomy): domain Eukaryota; kingdom Viridiplantae; phylum Streptophyta; class Magnoliopsida; order Alismatales; family Alismataceae; genus Alisma; species Alisma plantago-aquatica. The sequence continues at coordinate 1,285,949,821 of OY856412.1, read as the reverse complement.
CACATTTTATCATTGTTTTCAATTTCTTTCTTAATAAAGAAATACTTAATTGGTCTTTTCTTTTCTTATTGCATTATGTTTGCAATTTTGGACTCCTTGGAACCCAAGGAACCCAAGAGGCACGAAATCCATCTTTATATTATTTTGCCTTCCAGAGGTTTTTACATTTTTCTTTTTCTCCATTTCTTATTAACAATGGAATTCCCCTTGTTATTGGGCCCAATAGCCAATAAAGCCCACAAAACAATCATCAAGGCTATTGTAAACGAAATCCATTTATTCAAAACAAATTCTATCATTATTTGTTCCAATATCTTTAATATGAGAAATTACATTTCTCACCAAATGAACCCAAAAGTTGGGGTTGTAACAGGTCATCTTCAACCTTGGATGGACTACGCTTCTCGGGTCATGGTTCCTTTCTTTCTTTTCTTCTTCACCAAGTTCCTAACTATGGTATCTTCTTTCATATAGAGGTGTTGTGATCAAAGTACTTGACTTTTGATAAGTCATCTTCAACCTTGGGAATGTGGAGCTTTAAATCTTGAAGCTCTAGTTGTGATTTTGAGGTGGGTTATATAACTTGAACTCAACTCTATTGTTATTCACCTTTAATCATGCACCGCTTGATGATTCCTTTAAATTTTGACTTTCCTTCGTTGAATGATGGTTGTATGATATCTAAAGGATATGTGGGGTTGTTATCCATGAACTATAGTGTTAGGGAACAAAGGGTTAAAGCTTGAAGATGACAAAGTTGGCACATACATTATATTGTGGTTGGTCATCATGACCTAGAAGTGCCTAATCGATATGTGATAATAAATTGATACACTTGGAGTAATTTAGCCCGTCATGACCATGGGGGTACCTTGCATGAGTTGCACTGCTTGAATGCTAAACAATGACACCCTGGTTGAGTAAGTACTGTCCCACTTTAGATAGGGGTTGCCCTATACACCTTGAAGTGGTAAAACATGACGCCTTGCTGAAACCCTAACCCTAGCAACCCGACACACCCTTAAATCGATACAACTCCAGATTGACACAAGTATGATGGGCGACACACCTAGGCCTACACACTATATAGTAGTATGGATGATACACCTTGATGAGTATAGGCCGATACACCTTGATGAGTATAGGCCGATACACCTTGATGAGTGTAGGCCGATACACTTTGATGAGTATAAGTCGATACACCTTGATGAGTATAGGCCGATACACCTTGATGAGTGTTGGCCAATACACTTTGATGAGTGTAAGCCGATACATCTTGAATATAGTCGATTGATACACTATGAAGTAATGATATGGATACACTTTAATAAGTGTGGGATGATAAAACCTAAAAAGAATTAAGCCAATGTAATAAATATGTTGGAATCAATATCCCAGAAAGGATGAAAGATAAACCTATACTACTCATGTGAGAAAGGTAATACTTCATGTTGATAATCAATTGATGATAGTTGATGAGAGTAATTAAGTATGCTTGAACACTTATGGTAATAATATAGATCTTATGATGTGAATTAGGGTTTGGTTGTTAGATATGAACTTGAAAACTCGAATCGGCAATAAGGGGAAACCCTAACCCTAATTATGAGAGGGTTGAAATTTGAATGATTCTCTTTATAGCATGGTGATGATATTTAGTTGATATTGCTTTTACCATGTAATCATAACCATACAGGTATTATGAGAATAGCCAGGTATGAGCTATGATGATATAGCATGATACAAATTTTATAAGGCCTTGTGAGCAATGTGAAATACTTGTACAACATATATCATATGTCTGATGACCTACAGACGATTGTTGCCTAGTAAGAGGTGACATTGTTCAATGATGAACTAAGGGCTTGATACCAAAACATGTGATCATGATAATGATAATATTAAATGAATGAGTTTTCCCAGTAATATGTTTAAGGGATTGAGATCCCAGGATAAGAGTAACAAGATATGTTCTAATTGATACAAGATTCCTTGAAAAACATATTACACCTTTCTATATAGTATTTATTTATAATTCATGCTTGTAACTTGATTGATGCTAAAATATGTTGTACTGCACTTAACTTATCAAGTGAAACTAAAATGTAGTTTGCCTTGGCCATAGATCCATTCAGTGTCAAAACTTGTTGGATGGTGAAATGAGTTTTACTCAGAGCACATATTTTTTAATATGCGAGAGTGCAAGATGAGTATTTCCTTGCTTTCTTCAAACCTCAGGATTGACTATAGACCATACCCTGAAAAGAGTGCGGTTGTAGGCCATAGTTCTAATGCAACATCAAGATTCTACCCTGAGAAGAGTATGGCTGCATGCCACGATTCTCTCTCTATATATATGCAGGATTGAATGTAGGTCATACCTTGAACAAAGAACAAGCTACGAGCTGTATCTCTATAACATTGAGACAATATACCTTGGCTAGATAAATTGTAGTTCAACTCATAATGTCACTTCCAATATTCTTGTATTGACAGAGGGGGTGAGGTCATGGAGTCTGACTCTTCCATGGACCTTGTATGACACCAATGCTACCTAATTTTAGGTTGGTTGGAGTATGAGTGGTATACATCATCTCATTAGGGCATAAGATTGATTGTTGAAAGATGTAATCAACCATGTAGCATATTTTATTAACGATCAAATATAGAAACATTGAATGAGGTTTCTATTGCTTATGTATGACATAGTTGATAAATATTATACATGTTCTTCATATTCCTTTTAAAAGTGATTAAATGATCTATTGCTCAGTTATAGATATTTGAACTACTTAGATGATGATACTTCTCTACCCTGCATATAGTCAACAAATATACATGTTTAATTCAATAAATGTTTCTTCTTCTCTCTTTCATAGATGTTTATTTGTGATAATAATATTTTTGGAGGAGGGTTATATCTCTTGCTGGGACTTTTGTCTCACCTTTGTGGGTTCCACAACTTTTTAGGTGGATGTGCATGAGATAGCCGAGATTGTGTAGCTAAGATAGGACAACATCAGTAACAAGACCTATAATTTTGAGGAGGTGTGATGTCAGTTGTGTCTTTTTTATATAGAAGTCTTATGTGTTGTCCCTATACTCTCAGGTCCTTGGAGGATAGTTTCATATTTAGTTTTATGATTGATATGAGATTTTGGCTAAAAGTGCCTCAATGTATAATGTTGTTTTTGTATATGTTTTGGTAAAGCAACTGATATCTAAAATCCTTGCGATGTAATGAAATGATGTATGTATGAAGCGATCCATGATGTATATGGCTTCAATTCTTTCTGTAAAGTGTTTCTTAGTAATGGATCACTTGGTAAAAAGGTTTTAATTTTTAGTGATTTTTGGTAATATGCTATTAATGGTTGTTTCCGCGCGGTTTTGTGCAATGTCGTTATTAGTTGGATAACGGTCGTCACATATATGTTATTCTTACTGAATGGGACTGAACATAGAATGATCTTAAGGCCTTTACAAAACTATTATGCTGCTAAAAATCCATCTATGTTAGACATATAATCTCAAGCTAGCTCATCCATGCATAAAAGTGGTCCCTTTTATGTGTAATCCTGTACTTGATGTAACTCTCACATATTTTATAATTTGAATTTGCAATTTGTGTGGGGGTGTGTTGCATTAATATGAGGTAGAATACATAATCTCTGGTGGTTTTGATATTTTTGCAACATATTGTCCTTAGTATGTATGGAGTTAGCTGGTGAAATTAGCCTTTCATGGCTACTTCTGGTGGTGTGTGCCCTGATGTCTACTTTGGGTTACATCGTGAACTATCGAATATCTCCCAAATTCATTCACACTCAATGGATCATAAATGAAGATAAACTAATCATGAATCAAAAAGCATAATTATATTAGTTCACATGAAATGCATCATGGGGGTAATTAATAAAGTGGATATGAAGTAACTCTAAAGGTTTATTAATCCATGTGAGTTTTAATGCAAAATGACAGTCCTTTCATGTTACAAAGATCCTATGATACACATGATTTCTTTACTAAATTTTGGGCTTATTCAGGTACATTTTCATGAGGATTTCCCTCAATTTCTAGTGTTTTATGAATTGTGCATATGTTTTATCTTTTTTTTTTAATGTATTTGGCCTAAAATTGCTTTGTAGTTATTATTATTTACCTAAAATATTGACGCTTTATTGCAAATTTGGACAAGCACAAACTGAAGAAAGTTTGTACCACCCACACATGTCGGTGGCACCAACATGACCAAGAGTAGAATCGTCAATATATTAAAAGAAGAAGTGAAAAGAGAAGAAGGGGAAGTGCCAAAGTTTCTTGATACCACCTACTCATGTTAGTGGATATGAGATCAGAATCCCTAAGTCATGATAAATTGAAGAAGTCGGTGAAACCAACTTCCAATTTGGTGGCACCAACATTTGTCTAATGATCAAGATTTAGAAAGACATATCTATTTGTTTATTGGACAAGTGGTGCCCTGATTCTTCCCTATATAAATATGAGGGGGGAATCCATAAGGAGGAATCTTGTTGGAGTGTAATACATATCATTTAAAGGCCATCCCATTGGTTGTACTTGAAGGATCCCGATCTTGAGGAGAAGGAGAAGCAGAGACCAGAGAAACCTTGCACCTTATTATAGGAGTTTTAACATCTTTCTCTTCTTTCTCCTTCTTCCTTTCTTTCTATGTTTAGAATGAGAGGCAAAAAACCCATTTTATAGGAATCGGGAGTAGTCCAGTGTTAACTCTATGCATGTTTATGTTTGATTCAATATAATTTGTCTCTTGCTTTGAATTTTGGTAAAGGAAAAACTTATTACCTTATTTATGCTTGATCACCGTCAATATGTGTTAGCTGGTTAAAAGTTGGTAAAGAGGGGTTAATAGTTAGAGAAATCATTATCGTCACAATCAATAACATGCTGTAAAAGTAGGTTAATTATTGTGACATATTTTTCCAGAGGTTATTCTTATCATTGAGTCTCTTATATTGATGATGCCAAAGCATATTACTAACTAGACTAAGCAGTGTGCTACATTGCAAAAGCAAGTAGTATAAGATACATATGCTTAATCTAAGAAACCAAGATAAGATTTGTTGATCTAAAGGAATACATGCATAGGTTTACATCATGATGAAACTGGTATCCTAAGAAAAACCATAATTGAGATATTCCATCAACTTTACTTTATGCACTTTCAATTATCATTCTTAGTAATTAATGAACTCAATCAACTCCTTACTTAAGAATAGTTTATTTGTTTTAGTTAGTAGTAGACTCTAGAAGTCCCACTTCTCTATGTTTGACATCGGGCCTCTTTGAGTCCGTTAAGTATTCTAACACATACACTTGCATTTAGCACACACACTTAAGTCGTGCCATAATATCTTTCACATATATTATATATTTATTTCATCTCTCTTTTCTCTATAATCTTAAGAGATTGGATAAGTATGTGATAGACTGTGATAGTATAACATGTATCATGTATATGTAATATATAATATATTTATGTATATACATATATATAGATTTAGACTCAATGCCTTGAGGTTGAAACCTTGAGTGTAATGGTATGGGATTCATCATTGGGGTGATGGTAGGGCCCAAGGGGTTAAGGTTAATACATGATAAAACAAAAAGTATAATGTGATGGATAATATGGTGGAATGGTTACAATGGTAAAAAAGGATGTGATCTTAAGGGTTTGGTAACCTAATGATGATGCACACTTTATTATGAGCAAGAAAGCTATGAAATATATACATATACAATGAGTATTGTTTGACTTGAACTAAAGGTTCCTAAAGATGATACAATATAATAGTTTTTCACGATGCCCATGAACTTGAATGGTGATGATTAATTTTTTTGTATAATTATGTATTGTCCTATATGATATGGGAATTTTTATGTATCGGATAACAACCTATCATTTATGATACTATTTGAACATTGGAAATCAAAAAGTGGAGGGAGAAATAACCCTTGTTATGCCTTGATTAAGGTTGATATGAAATTACTTAATATGTTGGTCCTTATTGTGGTCATGATTGATTCACATTGGACTTTGTTATGGTCAAGATTGATATGTTGGGTCTTGTTGTAGACAAAGATGATTACATGTACCCTAATTTGGTGGTTTAATATATGTGTATACATTTTATATCTTTTGTAGTTGTTGGACTTAATTAATATGTCAATTTGTCTCTTTGCATTGTTTCTAACTGTGTGATGAAATTGAAATAAGAGTAATTGGCTTAATTAATCAAGTGTAACCCTGATCATGTAGCACCCTAAGTTTGTAGATCCATTTCCTAGGTCATTGGGGAAAATTGTGAAACGAGATCATCTTGTTCAAATCTATGGATTATGAGAAGATGCTTGAAGCATTTTTTTAATATATAGGCGTGTCTGGGGCTTACATACCCTAACATGCAAAAAAATTGTTAGGACTGTTGACTCTAGGTCCAAATTGACCAAACCCTTATTTTGATGATGACTAAACCATTCCAATTATTTGAGGTCTAATGCTTCTACTTGATTGATTTCAGATTAGGTATAGACACACTCCAAATGTCCTAACTTGCACATCTCATATTGGAGAAAAGACAAGTCAAAATAAATGCAAGTGCACTTTTGTGGAATACGATGTAAATCCATTAGAATCATGTTGTAAATCACTTGTAATGATTGTATAACTTATAATTAAGCTTAGAAAATATTAGGAGCACTTAAATCGAATATTTAAGCACTTTAATGACATTTTCCAAAATTCATTACAAGTTGTTTGTCGGTCGAGTTACAAACTCGACCGATCCCTTAATGGATCTTGAAAATATCATGGTTCAGTTGATTTGCATACTCACAGAACTTGATTGATCCCTACACTAGGCAAAACTCATTTAAGTGATCGGTCGAGTTTCATCCAGGATAAACTTGACTGATTGTTCAAATTTGCTTTGTCATATAGTGCAATAGGTCGAGTTACCTTTATTGAAACTTGACCGATCGCACTGTATGGAAAAGTGCAAAAAAGTATTTCAAGCCGTTGGAATGTTGCAATGGTTAAGAAATCCTAGAGGTTGACCTCTAGGTAGTGGACTGACATACTTCTAGTTTGAAGTATGGAACCACTCTACATAGCTAGTAAATTGGCGCATGTTCAATCTCTCTCATCCTTGCTATGTATGTTTAGTTGCACATAAAATTTCCCATATTAGCAACCATATCTTAAAAAATATCTTGAAGGCCTAATGAATTTTAAGTGCATGCAGCTCCATTCACCTCTCCTTCTAGAGCAAATTGCCCATCCTACGATCCAACAAGGACTCAATTGTGAATTATGGTCTAGTGATATCTAATGAAGAATGATTGCAGTTGTGTCTCAGTTTCTTAGATTTCATACCATGATTTCTTAGTGTCATGACATATGTACCCAAGGAGAACCTGTGATATATGTAGATCCTCATTTGGGAACTTTCGTAATAAACTTGGCCTTTAATCACTCTATCTTTGGTTACCCCTCAATTCAGCTCAAAGTGTGTAGAAAGATATAATGGAGTCTAATAATACTTAGATCTTATATGGGGCTAGTATGGGTTTTGCAACTATTATCTAGTAGTTTCAAATACTATACATGGATAATAAAATATGTATCTCAGCCAAGTATTATATCTACTTAGGCTTAATTGATCAATCACATGGATGTGCAATTGTATTTCTTTACTTATTGCAACACTATATCGATTTCCTATTTTGTGCATGTAAGCTTATGGCTCAGGTATATTTACATTATAGCTTTTTATATTTGTTGATACATCCATGTCAAGAGATATAGTATTTGATGAGTATACATCCATTTGAAGAGAATTAACACTTGCTAAATATATATCATGTAAAGAGAACAAGTACTTGATGCATTTATCTTGTGTAGATATATTTAATTCTTGATTAGTGTACTTCTAAATAATTTGATTATCATAAACATGTAAGAAATGAGCATGCTAACTTTTTCTACACCATATTGATCAGATTGGTTCACAAGGTAGTTTTCCACACTTTCAGGTATGTTGGAGAGGAAGATATGATGTGTTGATTGAAATGTAAAAAGGAATAATATAGTAAAGTCTAGAGCGTCCGTGTACACCCACTTTCTTGAGTAATGGATGAATAGCTATTGAAGTATATGATTAGTTGTTTTTCTTGGTGTTTATTATTATTGTGAGTTGTACCTTGATCTAAATCTCTCATGTTGTTGTGTATTCATGGATATAAATCATATTGTAACCCTACTTTGATAAATTCAACGAAGAGATTCCAATTTCTTCTCCTATCATGTCTTCTTATGGAACGAATCTGTGTGATGAGATATATTTTTATGCAACGTTGTGCAACATTTTATGAGGGTCGGACCTTTATGTGGATAGTCTTATTCCAAATTTTTGTCTCAGTATGAATGGTTGTTTTTGTTTGGGTTTTATCTATGGATTTTTCGTAATGGTCAATTAGGGTTTGATCATTGGGATCGACCCTTAGAATTAGAACAAGGGGCAAGAAGAAAGGGAGGAGACAAGAAGAATCATAGCAACATGCAATAAAATATAAGTATGTGGTCTTGTTGAGATGTAATGACAAGAATAAACCATGAATGGGAGCAAACAATTATCCATCTAGAAAAGTACTCACTATGGGATCAAATAGAAAACATAGTACTCAGGAGACATGCAGAACTGTCCCCTGTTAACTTGAAGGAAGAAAAAAATGTAGGTTTTCTCAAATCCTAGAAATTTTAGTGATACTAAATCTTCTATCACACCTTTAATTTCATTGTAACTTAGATATACAACCAAAGAGTAGTGGTGCGTTTTCACACACTTGGGATCTTTCGATATTTATAAGGGGGCCCTAAACTAACACAATCACACAAACCAAAATACATCACTTGCAAGCACACAAGATTATATTGTAGCATAGGTGAGTGGTAAGTGAAGGGGTCGATCTGTAGGGAGAGAGGGGGCACTAGATCTAAGTTAGGGTGAGCTATGTTCCTAAAGTGGAGAGTAGGGTTTTTAGGGTTTGATGGTTGATTTTGATCGATTACACTAGGATGTGAGTAATTGAAACAAGAAAATAAGACAAGCAAACCCAATGTTGCCTTAAACAAGTTAAGTCTAGTTAACAAAACAAGAAACTAACTAGGTGAGAGCAAGAGACTACAACTAAGTTACACTAATGGAGCAAGTTAAGTACTAGAGCAATTAATGAACTAGGTTATCACTAACTAGCAAGATTAACATGAGAAATCTCAAGAGAGCACCAAATACTCAAGCAAGGCCTAATTATCAAGAACTAAGTAATTAAAATAAGGAGCAATTAAGGCAAGTAACTACACTAACATTAACAAATAAGAGAGCAAGATGGGTTTTAAGAAATGACAGATATAAGTGGGCCATTTGGGAATGAGAGTAGGATTCCAGTTGGGGGGGAGATAGAACAAGCAAGCCTAATCATTCATTCTAGATTGCTAAACCAAACAACTAGTCAAATGCTATGAAATCACCCTAGACTATTAGTTTGCCATGGATAGAATAAAGTGTGGGAAGGGGAACTACAGCCTTGCACACTCTATCTAGCCTTACAAGGATCGATTGGACTAAGGTAAAGGTGAGATTTCAATAGGATTTGACTAATCTAGGTTTCTAGGATAGGATTGTTTAGTGTAATCCAAGGTAGGAATGGGGAGTAGAGGTGAGGGTATTTCACCTCACATTACTCACCGTCTAGCTTTTAGCAAACTCCTAGGCAATTACCCTAAGAAATTCTACATTAGTTACTTATATCATACACGTAGGAGTAGAAGAAGGGTTACATGTGTGGGAAGATGGGGTTCTAGCTAGGGATCCATTAGTTGGACCTAGGAGCAAGTCCCAAAATAGCCTCACATGTGTTATCTTCTCCTGAACTTAGGTGGTTTCAAGCATAAAACCATAAGCAAGTCATACTTTTAGACACAAACCACAAGTAGCATCATGGAAAATGAGATAGAAATAGAAGGCAACCACCATAATAAAGAAATCATAGAGTTCACAAATTATCCTACCCAACATGGTATCAAAGTATCATTTTTACCCCAAATAGCCCACCATAATGGGCTTAGCTACTCATAAAATAAGAAAGGGAAAAGTAATAAGAGAGAATAGAGGAGTGAGGATCCATAGGGCGTGGTGAAGACTCCTCCTTCTTCACCTCCTTGTTGTAGAAGATGAATCACCTCCCTTCAAGGTAGGAAATGGAATGAATGAGTGAGGTTTGGTGGTGAAAACCCTAGAAAACTGGGGTTTTTGGGTGAAAATGAAGGAATATGGAAGGGGGTAGGTGGAGCTCTTCAATGCTCTAGGAGGAGCAATAAAAGCTCTAAGGGAGGCCAAGGAGAAGATGACCTAGTGTTGTGGCCGCCACTATAATAAATATAGGTGGTGGGGAAGCACTAGGGTAAGTGAGGGTAAAATGGACAAAACAGTGCAAAAAACTAGGGTTTTAGGTGGCAACACGACTCTGTGGGTAGAGTGTAGCACACTTGTGGTGGTAGGGAATGACCGTTCAGGGAAGTGGAAAATGCTAGGTTGAAAATGGTGAAATCAAGGCTAATAGGATTACCGTGCTTGGCAACACGACTGTGGTGGGGGCTAGGTAGAATGGTTGTGCTGGGTAGCACGGTCGTGGTGGGTGAGATGGAATGGAGGTCATTATGCACGGAATAGCCATTCTAATCTTCAGTAGGACGGTTGTGTTGGCTAGCACGACCGTTCTGGGCCTTCTTGGCACGACCGTGCCGGCTAGCACGACTATTCTGGGCATGTTGGTGTAGCTTGTCGAATCTTTGATCAACTTTGTGATTTTGGCATGTGTCAACACAACTGTTCCTTTGCACCACGGTCGTGTTGAGGTCTTCAGTAGCATGTTGCACTCCATTCTTTGAGATCTATGGATTCCTTTACTTGAGCTTGACCCTTAGCCACTAGGGATAGGTGTTGGGAGCTTTGGGGTCTTCATTGGACCCCTCTATCTCTGTCATCCATCCAAATGTGGTTCAAGGTACCTCAAAAAATGCAAAGAATGTCCATTAGTGCATTTTACAGAAAGATACATGCTGAGGGAATAACTTGCAATCTAGCAATGTTTAGATGTGATAATAATGCAAAAAGACATAACATGAAGCCCTAAAGTAGGGTTACATCACCACCCCAAACTTAAAACACACTTGTCCTCAAGTATGCTCAGACTTTATCTCTCTTTGATTTCTTTCATCAAATAAGAATGATAAATGCATTGTAAAAGATGATTATTGACTAAATGGATTTAAAAGTGACTAAGTACATGTGTTTCACCTCTCTCCTCTCCACTTTTACAAGCCAATCATGAAAAGAGCACTAAGCATACAAACTTCAAATATAGGGCATAGAACACATAATCAATGCGTATGACTTTCATGTAATTCTGAGTAGGACCGTTTCATGATGGTGTTAATCAATGATGACTAGGGGTGTTGTTTCACTTTACTACATTCAACCTTATGCTTCAAACCACACAAAGTGGCCCATGTGGCTGTGAAAAAGGGTGAAGTGAGCTAGGTTTGATGTTTCCTAGCTCAATGGGTAGAAAAATAGAAGAAAGAATTGTGGTAAGAGGTTGGAGTGCTATTACATAGAGCACTCATCTTTTATTTAGATGCTCTTACATAGGATCATCTTTTATTTTCTTTTTCTTTTGCCTTGATGTAGGTAGGGCATATGGTGGTGAGAGTTAAGCGAGGAGTTGTAGATATAACCACCCAAACTTTTGGAGGTGGCCACATCTATATATGTACACTTTGGCATCCTTTCATGAGGCGTACAGGCAAGAAGGTGATGAAAGAAAAGTTGGGTCAAAGAGGGGTCACTAGTGTGGTTCTCAAAACAAAATTTCCTGTATGAAAGCTATTCCAACACTTCATCAAATAATATCACACCACATGACTGAACAATCATGAAATTCATACTTTTATCATGTGATTCCATAGGCCCCAAGCGTTCATAGCTTGCTCAAATCACAATTCAACCAAGCTATTCACAAATCATAATAGAGGTGATTCAGATGTAAAAAGCCAACAATCAAGACCACTTAGCAATAGAACATAGAAACTTAGCATGCATTTGTCATAGACCAACAATTCCAATTCATTAAGTAGAGATTAAGTCGTAGCATGCTTTTTGGTCAAGTATATATTTCAAATTTGGGCAAAATTGGCCAAAATGGTGTCAATTTGCATTTAATCACATCCAAACCTACTTTTAGGGAAAAGAAAGCATAGAGCAGAAAATCCTATATAAAACACACAAAAATACCAAAAATCTACATGAGATGCAATGCATGAGATGAAATGGCAAAAAGGGCAATTTTTTTTGAAAAATTACACAAAATGCATGAAATTGAACTACATGGTATGCATGGATGCAAAATAAGCGCACAAAGTCAGGATAGACAAGTATGAGAGTTAGTCAGACTGTTTGATCATTTTGTTAAAAATGTAGAATAGGGTACATAGTACATAGAGAAAAATAAGGTAAAAGAAGGGCTTACCGCCCTACCACCCAAACTTTTAAACCATGTTGTCCTCACCATGAAATAGAAGTTTAGAATGGTAGCGTAGAGGGTATCGAGTCATGGTAGACAACCACCAAGATATTTAGTGATCAACATAGCACTAGGTGAGAAGGATAGGGATACCATGTCCGTGTTGAGTAACATGGCCATTCTGACTTGCCAACCACACATCCGCGCTGTGTAGCATGGCCATTTTAGACTCCTTCATATATCTCTTCTATTGATTTGCAATCTTTTCTTCAATTCCAATCTTCCATTTGGCAAGCTCCTTCATGCATCATCTTTTCTCCATTGTTCCTGTACTAACAAGATTCACAAATAGAGAAACCATCAAGTGTGGTGTGTGTATATATTTCTAGGAAAAACAACAAAAATGTAATAAAACAAGAAGGTTTTGAGAATCTCAAACCATGTGGGGTTGCCTCCCACTAGTGCTAAGTTTTGGAGCCTTCATCCAGGCTTGTTGTTCCTCCATCATCAACCATTGTCTAAAAGCAAAAATTTTCCATCCTCATCAAAGGTGATCCACTCAAATGCCTTCATTGTTTGATCTTCCTCCAAAGGGTCATGCAAGCTTCTTCTCAATTGTTTTTCTTCATTTTCCTCTCCTTTAGGTCATCATCATAAATCTCAAAGTAGGAATCCTCATAAATGGAACTTTCCAGCTCATTCAACATGATCCTCTTAGACAACTTCCCCCTTCTCTTCTTCTTGAAGGTACACACACCTTTATGGAACTTCACATAAGTTGGACTTTGCTTTATGATGTTGAGCAATGAGTTGTTTACCTTAATCAGCCTTAAGACCTTCAAAGTTTTCATGCCATAGTTTTACTTTCCATTGAGAAATGGGTCTTCATAGACATTAAAGAGAGGGATCTCAATCATATTGGACACTTGATAACCTTGAAATATCACATTGAGATTTCTTGGATCAGCGATTGGGGCACTTAATTGGTGGTGTAATCTCAAAGGAAGGTGGGACACTTGGTATCATTGCTTTAAAAGGAGTTGAAACATCAGATATGCTAGTATCCCTGACACTCTCAATAGAAGGTGGTACGACAAAATCTCTAGTGCACTTGTCACTCTCACAAGGACTTTCCTGCAAGGGTACTCCATAATTCTCTTTATCAAATTGCTTTCCCCCATTTTTGGACTTCTCAAGAACCTTCTCACACCTCAATATGGAAACCATCTTCACTTAGTCATGGTGAAGAGGGGGGGGCATGTGAGGTTTGTGGTGGTGGATTAGGATTTTGAAGGATGTAGGATGGTTGTTGTGGATTTTGTTATGGAAGTGGTTGGTATGTGATGGTTCTTGTGGTGGTGGTTGTGAGGTGTTTGAAGCTATACTAAGGTTGAGGAGGTGGTGGAGAAAAAGGGTTAAGGGGAGCTAGATATTGTTGCAAGGTAGATACTTGCCCTTGTAGTGGAGCATAGATGTCTTGAGGAGCACCCATAGAACCATTTTCTTTGTTTGGGTTGGCCATGGTTTGGGAAGGGGGTCTTCCCTCCTCACAAAGGGAAAGTGAAAAGGAAATCTAATCCAGCCTTTGCTCAAGCAAACCAATAGTTTGTCCATGAGAGGACATCTCACTCTTCACTTCATCAAGGCTTCTTAACCTTGCAAGAACTTCTTCAAACATGGAGTTGCTTCTTGCCTCTTGATATCCTTATTGCTCTCAAGAAAAGTTTGGATCGTTTCTCCATTCTGAGGTGTAAGAGCTTGAAATGGAGCCTTGGTTGTTCCAGATGTCATAGGATTGTAGAACTTGCACATCTTCACAAAGAGACTCCTTGAAGTTGGCAGAGTGATTATAAAAACCTCCTACATGAATCTTCATGAGATTTTCCATGTCTACCAATATCTTCATCATGTAGGGTAGTTGAGGAATTGGAGGGGTTCATGCATCTTGGTGTACAATCATGACTCCAAAGGGTTGCTTGTCACATGCACAAGGAACAACCAAACAAAAGAGAACAAGTTAACAAACTAAGTTGCAAAAGTAACACAAAGAATGAAGAATAGAAATGATGATGGTAGTAGGAAAATCAAAGCTACACTAACTAGCTAGGTCGAGTGCCTCACTCTCCGAGAATGGCACCAAAAAGCTTGGTGCATTTTCATACACTTGGGATATTTTGATATTTATAAGGGAACGCTAAACTAACACAATCACACAAACCAAAATGTATCACCCGCAAGCGTACATGATTGTATTGTAGTATAGGTGAGTGGCAAGTAAAGGGGTCAATCCACAGAGAGAGAGGGGGCACTAAAGCTAAGATAGGGTGAGATATGTTCCTAAAGCGTAGAGTAGGATTTTTAGGTTTTGATGGTTGATTTTGATTGATTACACTAGGATGCGAGCAATTGAAACAAGAGAACAAGACAAGCAAACCCTATACCCTAAAAATTTAAGTATAGTTAACAAAAAAATGTAACTAACTAAGTAAGAGCAAGATACTACAACTAAGTTACACCTAATGGAGCAAGTTAATCACTAGAGAAATTAATGACCTACGTTATCACTAACTAGCAAGATTAACACTAGAAAGCTCAAGAGAGAACCAACTACTCAAGTAAGGCCTAATAATGAAGAACTAAGCAATTAATCTAAGGAGCATTTAAGGCAAGTAACTACACTAGCATTACCAAATTAAGAGAGCAAGATGGGTTGTAAGATAGGTGGGCCATTTGGGAGTGACACTAGGATTCCAATTGGGGGGGGGATAGAAAAAGCAAGCCTAATCATTCATTCTAGATTGCTAAACCAAACAACTAATCAAATTCTATGAAATCACCCTAGACTATTAGTTGGCCATGGATAGAATAAAGTGTGGGAAGGGGAACTACACCCTTGCACACTCTATCTAGCTTTACGAGGCTCAATTCGACTAACATAAAGGTGAGGTTTCAATCGGATTTGACTAATCTAGGTTTCTAGGATGTGATTTTTTAGTGTTATTGGGAGATAAAGGTAGGAATGGGGTGTAGAGGTGAGGGTATTTCACCTTACATTACTCACCATCTAGCTTTTAGCAAACTCCTAGGCAATTACCCTAATTAATTCTATACTACTTAGATCACACACCTAGGAGTACAAGAAGGGATACATGTATGGGAAAATGATGTGCCAGCTAGGGATCGACTAGTTGGACCTAGAAGCAAGTCCCAAAGTAGCCTCACATGTTCTATCTTCTCCTAGACTTAGGTGGTTGCAAGCATAAAACCATAAGCAAGTAATATTTTTAGACACAAACCATAGGTAGCATAATGGGAAATGAGATAGAAATATAAGGCAGCCATCATAAAATGAAATCATCAAGTTTACAAATTATCTTCCCCAACATGGTATCAAAGTATCATTTTTACCCCAAACAACCCACCACAAAGGGCTTATCTACTCATAAAATAAGAAAGGGAAAAGAAAGAAGAGGGAATAAAGGAGTGAGGACCCATAGAATGTGGTGAAGACTCCTCCTTCTTCACCTCCTTGTTGTAGAAGACGAAGCACCTACCTCCAAGGTAGGAAATGGCATGAATGGGTGAGGTTTGGTGGTGAAAACCCTAGAAAACTAGGGTTTTTGGGTGGAAATGAGGTGAATATGGAAGAAGGTAGGTGGAGCTCTTCAATGATCTAGAATGAGTCCATGGGTGATGAGTTACTTTCACTTGCATGAAGTGGACACTTTGTTGTTGGTCCTCCTAAATTGGTTGATGAATGTACTAAAAGTCATGGAAAATGTCAATATAAGTAACGATTAATCAGATTGAAACAAAATTCAAAAGCATAACTAATTTTGCAAACAAATATGTGTATAGCATAGCCAACAGGCATAAAGGTTGCATTGGAGTCAGAGAAAGAAATACAAACATATCAGGTCCACGAGTAACATGCTTAAGGGACTTTAGGATACACATAGAAGATTCAATGATGTTCTCAATGTTCAAAAGAACATGAGACTTTAATCAGAGTTGTGATAAATTATCAAGATACAATTCAAATAATCACTAAGATCGACAATAAAAAATCAATTGATAAGTAACAGTCCTAGCCTATCTGCAACTAGAGGTCATAGTCATACAATTTCGATAATAAAACCCTACAATGGGAAGGTATCCAACATTAATAGTCATCCAATAAATGGATTTTCTATCACGAGATACTTTACTTGGAAGTTTTCACTAGAACCCTAACTAAGACATGTACATAACTGAATCCAAATCTCCCAAACAAGCTACCAAAATTCCACCACTGACACCTACAACCTTCAAAGTGCACCCTCAACTTGCACCCAATTTGATCCCCTGATCACATCCATTTTCATTTATCACCTTAGCCTGACTAATACTTCACATGGACAAGGTCAAGAGGGGCACCCATCAAGCATGCACCCCATGGAGGATCAAACCCACCATAAATTTGTCAATGAGATGTCTTTTTGATAACACTCATGGGGACCTAAAAGGTGTAGTGATGTCCAAGCACATGTGCCACTCCCCTACTTTTTTTGTCAATGGACCACCCTCTTGAAGTGCTTCTGATGACTTTGAAAGTGGGTATATAACAAGCATGCATGACACCTTTTTCCTCCGACTATTTTGTGTGTCAGTTGGATGGGGTCATCTGTTCTAAACGAATCTAGAAGATGGGGCATTCCCGAGGTGCACACAATGCCTATCCCTATGCCTTTTTTTGTCTTAAGAATGGGTTTAGTAAAGCCATAACCCTAAGAACCCCCCAATCCATATAAAAGCATCCCCTAGCTATCATGTACATAGTCTAGTAGCCAATAGTTGTACCTAGCACTTGACGACTCTAATTAGCACCTTCCACTCAAGAAATATTCATACCTAACTGATAACACCATGTAAGTGCAATCAATATGTAACTACACAAAAACATATATCATTAAGAATACTTCAAAGTTGTCACAAATAGCATACCTTTCATTGTAATAATATAAAATTTTACTAATTATATAGTTTACATTATTTCTCATACACATTCTTTCCACAAAACTTACAACAAAAGAACCTAATACATGATAATGTGTAAAAGTAGATAAACCTCCTTGGATTGTGTAGATGACACTCGCCTGGGTCTTGAACTTGTATGGTCATCAACCTCATGAATCCAATCCATGTTATAGACCACCTATGAGCAGACATACATAGCCATATATTTGACAAAGCATTGTAAGTGGTTTAGGTTTTATGTTAATAGGAACATAAAAATTAACATTATGCTTAAAATGGATTTACAAAACATGATCTTTATGGAAGGAATTAATGATGCATTTGTAACTTAATTAACTTAAAATAAGCAAACCTTCTACATGAACCTAACCTAGTATTACTAAACACATAAGAAGGTTTGCATAAATCACTAAGCACACACAAGATGTGCATGGAACTCACTAAATACACAAGAATTGTGTTGGTATATGGTTAACCTAAAATTTGAATCAAGGATCTCATGAGGCACCGACCTTCCTTAAATGTTTATGAGATAGGGACTTAGTTTTAGATATTCTTATCATTCCTATTTTAACTTAAGGTTTACACCCACATTTCTTAACTAATCTTGATCATAAAGAGGCAATTGTACCTAGTATGATCTTAAGCATTAACACATGTTGTAGTAATCTTAACAATATATGCATGATAATTTACCTATTAAATTATATACGCCTCACATGATATCTTATACAATAGATTCTTGAACATCAAATGTGAGAAAAACCCATGATGCAGTATAATAAAGCCCAAGGCATGGAACACTTACCTTCATTGTAGCAAACCAATATCATATCTTCAATGTTTGAGTCAAAATCCTAATCTCTAAAAAGATCATGAATACTACTTGAACATCCATTAAACTCAAAACCCATACCCATAGGTAACTTTGGGGTTTCTTATCCCATCCTAGGCTTGTAAAGTTCATGAAGATGTGACCTTTATTATTATTATTATTGCTATTATTATTATATACTGATATGTGAGATGGGATACATGTGTTGAATAAGCTTATTAAGATCTTTTGTAGATTTTCTTACTGTCATGTTATTTTATAGAAATATACAAAGGTTTCTATCCCTAAATATATTTCTTTCATAAAATTGATGAATAAGGCATCATTATTTCAATCAAGGTCATCATATGAATTATATTTCAGGAAGGAGTTCTACTAACATGATCTGAGCCTTATTAGTTCACATATGCTAGCAATCATTATCAATCACTAATTGAAAACCATTTATTACTTCTTCTTTAACATCATATTGATGGAAGTTGCAAAACTAAAATGTAGAGTTTCCATTATATAGATCATTACTTTATGATTCTAATGAATATATGGTTTGCATTTTTCGAATTTATAACTCATATGAGATCATTTATGCAAGCTAGAGATGTTATTTTACTTAATTAAAAAATATTATCTTAATTGGAATAAGTGGATCTGTGATGGGGTCTGCTTGACTGTCATCCACCCCCCTTCGTTCTTGGTTGGTCATGTAGAGGTTGCTGCCTCCCTATTTCACAAGAAAAAATAGGGGAGGCCTAGATCTACTGGCCATGATTTGTGCAATTAGTGCTCCTTAAAAGAAACAGAAGACCACATAGCTTCTACTTCATCTTCATACAGTCATCCGACTCCAATTGGCCTTTCTAATGTAGTACTTGTTGTTGGGTTGGCAAAGCGGACACCATCTAAAGTAGAAACAACTTGAGGTAGGGATCCCTCTACTTTGCTTTTTTAGGGTATAGACCTAGCCAAATGGTTGCAAGGAGTCTAGCATTAGGTCTCCCATGCTATATTGGATTCTCAGAAGTTTGTTGGCATGTCTACCTCTATTGTGTTGTAATGCTTCCAAAGGCATGGGGTCTGAGCATTGTGACACAACCCAGAAGTGGAGATGCTGCAACACACATTCTCAATCTTTGCACAACCTTCAAGGAGTTGGAATAAGCAAAACCACTCTTTAAAACTAATATTCCACAAAAAACTATAGAGATATATGCATTGATTCCATTTTGCATAGAGACAAGTAGAAAATTGATGGTTCTCCTTTGGGTTAGGTAGTTCCTTGCCTCATGGGGATTGTGGCTTGACCTCTTAGAACCACAACATACCCATGATCCATCTTCTCATTTTTGATCTCCACTACCTATATTCTCCTCTTAATTTGAATCTAGGAGATAAAAGAATCCTTGTTACAATCTTTGTATTAGAATGTATGTATGAGGTTAGGCTTGGTTTAGGAAATTATCAACATAGGTCTAGATAAATAGAAACCTCATTCACTTAATCAGAATGTAAACAATCATATATTCTACTTGGTTCATCCAAATTCTACCAAATTTTAACTACAGGTTCATCATGCTTGACACAAACTCTTGCTTATAAATTTCAACCAAAAAGATGTTTGGTCAACTTAACAAAAACCCTCAACGATTCTCATATCAAAACTCATATTAGTTAGAAAACTCATCCTAATAGCATTCAACCGCTAACATTGACTCTAAAACATTACAAATTGATTGAAGTGGATTTGAATAATTTATCATAGAAAGTAGTCTAAAGTCTATATATCTATGGACATCGACGTACTTTACCAACATGGATTCATTTCTTGAACCATGTTCTCACCAAAAATCAAGGTATTGTGATATATGAAGTGTCCTATTGTATAGATATCAGATATTTACTTAGGGTTTCATGGGTCCAATATATGAATCCACAAATACAAGACTACCCTTGAATAAACCTTATTCATGATTATGAGTACCATGATGTATATTGATCTATTAGGACTTATTCGAATTTTAAAACACTAGAAGTTGATGTGTTAGAATTCTATCAACCTTATGCAAATTGTGCCCTCAAAATTTGAATTAACTGATCATGGACAATTCATGAAGCCACCCACCTCAGGGTTGCACTAATATTTCCGATTCATGTTCCTCCTCTTATCTCTTATTACATTACTTACAAACTTCACATTGTATTGAAAAAAATAAGACTTTCTAACTATACAATATATCATCTAAAGGATACCTCACTAAAATAAAATACTAACTGATCATTCTAGTATCAAATGTACTTTAACTAAAAAAAACCTCAATGTATCACCAATACTAATAATTTCCAAACTTATCAAGGTAACATATCATGTCTCATTAAGAGGTTATTTTATTTTATATAGCTCAATTTTCAAGTTATTAGGAATAAGAGTCAGAGTTACATGTATCCATTATTATTATCTCTTATCATCCATAACTTTCTTCATAATACTTGATACATATGTCAAAATCTATTCACACTACTTTTAAAAAGATTCTTATGGTCTATCATACTTATCCTATTCTCAGTTCCTCAAAATTATGATTTATGGTGTTTATTAAGACCATCACTTATGATACAACTGTAATATGTCATGACTCATAAATTTAAGTGTCATCTAAAATATTAGTCTTTGTATTTTCTATGGAAAACATCATCTTAATACTATAACTGAAACCCCACTTTGATTTATGAACTTTTGTACAAAATTCATTCCAAATCCTATATTTTCTAATCATATGTTACAAAATTAGACAAAAAAATGACCTTTCAATGCGGTAAAAATCTCTTAGTCCATGTTCTCTTCTCGGGTGGTAAGAACCGTTGACCATCTTTTTGTGGGTTGTCAACTCTCCTAACACTATGGTGAAGTTCCTAGTTTATCTTTTCCTCTTAAGTAACTAAGCTAGGGCTTGAAAAAAACTAGAAGTAAGGGTTCAAAGATTATTAGGGACAAGTCTACCTTCTAGACTTGAAATAAGAATTATATAATGTTTCCTAGTTATTTATCATTAACATGATCTTGTTACTTACAATTAAGGAGTCAACCAAGGTAACATTTGCACATAACCTTGTGCCAATGTGCTCATTTCTCCCAATATCTCATTGAAACCAAGTGGCAATTGCACCAAAGTGCTTCTCAGCTCCCAAGAGCGCATTGCACCCAAGTACTAATTTGCTCAACTTGCTCGTTGCTCCCAAGATCTCATTGCACCCCAATGATCATTACCTTGAAGAACTACTAAATTAAAATTACTTTCTTAACATTACTATTAATAACTTTATCGATATTATCATGGTTCTTTAGGCTAGGTAGCCCCTAGGTAATCACAATCACTATCCTATTGTAAAACCATCTTATCTAGAGGAATACCAAATGAAATTTTAATCAAACATCTTTTCCATGATCTATGTCATATCAACATCATCTAGAACGTGGTATTATTGTGCTCCTAGACCATTGTACGATACATCGTGTACCACCACATCCTTAAATCATCATCATAACATCAAAGATTCTTTTGGTTACATCTAGAAATCATCATACTACTAGTTACTACTTAATGGCTTAAAATTGGATCATAACATGATTCTTATTGTTCTCAAGTATTTCACTAAATATAATGATGATTTTAGGCATGACAAAGGTTCCTCCATGAAACTGACATCACAAAATCATAAAAAAGTTTCCTAATTCCATGAAGTCTAAACTAGAGAGATGAAAGTCAAAGTTTAATACCTCACTAAACCACACACCCTTAGGAGAGCCATGTATCAACTACTATAGTTCCAAATACTCCTCAAAATTGAATGATGGATCTTTGAGTTTTAATATTATTTATTACATAATTTATAGGTTTTCTCAAACTATATGAATATAATATTGTGCATACTTTTCTTGGTAAAAATGTAAACCTAAGAGTCTTACTATTGCATTATCAGGGTATCCCCGTACCAATGTCGATCTAAGCCCATCACTTTGTCCTTTTTGCCAAGTAATCTGTATCAAATATTTATTGTGGACTTCTACTTAGTTCTTGTACAATAAGTTCAACTGATCACATGCATATGCTCCTACCATTAACTCTTTATGGCATCCCTTGACACATACTCACGACTATATTTATCTGGAGATGATAGACTTATAATACTTATCTTCAACATCCCATAGTGCAATGTCTTGTACAACAATCACCTGAATAAAGGAAAATAATAACATAATAAGCATCATGTGGCTCATATCACCTCTACCACAACTTACCAATCCATTTTTGTCCCATACCACAAACTTGTTAGAAAGAAAGAAGACATGCTATAAGCGTGGAGTCAACTTTTAAAACCTAATAGAAAGTAGACACTTAGATCTAATGATAATTATCTTCATTTGGCTTTTACGTTATATATGTAACAACTTTGAATTTTAAGCCATGAAATACCAAGAAAACCTCTATGTCATCCATTTTTTCAATAGACTTTGAGAATCAGAAGCTTTGAGA
This sequence comes from Alisma plantago-aquatica, assembly GCA_963693085.1. Classification (NCBI taxonomy): domain Eukaryota; kingdom Viridiplantae; phylum Streptophyta; class Magnoliopsida; order Alismatales; family Alismataceae; genus Alisma; species Alisma plantago-aquatica. Next base: position 1,285,926,817 of record OY856412.1, on the reverse strand, counting down.
AAACTTGAAAACTTTCTAATATAATACTTATAAGATACTATTTCCATTATTTTATGAAAATTATAGTGTTTACAAGACATATAAAACCATCATAAAAAATTGGATCCAAAATCAACGGTGAGTTATTATCCCTAAGCATTTCTATGTGAACCTCATCAACATTCATCATTCCATTATCCTCAAATACAACTCATTGGAGATTTCATCCTACCATATCTATTCTTATTATCTTCACCAAAAGTTAGATCTTTAATTTAGGGGTATAACAAGCCATGTAGTAAGATGTCTTATGTCATGAAACATTTATACTTTCTCATAACTTAGACATATAGTAATGTAGACCTCTATCTTGGTGAAAATCTTAACACTAATACTTGGTAGAGATTTCCTTATTATTAGGACCCTGATAAGAGGTGCATACTATTAGAATGTGAGAATATTTCCTGGTGACCATCTATATCATTTCTATAATACCACTTTGGTAACAACCCTAAAATGTAATTGATACATAACAAGATAGATGCATGGCGTAACAACCTAGATTTCCTCTATCCTCCAAATTTGCACATTTTAATTTGCAATACACATTTTTTCATGCAATGATCTCCCTCATCATAGTCTGGATGTTTTAGAATCACATACTTCTCAATTGTCGAGACATGATTGATTAATTATGATTTTGAACTCATTCTATAATGTTGAGTAACTTAATATACATTGAGAGTATTTGAATTTTTGAGACCAATTAACATCATAATATTGATTTGAATCCTTATCTATAATTTAGAGGATGAAATTTTTGATCCACTAATCAAGATCTCACCCAAATAAGATAATTGAGGAGGAAGATGTGACCATTGCAATTCTACTCCTTTTCTAGATTTTTTCTTCTTTCCCTCTTCTTTTCTTTACTTCCCGGGCCTCGACCCTTCACTTTTTTCTTGGGATCATCCCACATGTGCTCCATCTTATTTCTGACTGTGCACGTTGGACAACTGATCCAAGGGTCGTGAATCACCAATGTAAAATCAGACAACACGTAGTCATCTTCAACCTTACACTGGCGCCATTATAGACCCAGGGCTCATCCAAGTAGGGGCATGGTGTTAGGATGTCATCCCACTCAATTAAACATTGTCAAAGTCTTCCTAACCTTTTCCCACCTCAACCCTACCATTATCAAGCAAAATGTGCAATAGGATAGGGAGATGGGAGACCTCTTCACCTCGCCGGCCATTGTAGCTGCAACAAGAGAGAATTAGTGCGCCTCCACCCTCCCTTGCATCATTTCTATACTTTACCCTTATTTGTGGGGGTCTTTTCCTTTCTCGAAAAATTTTCTGACCCAATCATGCTCCAATCACACTGCCTTTGCCCCTTTTATTCTTGTTGTCTTGCTGCTACAGAAGTGCAATGTTGCGACAACAAAACATTGGGGTTCCGTCCCCTTTTTCTCCCTCAGCTGCCAAGAGAGGTCCTATACCATAACACATCCATGGATATCATGGACGACACCCTTGCATGGATGGATGGACCCTTTTTCTTGTGCTGCAATTGGTCCTGGTGGGAGAAGCAGTTGTTGATGACAACTGTGCACACTACATCAAGTGGGTGGATGAGATGACTCCCCACTGTCGGATCTAGGGCACCTATCTTATACGACCCTGATGTGAGAGGGCATGTACATGCCCTCATGCCCCATCACCTTTTCCTAGTAAAACTATACCATGGACCCACGCCCCTGGCATGCATGGACCCTCTCTTGGTGTCCAATCAGCACACTCCACATTGCCATCCCAAAAGGTATATAATCTCTCTCCCTTCAAGAAATATGTATGAAATCTTTCAAAAATAATAGAAAATGATTTATAAGGCCAAATGAGACATATTTTATATGAAAATTGATCTAGAGAACTAGATATATCCAATTAACCTAGTTTCATAGCCTAAGTACACTTTTATAACCTATTATGTTGAAAATGAAATCAAATTGATCTCTTTTATTACATTCAATGATTATATTAATCAACCATGATCATATGACGACCCACTTGATTATTATGCCTCTAATAAGTGAAATATGCTATCTTGTGTTATATAAATCGAAACACCATGATTTTTCCTATTGTTGACCCTTTTTATGAAATGAGCCATAAAATATGTGTCATATGAAATTTAGTGTGAATGATCATTAATTTGATGTTCAACTTGATCATATGCACTCCAAATCATCATGTTTGAACTTGATTAATAATTTTATATGATTATAACACCTAAATTCCATTTTAATCAATCTTGTGCCCTATCATAGCTAAGTGGTCTAAACATGACATGAAAGGTGACCTTAACGTGCATATTGCTAAATCAAGATATAACCTTGTACAAACTTCACCCAAAAGGTTACCCATACTTTTTATGCCTTAAAATCAAAATAATTTATGATGTTTATGATAATGAATCAAGAATATCTCTTTTGCATTCTCATATGACTAGATTAAATGATAGTGACTAAACATGCAATCAATTGATTAAATGATGAGTAAGTCATTAATCTTATTCAAATCTAATGTTTTCCTTATTAAGCTTCATAAACCTAAGATGAAATTTCTGATCTTGTTAGTGTGTTTCACCCTAAGTCAAATAATATATGATGTAGAATATAACTTGATGATGAATGTCACATAAAGTCAAAATCAATCATTGTGATAAATGGAACTTAGCTTAGGTGAAACATCCACCCTTGATGAATATGTTTATATGACCTAAACTTGATGATGTTAATCATATCATCCTTTCTTGTAATGTCAAGATCTATTTGATGGACTCTATTCAAAGATCTAATTTTGTCCTTAATGCTAGCTTTCTCTTGTCAAGGTAGGCTTTATCATCCTATTGGCTAGACTAGTGGTATTGAAAATTTCATGTATGTGTGTAGTATAAATGCTTGGCTTAATATACTTGTTTGAGCTACATTTACCCTACTACTACTATGTTTTGGTGTTGATTAATTATGTTGAACAAACTTGTAAACTTAGATAGATTTCCATTATACAACCTTGTGCACCTGCCTATATTCTCAGGATAAGGACACAAGGTTGGATGTCCTACTGATTTATCAAGCTAGGGATGACCATGCTGATATAAGGATTAGCTCTTGGAAATGGGCTTGATGTCCCTTACAAATAGGGTTAACTCTTGATGTTTAGTCTTATAGTCCCTCACACTGAAACATAGTTAATCTTGAGTGGCCTCATGAAGCCCTTTCTTTGAGAAGCTGGCCAAAGGCCTTATGATATTGTTGGTATAATGGAAATGAACATTAAATGTTATTGCATGTTAACAAGAAAGTCTTTAAATGTTTCTACTTCGTATCTTGTCATTACATTAAGCAATACATGTTCTCTGATACACATGATTTTATATGTTTGCATAGCGTACTCAACACAGTTTTGCTAACATGTACCCATTTTATAATTTAAGGTAACATATACACTAGAATATCTTACAATGATTGCTACTTTTGATCAATATGTTAATCTGCTCTTACTCTAATGATAACTAATGACATTCAAATAGAATTAACACTATTGATATATGGGACCTAAGATCTTATGTCAGGTTTTAGTTTAATATTCTTTTATGCTTTTCTGTCTCATATGTTAGTTTTGTTTGTAGTTTCTTCATGCATATGTTATGTGATTAATTTTATGGATGGATGCTCGGGTCCTTTTGCCTTTGGCTTTTTAGCCATTAGCAGTGAGGATTTGGGTAAAAAATGGTTCTATGACACAAGGATCATCAAGATACACTCATAGATCAACAGAAATGGCATATCTTTCATTGCAATAATAGAAAACTTTAGTCATGATATACTTTACATTGATTCTATACACATCATTCACATAAAACTTACAACAAAAGATACATGATAATGCAGAAAGCTAAATAAACCTCCATGGATCGTATAGATGCATCACACAAGGTCTTAAAATTGTATGAGCATCAACCTCCTAAGAGATATTCCATCTTGTAGGCCACCTATGACCACCCACACATAGCCATGCATTCAAAAAATCATTGTAAGTGGTTGGGTTTTATAATAATAGGAACATAAAACTTAACACTATGGTTAAAGCTAAAATACTAAACCTGGTCATTATTAATGCTATTAAGGACGTATTCTTAACTTGGTTAACATACAAATAAGATCACCTTATAGATGAACATGATATGATCTTACTAAACACAAATGAGGTGTGCATGCATCACCGAACAAACAGGAGGTATGCATGCAAATCACTAAACACACACGAGTGTGCATGAATCACAAAACACACATGAAGAGTGTAGGTGTAGGTTTAAGTAACCCAAAAATGAAATTAAGGGGGCTCATGAGGCATCGACCTTCCATAAATATTCATGAGATAGGAACTTAGCTGTACATATTATGATTATTCTTATATAAACTTAACTTAGGGTTTACACCCATATTTCTTAACTAATCTTAATCATGATAGGTAATTGTAACTGAACTAATCATAAGCATTATAACATTTGTTGTAAATATTAATAAAATATGAATAATAATATTACCTATTACATTATATATGTGTCACATGATAGCATGTACACTAGATACTTGAACATAAAATGTGAGGAAAAATCATGAGCAATATAATAAAACCCAAGTCATGTGCCACTTACTTTCATTGCAACAAACTAATATTAGTTCTCGAATGTTTAGTTGCTCAACCTAAAATCACATGTAACTGGGTAATACAATCTTAGGACATTATTATGTTCAGTCATTATAACATATGGAATAAATATAACAAAAGGAAATGCCTTTATATTAATCAAATTAAGTACAATGTATCCCGTTATAAGAATCATATGATTGGCTCTCAATGCATACAACCTACATCCCCCACTTACACTAGAGCCAATCACTCATGCATCTACTTTTGATTGATCTAACATGATCAACATGATTTTGTTGTGACATTGCTTTCTTCATAGGGTCAACTACATTGCTTTGGTTGGTAGTCTGCAAATATTCACATCTCCTTTATGTATGATTTATCATATGGGATGACAATGTCATAGTATGTGCAACAATGATGCAATCTGGGTTCATTATCTTGTATAATGGCTCATTTATTGTCACAAAATGTATGGTTGACTACATCATCAATGGCTAGAACCACCCGAAGTTCACCAATGAACTTCTTGATCTATACAACATCTTTTACTTCACTCTATGCAACATTATACCCAGCCTCATTATAGAATCGACCATTGTCTCTTTCTTGGAACTTTACCAACTTATAACTCCACCATTAAGGCAAAACACAAAACTTGATAGCAGTAAATAACCATCCTTGCTAGTTGGGAAGCTTGTGATAATGTAAACCTTTACAAAAAACTCTTACTCAGCTTTGTAAATAAGGAACTAATTCTTTGTTCTTCTCAAGTACTTAATGATATTCTTTATGGAAGTCTAGTTACCTTCATTGGAAGCTGATCGCTACCTACTCATCATGATCAGGCATACAAGACACCTGGACATATACATAACATTGCCTACATGATAGATCTAATTATAGAGGTATATCAAATCTTACTCATGCATGTCGTATCTTCTCAAGAGCTAGAACATTGAGATCTAGAAAGACTTATTCCATGAGACATGGGTAAAAATTTTCCTCTCTCAAAGTCTTGCATGCTGAACCTTTATGTATGTACTTTGTCTTAGACAAATAATCCATTTATATCTATCTCAAAAGATCTTGTTTCCTAGAGTATATAATTCTTCTCCTAAGTCCTTCATAGAGAAGATATTTCTCAACAAAGTTTTAACCAACTATAGGGTAGGGATGTCATCCTCCATGAATAGTATGCCATTTACATGTAATATGAAGAATACAACCATTCTCCCACTAACCTTCTTGTAAACACAAGGTTCATTTTAATTTTGAATAAATCCATACTCATTGAATGCCTCATAAAATATTCTAATATGCTGGATTCAATTTGTAGATTGACCTTTCTAGCTTAAAGCTTGTTTTTGGCTTCATTTGGAGTATAAAACCTTCAGGTAATGTACACATACTCAAGAAAATTCCAATTAAGGAATGCATTTTTAGTGTCCATTTTCCTGATTCATAGCCATGATAAGCTGAAATAAAAACAATGATCCTGATGGATTTAACTGGCGATAAGTGAAAAACTTTCATCATATTCAACACCTTTAACTTGCTTGAAACCTTTATAAGACAACACTGCTTTATAGGTTTTTACATTAACATTATGTTGGACTTCCTTTTAAATACCAAAATGCACCCTATGGATTTTATCCCTTCAAGTGGATCCACCAAGATCCACACTTTGTTGGTATACATTGAGTTCATCTCAAATATCATTTCTTTAAGACATATCTCAAAATTTGGTCTCTCAATAATCTCATTGTAGGTTGTTGTCTCATCACCATTTATGACCAACATATCACCTTATCAAGTCACGAGGAATCCAAATCTCTCAGGTTCAAGGAATGTCCTACTAGACCTTTAACTTTCTTGTGCTACATGAGGAACTTGAGATTCCACAACAACTTATTATTCTTATTGTTCTTCATTAACCTCCGTAGGGTCAATTCTCTATTTTTGATATCTAACTTCTTTTACTTATCTCTTCTTACCACCGGTTCCTATAGACTTACATTATTTTTTTGAGAAATAATACAGTTCTAGAAGAAAATACTTTGTTTTTGGATGGAATATAGATGTAATAACCCGTGGTATCATTAGGGTATCCCACAAATGACATATACCTAAATTGGGTCCAAGATTACCCGATAAATATTTCTTGACATAAGCTTCATATCACCAAATCATCAAAAAGACATAATGGTATGTTTCCTAGTCCATATTTAATATGGTTTCTTTTGAATTGATTTAGAAGGTAAATGATTAATTGCAAACATTGTGGGTTCAAAAGTATATCCCCAAAAGGAAATAATCAGAGCATCACAACTCATCATTCATCATACCATGCCTAACTTGGTGTGATTCCTTATTTCTAATACACACCATTATATTGTGGTTTCAATGTGGGGTTCATTGTGATACAACATCAAAATCTACTAGAAGGGCTTGGATTAAGTATCACGATCTCAATCTAATTAAAGTGCTCTAATACTTTCCAAGTCTATTTTGTACTTCATTCATGTTTTCCTTGAAATTTTCAATGGATTCTAACTTGGGTTTCATTAGATACACATAGCCATATCAACTGAGGTTGTCAGTAAATGTAATGAAGTATTCATACCCACCAATGACATTTCTGCTTAAAGGTCTGCATATATCAGTATATATGAGTCATAATATGTCATTTACTTATCATTTAAACATGCTTTTGTCTTCTTTCCCCTTAAACAAGATTCACATGTCTCTATTAAATCTAGATCAAATGAGTCTAGATATCCATCTTTAGGGAGTCTGTAAATGTAGTTCTCATTTATGCAGCCTAAATGGCAATGTTGTAGACAATTTTTGTCTGAGTCATAAATTTGAAGCTTCTTGATATTTATGTTGTAAATGCTTGTCTCGAGATCTAATATACAAAGACCATAGGACATAGGGTCACTACCATAAAGACCATAGGACGTAGGGTCACTACCATAATAATATCACATTTATAAGTAGAACATCAACTATTCTTATATTCAAAACCATTATTGTCCAAGCATGAAATGAAAATGATGTTCCTATTTATGGTAGGTATATAATAACCTTTCTCTAACTCTATAACAATCCAACTCGACATAGATAAAAAGTAGGTGCCTAAAACAGTAGCAACAAATCTTGCTCCATTTGCAATGTGTAGTTTAACCTCCCCCTTCTTCAAGTATACTTCTATTCTGATCATACATACATGAACATATGTGAGATCCACATCTGGTATTAAATAACCATGATGAAGAATTCAATAAAATTTTATCTTTAACATATATATCGAAAATGGAGATCTCTATGCCTTGCTTCTTGTTCTTTAGTCCCTCAAGGTAGAGAGAGCAATTATTCTTTTTTTTTTCAATGTTTGGCCTAGTGATAGTTACCTTCTCCTTTACTTTAAGTGCAGAACACTTAGAGTTTCGGCCAAACTTAGAACTATTCTCGACTTTTACTTTATTGTTGGACTGACCTTTTCCTTCTTGACCATCAACACAGATTTAGGCTTATCTTTATTCTTTTTCCCTTAGCTATTCTCAACATACCAATCAACATGACAACAGTTTGACAAATTGGTCATATTGTAAATCTTAACAAATTGACTGTATGATTGTGGAAACAATTTCATGATCACATCCATTGCCAAATCTTATCCTAAGGATACTAGTCTCACTAGACTTTTTAGATACCCAATTACCTTGATCACATGGGCCCCAAGTAGATCACCTTCTATCATATTACACTAAATTAATTCCTTAGAAACTTCAAACCTCTCTTTCCTTGCTTGTTCTTAGTACATGTTACATAGACATGTTACCATATCAAAAACTCCCATCTTCTTATCTTTCTCCTAAAGCTCATGATTCATGGAGCATATCATGAGATTTATGTCAATGAAATCATCAAAATGCGGATACACTCATGTGTGAGATTAATTCTTAGTGTCTAGGAACATTAGAAGTTGGTTCATATGGTAAGGGTGTATGAAATACATAGAGGATACACTCACGTGTGAGAATAATTCTCAATGTCCTAAACATCTGTTTGAAGTTTCCCATTAAAATTTTATTTCCCAAGGATCAATCACATTGAGAAGCTGTTGATTTTTTGTCATTTGATATATAAGAAATATATGCACAAGTCAATATTTTGATTTGAAAAGTTGCTATAAATTTTAATTTGGTCTTCAATTAAGTATTTCTCCCAATATTTTAATTCAAATTATTAGCCCACACTTTTAATTTGGAATTATGTAGGTAGACAACATTTATTCGAGTCTATTGAAATTGTGAAGTAGATGGATGCACAAGTTTTTGTCAAAAACCGTCTATATGTCTCTATGTGCTTAGTCCTATTAAAACCACCTAGTTAAGTCTAACCCAAAGACCAACACAATGGAATATGCACCCTACTTTGACAGACCCACATATCTATTATCACAGTCACCCAAGATAGAAATTATCACACCACACTTTGGCATGATTATGCACAGTCGATCACAATTACCATGTATGTTGTACAATGGAAGACATGTTAGACTTATTATATTATTTAAGGATAACTATATATGTACATATACTTATCAAAACACCACATACTTATAATATTTATCATATAAAAATTAAATATACCATCCACAATCATAATATACAATCATAAAAGCATTTTTATGATCATATTTATGTAATAATTTGGAGCCACAAAGGATTATTTTCCACCTAAGGTTCTATACATATCATGCATCAAAGACCTACGAACTCCTAAATGAACCAAAATATGAGATGCATTATGATGAACGGCTCCACATACAGTCCTTGGAGTTGGATCTTCATGACTGACTCATCTATCCATAGAATTCCTAAGCCCACAACCCAAGGCTCTAGTAGATTTTCATGAATGATGACTAACCCCACAAATCATTGCTAGCATCGACTACACAATTTTTCCTCACTCAAGCACAACTCAGGATTAACTTCCCTATAGGTCACCCATCATAGTACTACTCTGGGATGATTACGCTTAACCTTATAATTTTTTAATGACGAATTCCCTAAAAATGAGATGCACCTTAGAGATGTAGGTAGTTCAATCAGTCCTTTAATCTGAGACCTCAAATCCTAGAATGTTAAGATCTCACCCACAGACTCTTGAGGTCCTTGTAAAGGCTCAACTATGAGGCATCATGATATGTTTCTCCATTTAATGCAAACCCAAAATGACCCATGTACACCCAGCTCTTGATTATGACAACCAGTGAAAGGGTGCTCCATCACCACCGATAACCTTTTCCAACATGACTGTACCTCACGACTCAAGACTGTGTGCCACATGCCCATGTTGACGACTCTTATTGGAGGCGAGTGGGCTCTCGTACCATTTTTAATGCCTCGGCAAACTATCCAATGCTCTTGTAGAGTTTCATGAATGTCGAATGACCCCACAAACCACCACTAGACTCATCTATGTGCTTTATCCTCACTCACGCAAAACATGGGATCAACTTCCCTACATGTCATGCATCCTAGTACTGCTCTAGACTAAGCTCGCTTAACTGTATAATTCTCAATGATGAGCTCCTTGAGAAGGATGTGGACCTTGGTGATATAGATAGTTCAATCATTCATTTTAAGATCATTTTATTCAAGGCCTCAATTTGAGGATGTTGCACGCCTACTCCTCCAAATATAATACTATTCCAATATAATTTTACATGGTATGCATAAGCCTCGAGTTACTTTCAAGGTGAATCATGAATGAAGAAAAAGTTTTAAACATGTATGAAAAATATGAGGCTCAACACACAAGCAGAATACTTTACAAACAAGATCCATTAATCATCCAAGACATGCATACACATAGAATGGGGTCTTTGGCCATTACCATACATACATCCACAAAATAAAGCATACTTTGAAAAGGGACATGCATCATTTATGGATATATCATATCACACACACAAAGATATATATATATATATATATATATATATAATATTAAAAATTTTCAAATAAGGCATACTCCAAGAATTAAATTTTTGACATCCATACAAATAAGACAAGGTACATAGGGGTGTTGCCCATACATGGGGTTCCACTACCTGGTTAATGAGCATGGGTCAAAGGGATGCTACCCCTCACTAAGACTCTAGTGCAGTTCCCTTGAAAAGTTATACATAATTTCTCTTCTATGCACTAGGAGGAGTTGTACTTTTCCCTATATGGACTCATACATCACAATAAAAATCTAGATATGCGATGTATGTGAAACTAGTAGAATTTATTATTAAAAATTTATTTATTCATATCACATGAAATAAAATAAATAGTGTAAAACCAAATCCTATTATATCAATTTAACTCATAAGGCATCATACAATAACATTGCTTTGATACCACTATCGGGAAACGGAGGCGACAAGAACAATACAAACAATAATTTTGTTCATTTCTCATGAACATATCTCATTAACAATGACATATTAGGAAGGAGGGGCACATATTCTCATCAATAATGATGTATTGGGAAGGAGGAGCACGAGATGTACCTATTTATGGAGAAAGTACAACAATTTCCTCATGCGGTGTTGTGCATCACTCACGACAATGCACAAACTTCGATTGATGACATATCCCAGAAGCCGTCACGCAACAACTGAGTCTCTATGTAGTCCACATGGATGACGTGGAAATACTCACCATATTGGTTGAGCCAGTGGGGAAGGGGCAACCTTTTGGTTAGCAATGTGATAGCATGACACACTATCTCCTTCTCTCTCTCCCTTAGGCTAATGCTAGTTAGGACCCACGTGTCAAAGTGTGCAACTAAAACCCTATACATCATGTGTTGTGGATAGTTTCATACCCTCAAATGCACTAGCAAAAAGAAACCTCATATTTTACCTAACCCACATGTGATGACAATTTCTCCCCAAGTGGATGGATCTTATCACAAAATAGTTTAGAATTATTTATCAAAAAGGTTTATTGTGGGTTGATTATGCAAATATTGCAAATAAAAAGGCTTAAAACTCTAGATATATTAGCAGATGGAGACATCATGGTGGAATAATTTCACCTTTGCTACCTATTTTCTCTCTCTTATTGCATCATAAATAAGCACAAACATACAAATATTGAGTCTAGGTAAATCTAATCCTTTCAAATGAGGATTACAACCAGACATATATCACTATAAGATTGTGGTAGCATTATCTAGAGGTCATGTACCTATAGCCTAGGAAAAACCTATCTGAAGTTCTCATTAAGCATAAACATGAAATAAATGATATCCTAGATTTTTTCTCAAAGTTTTCTACATGTAAGATATGATAAACATAAATACATGTCACTAAAACATATGAGAATATATAAACAATTGATTCAAAACAACCGATGGTTCATACAAGTGAAGGTGTAAATATATGAAAATTAATGGGTAGTGCATTGACTCCCCAAACCCTAGCGAGGGGCATCATAGAAGTAATAAGATCAATGAGGAAAGAAAGGAAGAAAGGCATCATAATAGTAGAAAATAGAGATGCAACCATGGTGTGCACTTAATTATATTCATGCTTGGATATGAGGGCACATCATTAAGGTACCCCTTGATGCTCTCTGGAGTGGTCTTGAGGGTAATGATCTTCCATTTTTTATGTATGGATCTATCCTTTGTGGAAGGAGTAGGTGGATCAATGATGGTAACAACCATCTATGATGGAAGGGAGTCGTTAGCCTAGCCTCTTTTGAGGTATGGACCTTGAAGCCTCAGAGGAGGTGGAGGTGTCATTGGTTAACGTCATTGATCCATCAATGGGATTGATCAATGGAAATAAGAAGCAAAGCTTGAGGATAGAGTTTGACATCAGGTGGCATTGTGAAGATGATACCTTGACATGGATGAAAAGATTGGTATTTATAGACCTAGAGTTAGGGTTTATAGACCCCCAACTGCCTACATTTCAACAAAGGTTGCCATGAATGACTTGGAATCAAGTGAGATGATGAGCTGACACAAAGTCACCCAGAATCCTTGTCCATTAGCATTCCTCATCAGGTGAAGTCACTGTAGGAATATCGTAGGATGCGAACTCATTGATTTATGAATCCCCATTGGGCGCTAATCCCTTCAGTGCATGTAAATCATTGGTGTGTGGTTTCATCATGTAGGAGAGGTATTGATAAGAAGTCTCGATAGTCATCTAGCCTTGTCTAGATCATCATCATAGGACTGGATCTCAGGACATACAACCAACAGTTAACAAAAAGGCCTTTATTATTAATAAAATCAAGTACAATGTCTCCCATACAATAATCATAGAATTGGATCTCAGGACATAAAACCAATAGTTAACCATGCTAATTAATTAAGTTCTAAATTATTTCATATTTTCAAAATTTATGTCATTTTCATGTTATATTTACTCAATTCCTCTCACATTTTTTTAATGTTGCTTTGCATGGATGTGAATGAGATGTCCATAAGTGGCAAGCATAAGAATGCTTAAAGTCAAGGGTCAAGACAAGGAATTTCTAAAGAGAACAGAGTGCACTATTAGGGTGCCTTTATCCATAGTTATTTCTTTTATGTTATAGAATCAGTTCCCTTTATACTGTAGTTCTACTTTTCCCAATTACGTAATAATTTTCCTTTTGTATTGAACTTGGAGAAATAGATTATATTTGATGAACCTAGTTTGGCTTAGTTCAACTATTTTGTTCGCGTTATAGTTAATGTGTTCCCCATTAATCACATAAAGTAGGAATTGAAGCTTCTGATCATGTGTATGTGTAAAATTTAGGGTGTTATAGTAAAAGTTCTTCACCCATTGATATAGAAGACTCATTTTCTACTAGTTTTCATAGCTATTGAGTTTTACATACTAGAAGACACCACTGAAGATCAATGGGGGTTTGAGTTGTACATTCCATTGCATATGGTAGATTTCTATTTAAATTACATGTCCTTATACACTCGAGTTATGATAAGGGTGTTTTTCTTGGAAAGATATAACAATATGTTTTCTTGTCATGTTACTAGTTCTTCATTATTTCTTATTACTTTTTTTGTTATGTGGTTTCATTGCTCTTAGTTTCTTCTTCTAGTGGTGAATATCTTGGTAGGCGTTTGAGTAATGAATGTGTTCACCATTCATAATGTATATAAGTATGTAATGTGTACCATTCCAAACAACATGTCATCTTTGATGTAAGGTGCTTTTGAATTTTGTAATTTGAAAATGTATAATGGTAATATTGAAGAATTGAAATATTTTATACAAAAAGAAGTATTTTATTTTCTCTTATATTTCAATGTTGTGTATCTTTTTCTTGTTGAGGTGTATCAAAATAGTTTAGACTACCATCCAATCCACATCTTCTTAAGTTGTCATTACATATAGTCTGGGAGGAGATGTGCTACACTCTTTACAGACCTACAAAGTTACATAAGTGAAGCACATATGGTTTTCTTTGTATCTGTGATCATTTTACAACTAAGTCATACTTCTTTCATTGTGTCTCTATTCCAGTCTCCAAATAACTACTGCAACTTATACATAGAAATATATGTTCTTGCAAGTGTATTTTAGGAATTAGAAATTACATGAATGAATTGGTACCCATGATTCACATTATAGAACAGATGTTGAGGTACATAAGAAGGAAAATCAGTCAACAAGATCAGAAGTATAGGTAGTCTTCTAGATTGACACTGGTCTGGATAGAGGTAAATCAAACTATCTATGTTGGTGCTGCAATTTCTAGATGATGCTCTCCAAATACTCGATTCAAAATCATTGCAAGCCTGATTCCTCCCTGTGCTATTCGCTTAGCAATGATGGGGAACCTAGAGTTGAAATAATCATCTGCACACATGAGTAGAAGTTGTGTCAGTTGGCTATGTAACCATATTCTCGATGATGCCTAATATTCAGGTTACGTGTTGTCACACATACAGGCACACAAAAAGAAAAAATTTCCATGATGAATAGTAATGAAAGATATGTGCAACAAGTCTTAGCAACGATTAAAATGTGTACTTGAAGCAAGAAACAATACTAGTTTTAAGGTTTCTCCATTTAAATTCAAGCTTTTAGAAATAAAATAATGTTCATATGAAGGTCATCTTGCGTTACTTGCTACAAATGCCCATTGCTACACTCTTTGGATAAGCCAATGTTAGAGGACAACACCGTGTGCTCTTTTAGAGATAATGCAAAACAAAGCATACCATTTTAGCCAAATATATTGTTGTTAGTTTGTGATGTTTACATTGTTGACAAGCTAAATTAATTAATTTGTTTTTTTCCTATATTTTATAGCGTTGATCATTAACCCTAAAAAATCTTATGTTCATCTTTAAAAAAGAAAGCAAAATTATTTCACATTTAGAAAAAAACACATGGTTATCACCTAGTTGCAGTGGACTTTATTATCTTTCAAACACTAATATAACATCAGTGGTTGAAATTAATAACACCAGTGACAGTTCGAGACACAACTTGAGTTAGTGATGACATGCCCATATATCATGAAATATCAAAACACATGAATAATTTTATGTTTAGGTAGATAGAGTTTTCCTACCGTAGTATTAGAAACAAAGAGTACTATTCATTTTTTTACATCCTAATTACTAAACATTTGAGTATGAATTTACACAGTCATGCTTTATGTTTACAAGTTCAACCTAAATATCTATGTCATCAAAATAATAAATGCAAAATATAGAGAGATTCAAATCGAATATAATCATAATTCTTATGTTTAAACTGTAATATATTCCTACTATATATCAAAGGAAAAGGATAATATAATCGGTACAAGTTGCATGAGATTAAGGAGTTTACTTTCTTGAAGCTTTTTTTAATATAAGAAAGTAGTTATTATCTTACTGGAACTTAGATAAAAAAAACTAATTGAATACACATAATGATAGTAAAGACCATGATCATAAAAATGAGGGTAATTATTCATGAACTTAGTTTCACAAAATAGATAAACTGAAACTTCTCTCAATGCTCAAATTTAAAATTAATACTAACCAGACAATGTTACACCAGGTTTGACACCCTTATATGCCCATTTGCAAGCAATGCTAATGCTCTCAGATGCATATCTGATAAGAAACATTCGTATTAGATATTTCTAAACTTAACAAAGCTATTTAGAGCAATAAATGATCCAAGAACCTATTGTGGTTTACAAATTTTTCTCTGAGTGATATACTTACTTGGTTGGGCAAGCTGACATATCATCACACTGTCCCCAAGATGAAACATCTTCAGACCACACGCCCTAGATAATTAGCAATATTGTTATATAATCTTATCAATATTTTTTTCACAACATATATATTTTTAGTGTAAAAATGTAAATCTTACTGATGTAAGGTTGGATAATATATCCTCTTGAAAAGAATCTAGGTCCTTCCCATAATAATCTGCGAGAGCTGTGAGAATGATTTCTCTATCCCAAACCTATATAAAAGCATATGTGAATCAAGATCTTATTAGAAATTTTGTAGGATAAACATTTTGTAGAAAATAAACAAAAGGTGAGCTTATGATCATGAAAATAACAATCCGAATACAAAAGGAGTACATTTTTTTATCACACTCATCACTTTGTTTGAAACATTAATGAAATTTGACATTTCATTCATTAAATTATTGTGCAAAGAAATTGTTAACTCAATGTTCAATAATTTAGTAAACTTCATTATATGGTTGTAGTGTGTCATCAAGAATAATTTGTTTTTCTAAATAGAGAAACAATTTACGCAACATTAGATTTTAGTGAGCTACAGAAACATATAAAGTTAAATATAAATACCTTCACATACACTATGTCCAAGAAATTAAGTAAGGCATGCATCATATATTATAAAAGAATGAATTACAATAAACTTGACATTTATGACTGACAAGAACATAGAAATGATTTAGACCGTGCACACAAATATTCTGAAATAACTACAACCTGATTGAATTATATATGTCTTAGAACCATGTACTATCAAAATCTATTTTATATATGATTTTGATATATTATATGAAGAATACGTATGAGATGTATAATATGTCTAGAGGTAGCACTGCTTTTCATATGATTGGAACATTTGTTGGGGGGGAGAAAGTAAGTTAGATGACCAAATAATATTCCAAAGTGAAGTGAAGTTCGAAAAGAATAGATTTCCCCATTACATTATTAAATACAAGATTCCAACTATTCAACGATTTCATATTTTATTACAAAGCTTATTGAAAACATATAACCAAGTTTCTAACTAAAATCTAAACTATACAATTATTACTATATAATACATAATGTGGACAAGGTTGTTCTTGAGATGCTATTGTTAAAAAAATAGATTGATCGAGGTAGACAAATTCATCACATACCACTTGGTGTCATTTCTACATGTAGAAATTTAGCTCAACACTAATGTAACATTTCAATAACTTTGGAAATTGATATTTCTGAACTGTAAAGAGATCTCATAATAATATTCTTGCAAATAATACTTACATGGTGTAGATTGGATTTATGTTTGAACCACCGTAGTTGTATACTATTTCCTCCTCGATCACTTGTAAATGCGGTGTGCATCGGCTATTGAGAAAGTACATGTTTGAGTTAGTTTTTGCCATTTGTTGTTTCTACATATACTTTGTTTGTATTTGTTTTATACCTGATGAAGATCACCCATGAAATGTGATAAAAATAATAAGGCTTCAGTTAAGTTATCTGTAAAATAAAAACCAAGAATAAGGTATAAGAAAGACACATATGGTCTGCTACACAATTGTCAATGGAAAGTTACTTACACTTCCGGTCCGATGTCCCTTCTTTATAATGCAACAATTGAGATGTGAAGTTGCTTATTGCACCAGCAACACACATGTCCTTTTCTCCCTTTGGATCATGACAATCCCCTACAAAAATAGAATGTTAAACTGTAGAGATGTAGTCGTTCTGCAAAACTACAAAAAGCTTCAAACCACCACTGTTATTATTAGTCAAGAAATATTACACGATTTTCACGTTGCTGGGTTGATATTAGAGGTTATTAGTAGCATTGTTGAAGTCCATGTTTGCAAATAATAATTATATAGTGGAGCATTTAGTAGCCAAGACTATCTATGTGTGCACAACCAAGCATGTTTCTGAGACCATTAAGTTTCATATAAGTGAAAATGTGTTTCCAACCTAGATGCACACCCATATCATCTACGTAAAAGTCTTAGTTTTATATCAGTGAAATAACAAATAAACATGTTGATGACCATGGACATACGTCATAGATGAATATTAAGCCCACACCGTCAGCATTGTATGGATTTTTAGTGTATAGATGATAGTCCCTAAATTTTCAATCTAATCATCCTCCACAATGTTGTGCTATCTCTAAAAGATCACTTATCCTACAATAAAATGTTCATTGATGCTATGAAAATACAAAACTAGTATGTGACAATCTTATATCTTTGCACAATTCATTTTGCTCACAGCAATTGTGACGGCAGAAAATACACTTACGATCATAGTTGAAGTTGCAAGCCTCGTCTGGTGTGTCTATGAAGTGTAAGGGGGCAGTCCATTTGTACTTGTACCAATGCCGAATCTGATCAGGCCACACACAGAGTGATGATAGGTCTCCATCAGCATAGTCCGGCAGAAGATTCTTAACAACTTCATCTGCTTCTGGTTCCAGAAGTGCCTAACATTCACGAGAATTTATAAGTTGTACAGAAATTACATGTTCAAATTGAAAGGCACGATAAATTGATTTTTATAATTTGAAAATAATGGGTTGTTTGGTTGTAGTTTTTAGTAGCCTTGATCATACATCAAGATTATAAAAGTCTTCACGCATCAATATTCAATTGAACGTGTACCTATAAGCATGAGTTTATTCTCCTTGTTTACCAAAACCCCAATATAAAATTCTTATATGCCTATTATTGGCACTAGTTTTTGCGAGTTTCACTCGGATTTAGTAGCAACCCACAGAGAGTATACTATAGGCCATCTAGGAACTGCTCTTCAGGTGTCTCTTTGGTTCAGTATATCAGCTTACAACATTCATCTTTTTAAAACCATTCCACATGAGAAACTCCAACTTTTTCCTTATAGCCACTACCAAATGCTTATGGAATAGAACATCAACTTGAAGAGAATATAAGCTGCATCAAAATCTGTCTAACAAGAATTTATGTTTTAATTTTTTATCTAACAATATGGTACAATTATAAAAATGCTTCTGTCTTTGTTTTAGAAAATAAATAAATTGTGGTAACCTCATTGTCCCAAAATATTTCTAAAAAAGGACAAAAAGCTTTTATAATCTGGCTTGGCTGAAAAAATCATTGCTTTTATTTTAAAAAAGGTTGATGATTGTAATGGACGATTTCAAATTAAAGAAAAAAAAGGTAAACATATAAGATAGCTTTTGTCCGCGGTTTTAAATATAGACTGAACCGTTCAACAATAAAAATGAGATCACAGACAAAACCATAATGAAACATACCCCACCACGTAAAAGGAAAACTGTTATGCTTTGGCGTGGCAAGTGGGTTGTGTTTTCTTGGAGTCGAAGCTTGGGTAGGCCGGGACCATAACGGGCTAGAAAAAGTGGATCCAAAAGGACAGTGCCCAGTCCACCTGACCCAACCCACTACTCATGGGCTTACGAAGCTAAACCCAAACAGACACGAGTACCTGACCCAATCCACTACTCTTATCAATTTCACACGCTAATTCAGCAGCTTGTTCCAATCTTCTTGAGACGCAATAGAAAACAAGGATCGCCATTATTTCATCTTCAATAAAGCAACAGAAAGCAGGAAAAGACATATAAATTAAATGGTTATGTTTATTTACAGTCCAGTATAGTTGGAAACTAGCATAATATGATATGGTAACCATAAAACACCATGACGTTCGGAAAACTAGTTGGTTTGAATCAGGAGGATCGGCCCGAGTTTTGTACAGACAGAGTTGATACTCCGTCTACAAGACCGACACACATATAGATTACAGACAGAGCTGGATATAGCAGCTGCTTGCTAGCTTACCTGTGCTATGCGGCACGTGAGCATATGGCCCTCCTTGCTCCATGCCTGAGAGGCAGGCAGCAGCAGAGAAACAGAGCACAGGGAAAGCAGCAGAACGGCTACTGAGCGAGGTGACGGCAAGAGACAACTCCGGCTTCGGGCGCCCATCTTCTCCTCTTCTATATCACTTCCTCTTCTCTTCTCTTCCCAAAAGATTGATATTAGAGCTAACAACAGGTCCCGGACTGGGATATTTATACGCGAAGCAAGACAGGCAAGTAACGGGTGTGGTTGTGGACGTGTGGGAATTGCCATGAAGGGGTTCATTGCGTGCAAGTTATTCACAGAGGTCGGAGCCACGGTAATGGGCCGTTATGGTTGGAGACATGGGTGTACCACGAGGAACGTCGTCGAGCTTCTAAGCTAAGCATGCAAGCAAGCGCGGAGTTTAAGGGATCAGAATATGCCTGAGTGCCTGGGTCTGATACCTAACGTGGTGGCTTTGAGGCATATACAGGACAGAGACGGGGGAATGGCCAGTGTGGGGACTGGGGATTGGTGGTGGCGTGGGGGAACCGACAAGCTTCCCCCCAAGCTCTAGGTGTGTGAGGGCGACGGCGCCCAATTTGAATTCGTTTGTCGGTTGATGAGAATGGTAGGCAGCCACCCTCTTGAGCTGCTGTCAAACGTCAGATCCTTTCTTCAGCTCCTTGACTAAGATCGAGTGTCTTCATCGAACTCTTGTTCTTCTTGCGTGGGGATTGCCCGAAGGGAAAAGTAAGAGAGTGATTCAGAAAAGTAAAATGCAATCCGTTACCTCAAGCGATTTGCAGGCCCGGGTTCGCGAGATCGTTTTGTTGGGGGATGCGCAATGGTAGGCAGCCACCGTCAGCTGCTGTGCAGAGTCAACTATGTCGTTTCTTCAGCTCTTGACTAAACTAGAGTAGTGTCTTCGTCGAGCTCTTTTTCTTCTTGCCTACCTGGCAATAGCCCGTAAAAAAAAGTGAACGGGTGACGCAGGTTAGATATGTCTGCGGGGCTTCAGGATTTGCTAATTTCATGTGAACAAGGAGTAGTCTGCACTCATTATCAGAATAAGAACTGAGTTTTTTTTCCTAAAGCCCTTCTCACCTTTCTTAAAATTCCAAAACCTCCCTCTGCTTTACCAAATCCTATAAAACCCCCTCTATCATTCACACAATTCCAAATACCCCCTCCGTACTTGCCGTTAACTTCAACATTTCGTTGGCTATTCTCCTTCGTATCAACATTGATCTTGTAAATTGTATTATATTGCTAGCTAATATGTTATTTATTTAATTATTATATTAATTATTTTATTTTTGTTTTGTATCCGGAAACTATCGTGATAAGAATTCAGTTCAATGATCTTAAACTGACAGCGTAAACTCGGGGACTTGACTATATTATATTTTATCTGCCGGTAATACATCACCGTAAATAATTTTATACTTACATCTAAAGAGAGTGAGAGTCAGAGTAGATCCATTCATCGAGGGGTCCAAATATTCCGTACCCAACCACTATGCCCACTTCTGTACCTGCAATATCTCATCCATAGACTTGTGCGCCCTATAGGAGAGTGTGCGGTCCGGATGTGCTGGACACATTGTCCCGGGCACAGAAGATTTTAACCCCCTTTGGCATGACCCTTCACCCGAGGTATCCTTCTAAGGATTGCTAATAATTATTACCTTAGTAGTTTATGAAATTTTAAAATCACAAACTCAACCAATCTGACGAGACCAAACCAACTCAGAACATTTTGGATATTAAAGATAATTGTGAGTTTCACATCAAGTCAAATTTAAAGTAAAGCTAATTCCACATGTGTCACATAAATAAGACGTCTTAAAACTTTCTGAACAAGACGCCTAATATGAACTAAATGCGAAACTGTATAGACCCATGGCTCGTCATCATCCAAATATCATAAAAATATTTATTATAAAACTTAATTAAAAATAAAAATATGCCAAATCTCAAATTAAACCTAAATTGAACTGGATATGGCACAACTTTGAACCGATCTAAGTGAAATTTGACTTGACCTGAAACCCGAAATTATGGTTGTTACCCGTAGTCTAGTAGGATCGGACAAGCTTATAATTTGAAAATATTCGGACACTACTAAGATATATTAGCAATCATCCTAGTGAGGGTAGCTCAAGTGGAGCGGTTGTTCAATTCCCAATGGACATACTTGGATTTGACTCTCACTCTTTTTAGATAAAAAGTGTATAATTATTGGGTACAATGTAAGGGTGAGCAAAAATGGAGCCGGACTGGTCAATTCAGTCCGGTCTAGTCCTGGATTTATTTGAGTTCGATCTGATGCCCGGTCTAAAAGTTTTAAAAATTTAATTTGCGGTCTGGTCCAGTCCAAAATTGATCTGACCGAGGTCCAGACTGAAGACTGATTTATATATAAAATACTATATTTGAAGTTATATTATGTCACAAGCACACACACATCACATGTATACTCACTAATAGTGTAAAAGTTTGATATTTATGTTATATAATTGTTAAATAACGATTATCTAATTTTTACTATTAAATAAATTGTAAAATAGCGTAAAAGGTCTGAGTATGGTCTAAAAAGTCCGACTCCGGCTCCGGTTCGGTCCTACTATTAAGCGGTCTGGTCTAAAATTCATAAATTTGTTGATATTAGATCCTTGATCTAATCTAGTTCTAGAGCGATGCTTACCCCTAGCTCGATGTGCTACCGAAATATAAAGTCAACATGACTACTCCTCAAGTTTACTATGCCGGATAAGGTCACAAAGTGGCTTTCCCTCGAGAATAGTTCCACGATACCAAATAAAAAAATAATTTATTAATACAATTATTAAAGAATACAAAACATTAGTTAGCAACATAAGAAAATATACAAGATCAATATTGCATTGGAGAGGACAACTATTGAAAGAAAGAAAAAACAAAACTTCACGTTGCGGTTAACGGCAAGAAACAATGTGGATGGAAAAAGGATACGGAGGGGGGTATTTGGAATTGCGTGAAAGAGAGAGGGAGTTATCTATCATTTGGTAAAGAGGAGGAGATTTTCTCGAAGGTGAGGGAGGTTTCAGAAAAAACTCATAAGAATAAGGTCACGAGTCAACAACATTATCTTGGTTGTCCGTAAGGGTTAGGATGCACAATGTAGATAGAATCTTGCTCAATTTATCAAAGCAGTCACGTGGACTCTACTTGAATCCATAAATAGACTTTTTGAGGCGACAAACTTTGTGTGACTCCCCCCTGAGCAACAAATCCAGGTGGTTGCTCCATATAGACTTCCTCTTGGAGATCACCATAAATAAAGGCATTTTTGACATCCAAATAGATAAGGGGCCAATCCAAGTTGATTGCCACAAAGAGTAGAACTCGCACATAATTTAGCCTAGAAACATGAGAAAAGTTTCAAAGTAATCAATACCATAAGTCTGAGTGTACCCTTTTGCCACTAGACAAGCCTTCAAGCGTTCAACAGTTCTGTAAAGATGATACTTGATAATGTACACCCAACAACATCCAAGAGACTTGCAATCAGACAGAGGATCAACCATGGCATGTGTTCAGGCCGTACTTTGTAACACATCATGAACAATTTTGGGGACAGAAACAACAGAAAGAGCAGCAACAAAATTACTAACATGGACACTCATGTGTGCAGTAGAAACATAGTTAGTAATATCATATGAGGTACATGATCGAGTGTCTTTCCTGAGAGTAATAGGTAAATCTAGATTAGAAGTTACCTCGGCAGGTACAGGACATTTTGAAGGAGAAGATTTATTTTCTGTGGGGGGGG
Organism: Alisma plantago-aquatica; assembly: GCA_963693085.1. Classification (NCBI taxonomy): domain Eukaryota; kingdom Viridiplantae; phylum Streptophyta; class Magnoliopsida; order Alismatales; family Alismataceae; genus Alisma; species Alisma plantago-aquatica. Next base: position 1,285,903,191 of record OY856412.1, on the reverse strand, counting down.
GGGGTCTTGAGCAGAGTAGACTGCGGTGGCCGATTAATGCTTTGGTAAACAATAAGAGGAGGAGACATAGTCTCAGCAGGCTGCAAAGTAGATGGGGAATCACTAATAATAGGCAGAAGTGCTAAAATGAGATCTAAACTCAAAGTGTCCCCCCTAGTAGAGTAGTACGAAGTGTCTTCATAGAAAACCACATCACTACTTGTGAACCACTTCTTAGTAACATGACTATAGCAACGATCTGAGTCCTTGAATATCCCAGAAAAATATATTTTTCAACTCAAGGAGACAATTTGTCCTGAGTCGGTCCAAACAAACAAACAAAACAAGTTGATCCAAAAATCCTTGGAGGGACAGAAAAAAGAGGAAGATGGAGTTGTAACACTTGTACAAGAATTTTGATCTTAATAGAAGACGAAGGCATGCGATTTATCAGAAAATAGGCAGTGAGAACCACTTCTGGCTAAAAATGTCTTGGAACATTAGAATGCAGCATGAATGTTCTAGTAACTTCAAGTAAATGCATATTTTTCCTTTCAGCAACACCATTCTGTTGGGGTGTGTAAGCACAGGATGTCTGACGAATAATACCCATAGAACGACAAAATAATTCAACATTTTTTTGAATAAATTCCAATGCATTATCAGTACACAGAATTTTAATAGGCATAAAAACTGGGTTTTAATTTCAGCAAAGAAGAACTTAATAGTAGGCAAGATTTGTGATCTATCTTTCATCAAAACCAGCTAGGTAGCTCGAGAGTAATCATCAATGAACAAAATAGAGTATTTATTGCCTGAAAAACTTGGATCATGACAAAGACCCCATACATAAGCATGAACTAAATCAAAAATATTTTTGCTACCAATTTGGGATTTTTTGAGAAATACAGTTCTGGGCTGTTTGCCTAATTGACATGACTCGCACTAGAAACTGTGCATGCCTACACCAAAAATAACATGTTTTAATTTATCAGCTGATGGATGCCCAAGTCTATAATGCCACTGTAATGTAGAAACTGAAGAAGACAATACTAAAGCTAAAGCTATAGTTCCAATCCGTGTAATCATCCAGGTAGTAGAGTCTGTCAGGTCCTTCATGCCCCCACCAATCTTCATCCTCATGCGAAGGTCTTGAAAAACACATGTACCCGATACAAAGGTCAGACTACAGTTCAGATTACGTACAATTTTACTAACAGACAGCAAATTTACTAGAAAATTGGGCACATATAAAGCATATCGCAGAAGAACTTGAGCACATATATCACCAATTCCAGACACATCAAATTTGGATATGTCAGCAAGCATGTTGGATGCCGTTGAAGGCCTGCCTAGTGGCAAAAGGGTACACTCAGACTTATGGTATTGATTACTTTGAAACTTTTTTCTCATGTTTCAATGCTAAATTTTATGCGGGTTCTGCTATCTGTGGCAATCAATCTGGATTGGCCCCTTATCCAACTGGACGTCAAGAATGCCTTTCTTTATGGTGATCTCTAAGAGGAATTCTATATGGAGTAGGCCACCTGGGTTTGTTGCTCGGGGGGAGTCACACAAAGTTTGTCATCTCAAAAAGTCTATTTATGGACTCAAGTAGAGTCCACATGCCTGGTTTGATAAATTGAACATCACATTTAATTACCTTTACACATGTCTAAAGGCCAAAAGTACATTTTACACCATGTTTCTACTAGGAATGATATGCAATGTAACTACACCGTACTATGTTTGGTTGGACTGAATTGAGATTCATGTTTTCATTTGCTTTGTTTGGATGGCTCTAAAATTTATTAGTAGGTTCTTAGTCTGTTGGCCAAACTACAACAGTAATGGAGCCCAGTTTGATTTTCTTATTTTTGTATGTAACTTGGTGTTAGAATGTGGTTCGTAATCCAACTAAGGGTTACATCTACATCGAGCCAAACACAAGATGCTGGAAAATACATGCAGTTGCAACTGCAAACATCAGTTTGTAGCCCAACCAAACTAATCCTCTGTCTCATGAAAAAGTTGTAAAATAGGAGATTACTTGTACCTTTTGTGTATGAAACTAATGACAATGCAACACTTCTCCTACATCTTAAGATGATGAAAAGGAAAACCGTTATCATACTAAACATCTAAATACTATAAATCTCTTATGAAATTGATACATGGGACATTACAAGACTATCTCACAAAAATTGTGAAGGGTTAAAATTTGAGGAGGCTCACACTCCCTCACACAAAGTTACATGCATCAGAACCACCCAAAAAATCACCTATCCGCCTTCCGTCTCTGCAACCAGTCTCCCCTCTCATCCGTGCCACATGTCCCCCCCTCTCATCCCTGCTATCCCTGCCTATCTACCCCCACATGTCCCACCACCTTTCCTCTTGTTGTATTTTTTTAATTTTTTGAGATAGAGAAAAAGAGAAGAGGATAAAAGTGTGGAGGGAAGTAAGAGAAAAAGAGAATAAAGATCACACATCAAAATGGAAAATAGGGGCGTTAAAACAAAAAAAACAGGTGCCAAAAGACCAACAAGGGACCCAAAGGCACCATTAACTTATTTGGGTGTCAAGTACCCATGTTTAGGTGCACTTAACTATTAACTGGGCATCACTTCATGTGTCACTGGGTGTCAATTAATTTCATTATGTTTTGGACGCTATTATCTTGTTTGGGTGTCAATTACCTATTTTTGGGCGCACATACCCATTCTTTGGGTGTCATTTTATGTGTTAATGAGATGTTTATTAAGTTTATCATGTTTTGAATGTCATTAACTTGTTTTGAGTTTAATAGCACACCCAAAACATGATGAACTTAATCAACTTACCATTAATACATAAAATAACTCCCAATGAATGGACAAGTGCGCCCAAAAATGGGTAATTGACACCCAAAACAGATAATGACGCTCATAACTTAGAAACTTAATCAACACCCAGGGGGACATGAAGTGACATCCAATGATGAGTAAGTGCATCTAAACATGGATAATTGACACCTAAAATAAGTTAATGATGTTGAAAACATGATGGACTTAATGAACGCCCAGTAATACACAAAATAACGCCCAATGAATGGATAATTGTGCCCCAAAATTGATAATTGACACCTAAAATAAGAAAATGGTGCCCAAAACTTAATGAAATTAATCAAAGTCCAATAGCACATGAAATGATGCCAATGAATGAGTAAGTATACCCAAACATGCGTAATTGACACCCAAAATAAGTTAACAACACTCAAAACATGATGAACTTAATCAACGCCCAGTAACACATGAAATGACACCCAACGAATGGATAACGACGCCCAAAAATGGACAATTGATACCCAAGCCCAAAACTTAATAAAGTTAATCAACATGTAGTAGAACATGAAATGACAACAATGAATGAGTAAGTGTGCCCAAACATGAGTAACTGACACCCAAAACAAGTTAATGGCACCCAAAACATGACGAGCTTAATCAACGCCCAATAACACACACAATGACACTCAATAGATGGATAAAGTCGCCCAAAAAATGGATAATTGGCACCCAAAACAAGATATTGACACCCAAAACTTAATGAAGTTAATCAACATTTAGTAGCACATGAAATGACGCCAATGAATTAGTAAGTGCACCCAAACATGATTAACCGACACCCAGAACAAGTTAATGGTGCCAAAAACATGATGAACTTAATCAACACAGCCAGTAACACATGTAATGACACCAGTGAATGGATAATGATGCCCAAAAATGGATATTTGACACCCAAAATAAGATAATGGTGCCCAAAACTCAGTGAAGTCTAGTTGCACACGAAATGACGCTAATGAATAAGTGCACCAAAACATGAGTAATTGACACAAAAATAAGTTAATGATGCCCAAAATATGATGAACTTAATCAACACCCAGTAGCACATACAGTGACACCCAATAAATGGATAACTGTGCCCAAAAATGAATATTTGACACCCAAGCAAGATAATGGTGCCCAAAACTTAATGAAGTTAATCAACATCTAGTAGCACATGAAATTGGCACCTAAAATAAGTTAATTGATACCCAAAATTAGTTACCAGTGCCAAAAACTTAATGGTCTTAATCAACTTTATTTAACTAGTGAATGGGTAAGTGACATACAATCACTTCCCTTCTTTTTTCTTTTTACTTCCCTCCTCAAATATATCAACATCAGTCTTGTTGGAATACATTTTCTATAACTAATGATTTTTATTTCGTCAAAAATTCATCATGAATTAATATTTATTTTTGTATTGCTATGTTAATGAGAAAAAAATTATCCACAATATACAAAACTCATTTTTTATTATGTATCATTTCTTCTCTAAAGTATATCAAAATTAGTCTTGTTGGATTGTATGTTTTTATAACAAAACTAGTGGTTTTATTTAGTTAAAAAATTCATCACGAATTAATAGTTATAAGAAAAACAAAGTTTTCTCTCTTATTCCTCTATCCCACATATTTATCACTCCAATCAACACTCACGCCATCCAAAAATTACCCTGAAATGCCATTGACAGCTGACCGCCTGCCAATACCACTATTAAAAAAGACAAAACTTTTTAACTCTCTATAAACTACCCTTCTCCCTACGCATCAGTGTGCGTGAGTGGTTTACACGTGTGACCAACACATTTTTGAATTGTAAAATAGGTCCCAAGACTTTACTTTGATAGCACTAGGGGTTGTACTTTGGTGGAGTACAATCTGACTTATGCCCCACCTGTCCACAATAGAGTAGACTAAGAGAAAACATATCTTCTTTCCCTCCACCTAGATTCTAGTATGTTGTTTTGCCAATTTCACCTTACCTTCTTGTTTATCTACATGTAAAGGGCTGTGAGTAAAGAAAACCAAAAAAAAAAATCTGGAACAAGTAGTTATATCCATTATCTACAACTCTGAAGAAAATGTGGCTAAACTTTTTTTATACCCTACTCATTTACAACTTTGTATGTATCAAAATGTTTTAGTAAGACTGTGCAAGGTGTTGAAATTCCACAGATGTCAGAAAGGCACAATTTGCTTGGGACTTTGTCCACCATTTTTTCCTATATTTTGTTTGGTTAGATCATTTCTTGATCAGCCAAACCATTATATTTGGAAAGAAGTCACATTCTTGGAAATACTATAAAACAAATAGTATAAAATTTTGGTAATTATTGGTATAGTTAGTAGTCAGAAATATTGATATGAAAATTTGAAGTAAACTAGATGATAAATAAACATTTGAGACCAAAATGGTATACCATTGTACTAGTATTATTTTATAAGAAAATTCATACACTAACATGAATGTCTGAGTAAGGAACAATTGTTAAATTTTGTTATGCTCTTCATATGTGGAAATTGACTGAGATGATCTGCAGATGAGAGTTCTCGCAAGATGTCTTGAACATCATTAGGACTTTATAGCAACAATCATCTCTAAACACACAACTGATCTAAAAGGGGGTGTTTTTTGAACGACAACTCTTTTTTATTTCTTATCTGTCAAATATGCTTCATAATTTTTGTTTTTCCTCACACATTGAATTCCACACCCTCTCCTCTCCCCCTAATGATTATTCCCTTATCACATTCTATCCTAGCTACACATATCATATCTCCAAGGCAAAGTGTGATTTTACTACACATCAATTTTGTAAGAGATTAATACTAGATTTTACCTAACCTAAGATGTAATAATCACCACCCACGAAAGGATGTGTATTAGGAAAGTATAACTTTAGGATCAAACTCTAAGGACAACCCTATTAATAATCTTATTAATTTAATCCAATCAGGTCAAAATTAATATTTAATAACAAACAATTTGATTGTTGATTAATATAATTGCAAAGATATTAAATCCGAATCAAGAAAGGTGTAAATTAATATTAAAAACATTATTGTAGATTAGGTTTCACCTTCAAATCCTACATCCTCTCTCTTGCATTGCATCTTCACTCGTATAACAATTAGATTGGAGCCAATAAAATCCATATACTTTTTATTATGGAATTCATAAAGACGGATTTCCCAGTAGGTTTGATGCCTCCTTACCTACAGATCTTGAATTCTTCACCTTGGAGAATGTCCTTCCAGTGTCTTATGTTTGGTAAAATAACAATGAAATGATATTTAAATCCTAGTTTTTAATATTCTTAGGCCTAAAATTATGACCAACATGTAAGGTATGTAGCTAATCTATAAAGCATGCATCAACCAGTTAATTATCAATCAAATAGTGCATACAAACAACAATTTATGAAATAAAATCACAAACGATAGGAACATGGATTAATACCCACACCCCAATGAGGAAAGTACTTGTTCACGGTAGGAATTTAATCACAAGCATAGAAAGGAGAAGAAGAAGTCAGTACTACTGGGGTTACAGGGACATAAGGCATGATCTTCAGATAACAAGCAACACTGTGGAAAACAAGCATAACCTTAGGGTAGACATTGTCCTTTCCTTCTTCTCTGCACTCTAGGGCCTAAAAAATTATGATCTCAATAGTGGGGAAACCACTACTAATTAGGTCAAAAATCCTCTTATACTTACACTATTTCTCCCACCGATCAGTCATTAAGTGGCTAGACACCACACTATCATGCACTGGAAAAAGGTCAGCCACTTGATAGACTAATAGATGTTGAACTCTCAAGACAACCAAGTAGGTGACCTACATATGGGTCAATCAAATGGATGTGTGTTTGAAATCCCTATTTTGCGAGTCCAGGTAGCAAGTCAATGACTCATTGACCCAATTAGTCGATTGGCTGCTGATGAGATTATGAAGAACTTCTCAACTGACTAACTCAACTAGGTGAGTTGTCAATTGAGTTGTAGTTGGGGATAGAGCTACAATGACTAATTAGATGACTAGTGCCTGAATCGATCGATTGAAAGATTCTCAAGTTATTGACATTTTCACCTACTAGGTGGATTGGTCGACTGGGATAACTAGTCACATGACTCAAAGTGACAATGCTTAAACATTGAAGATACAACCCAACTGGTCAACTAGATCATCTAGTCACCCAATTGGGAGTTCCTACAAGTGCTGAATCACCTCTATCACATCAGATAATCTCCCAATTCTTGTAGATGATGGAGAATATTCCACTTGCCCTTGATCATGCATGAATCATCATTTCTAGGGTCCTTGAGCCAATTTGGTACAATTCTTATAAATGAACAGGAGTTCCTCATTCAAAATGTCTTACAAATGTGAATAAGATGAATAAACACTAATTAAGTGTAGAAAAACAATAAGTGCATGAAATGAATGAAATTTTAATATAAGTATGCAAAAAAAATGATGCATCAAGGGCATACTAGGATAGAAAATACTCATAAATTCCCACTCTAGACACACTCTTGATAAAGGACCCATAAGCATGTTGTGGGACATAGTATATGAACGACAAGTTTGAGTCAATCAGTAGGGGGAGATGGGGGAACTAGAGCTAGGTCTATTTTGTCTATATCCCAATGTAGAGTGCATGGTTTCAAGGATTTAATTGGGGGGTTTGAGTTACACTAACGTGAATATGCAAGAAGGAAATGCAAGTATGAAACCCATATTAAATCTACAAAAGTAAAACTAACTAGAAAATTAAGAGTAAAATGAACATCAATGTAAGATCTATACTAATTGACACTAAGAAAGTCAAGAGAAAGAACTAACTACACTAAGAAGTCAACTATCTAATAAAACACAAGTCATCACAACAATAACCAACTAACATGAACAATCATTTGAACCAATTTAGCTAAGGAAAACTAGCTATTAAGAAGGAAAATTAGGATTTTAGCAAGTAATGGAGGCAGTTGGCTTTTTGGAAGGAATGTAACATCGACCATGTTGAAGAGTATATCCAAGCACATACATATAACAATTAATCTATTAAACAAAACAACATGGAATGGTGTAGGCTATGAATCCTAACCTATTAGTTAACCATGAGTGTCATGGTGGTATGTAGAGGGACTAGTACCTATCACTTCCCATCCAACCTTATGAGGTTATTTAGAATAAGGAATAGTTAAATATTACTCTAAGTCATCCAAGTCTAAATTTCTATGATTTGTTCTCCTAATACACTTTGTGGTAAGAGGTGGTATGGGGGTGTAGGAGAAGGGTTTTTCACCTCCTATTACCCCCATCCAACCTCTTAACATGATATTTGATAAGTGCATATGGGGGAACATAGCTCGATACTTAGATCTCTCACCTAGATCAAGGGAAATGGGGAAAGAAAGGGGATTGAGGGGAATCTCGCTATAGTTCCTCTAAGGAACATAAAAGTTTCTCCACTAAAAGCTCAACATCACCCATTTTTCTATGCCTTTGATGATTCCATAGCTCAAACAACCAAACCAAGAGGTCAGTAAAGAGAACAAGTAATAATGTAGCCATTGTCAATGAAATTAAAGTATCTAATAAGTTTCCCCAACCTAGTATCAAAGGTACATATTTTGCTCCCAAACAAACCAAAAAGGGCATTTATCTACTCTTAGTAATAAATTATAAAATAAGAGGGAGAGGAATATAGAAACTCCATGGATGTGGATGGAGAAGCTTCGCTCTTCACCTACAACATCCCCAATCACGAACTCCTACTCCAAGTAATTGAAAGGACATGGAACTGGAGTGGATTTTGTCAAGACCCTAGAAAACTAGGGTTGGGGTGGAAAATGGAAGAAAATAGAGAGTGAGGTAGAGGGGAGTAGGTTGCTCCTATAAAGGCTGGGAGGAGCTAACCTTCGAATCCTAACCGCCGCTATTGTATATATAGTAGCCTAGGGTTAAGTAGGGATAAAGTGGTAAAACTAGTAGTGGGAATCATTAGGGTTAGTTGGGTAGCACATATGTGGTGGTCACCACATCTGTGGTGGGTAGGTTAGGGCATGATCATGGTAGAGGGGAATGTTCATTCTAGAGGAAGTAAAATGTTAGAAGTGAAGTTTTTGAAGCTTGGTGTTATGGCTGTTTTGGGTACTACAGTTGTGTGGTTGTTAGGGTAGAATGGTCGTGGCTGTCACCATGACCGTGGTGGATGGAGGAGGGGGGATTCATGACTCGAACACTATTGTTTTGGCTAGCACGGATGTGGTGGGTCTATCCTACCACAACCATTTTTCTTAGAACAACCATGGTGGCTCGAGTGTCCTAGTATTGAGAGGATCTGTTACATCACTGAATTTTGGAGGTATTGTAGCACATCCATGGAGAAATACCAAGGCTATTTTGAGGCTTTTCCATGCACAAGAGTGTTGAAATTGGCTATCCATGGTGTTCTTTACTCAACTTTGATCCTTGGACACTTGGGGTAGGTTGGATTTAACTTTGATGACTCCTTAGAATGTGTTGGATTTCTAGGAATCATCTCTCTCTCCTCCTTCCATCAATTTGTACCAAAGTACCCATAAAAACATGCAAAGAGAACCCAAAAGTGTATTTTACAACAAACCAATTATTAGGAATGCAACATGCAATATGAAACATCTAGATGCAAATAGAGATAAAAAAGACACAAGATGGAGACCCAATCTAAGGATCCATCAATATAGATGCATCAAACAAACCCAAAATTAGATGTTGCTTATCCTTGAGTTACAAACAATTAGAGAAAATCTCTAAATAATATTAACACCATTTTCCTACATCTCTCTGTTAATCATGATTTTATCCCCACAACCAAACATGGAAAAATAACCTTAACCTCCTAGAATCACACAAATATTTTTTTCTCTATCTTTATTCCCAATTCAAATACATGTTTTCATGTCAAAATCTCTGACATCATGCAAAAATAAGAAAAATAAAGGTTAACCCATAATCAATGAGAATGCACAAAGTCCACACTAGGGTGTAAAATGCAAAAACAAACATATAATGCACCCCTGCGTCAAAATTAGAGTGAAGGGAGGTGTGGAAGGAAGAATGCAAATCTCTCCTCTATTGAACTTGAAATTGCATTAATTTGTGCAAATCGTTACATTGCAAAAATTTTCTTTTTCTTTTTGTGCCCATCGACATCTTTTCTTTATTTTGGTGATACACCTCTATTACATAGAGACGAGTATGGAATAAGAAAATATAAGAGAGGGGGGTGGTGTGCCACCCTAGTATTAAGGTTTATCATACCCAATGAATGTTTTTCATTTGTTTTTGGTAGATGTGATGTAAGAAGATTGAAGAAGAAGTGTAGAAGGGTTTGAATCATGCAAATCTTATTTATTAATTTTTACTTTTTAAGTCCGTTCTTTACATTCACTTCGTTTAAATTTCATAAATGAAAATTCGACAAGTAAGCTACACTAATCAGTGAGAGTCACATTACCTTTGATTTTTATCAGTCCCATGCAAATTTCCATCATTTTTAGGGACCACAAAGATTAAGACAGTGGAAGTGGTATAATGTGAGAACCCGTTACACTAAACGAGATTACTCAAAACATAAAACACAATCAATCACCAATTAACCACATACCAAAAAATATGGGTAAATTAAAACTGATTTCAACGTCAGCACCCGCTCAGAAACATTTGCATAAGAGCCCAACATCTTTCTAATATACATACTATGCCAAGAATTTAATACAAATTGTTCTATCATCTTAGCCACAACATATATACACAGGAGAATAATATTTGTATATGCCACACAACAAACATTAACATGCTAACAAAATTTTGATTCATTTGAAACACCATATACAAACTTTTCCTGCCCGAACCTGAGAGTACAAGGACGACTCTAGGGCACACTAGACATCTAATCAACTTTCTCAAAGATTCATTACTATAGCTCCTCTTTGCTGCCACATGTTTGTTTTCATCACTTCCGATTACCTAAAAAATGTGGCGAACCACAAGGATGAGACCCATGTCCTAACAAGAGATATAACCTCCAACAACACTTATTGATCACAACATTTTAAGTAATTAAATAGTTTAAGTAGTTTATCAGATATAACAAATAGGCTCAATAGCAGGGATGATTGACATAATACATAAAGGAGTATATAATAATTATCATCATTAGCCAGACTATCAACCTTTATCTTATTGACAATATAAGCAATTCAGTAGCATATGCATATATAGCATCATGAGCAAGTCTAGTAACATAGAATCTCTATCATTATGAATAAGTCTAGCCACATAAGAATATATAACAACATTAGCATGTCTAATAGGTTGAGCATATTAACATCATAAGAAGAGCTAACAACATAAGAACAACTATGTGCATAAGCATGATTAGCAGTATATGCATATCTAGTAACAAAGGCATGGCTAGCATGCTAAACATAACTATCAACATGAGGTATCTAGCATCATGATTATAATCAACAGTAGCAATATAGTTATCAACATAAACATGCCGACTATATGTATGCATCTACAATCTTAAACATATCCACAACATAAGTACATCTACTATCTCTTAATTGCACTAAGCATCATCTTTATGTAAAGATAACAAACAAGGGTTATCATCCAATGTGAAACGTCGTGTATAACCCTAACCAAATATGCTACACGGCTATATTACATATTTTATTGCACCTTGGGGAATTTGAATCGTATCATTCAAAGTCCAACCGACCCCTACGAAGGGCTATTTGGTTCCGTACAAGATCTAGGAGTGTCAGTATCCTAAGATCTCTTCCCCTCGGTTAGTACGAGTAAAAAGGCAGTGACATATCAATCAAAGCTGCCACCATAGTAACATATAGTCAAGCTGCCAACCACTAGTCTACCCTTGGTATAGGTCACAACACTAGAAACCAGGGTATACAAACCCAATCACTGAGGTACAACCAAAGTTGTCCTCTAATCACATCATGTTATAATCACCGAGACATGACTGCAACCATTCTCAATTACATCAGTTGTATGAGGCATGACCATAGCCAACCTCCACAATCTGCATTGTGGATGACAAGGATATATCCTCAACCTTCCACCCCCACATACTCAACAGTATGTACTCCGAGTTTCCCTTAGGAATACTCATTTCACCATCCAGCAAGTTCTAACACCGAAGATGGCTCTATGGCACAGAGAACTACATGATTGGAGTTGCACTTGATTAGTTATGCCAATTGGGTGAATTAAGGCTGCATCAAACAAGTGGGCATACAAACCCTAATTCACTTCTAGAAAGCATATAAATACCACAACTTTTAAAAGATATAAAAATGTGTGAAACATAATTTTTCATCTCATCATCACATGGTACTATTCACTTGCCATTCATGAGACACACTAGTCATCATACTATCACAAAATATAAATCCTTTTCACAATATCATAGGGTATCAACCCTTATCAACATAAGAGAATTATGCCTCATTCAGGGCTCAACCATGCCCAAAGGTCATTAAGACCATCATACTATCATAGGATATAAATCCTTTTCACAATATCACAAGGTATCAACCGTTATGAACACAAGAGGATTACACCCCATTTAGGGCTCAACCATGCCCAAAGCTCATTAAGACCATCATATTATTCCCTGCAAGATCATCATTATCTTTGCATGCCTTATAACAAGGCTCAACAACATCACTTACATATAATACATTGGATCAACACAATATTACATTAATGAGCTAGGAGATATTCATAAACAATCATAACATGATTATATTAACATTAAGAACATTCCTTTATTACATCAACATGCAAGGAATCTAGATATGATTAACCCTCATCATATTCATAATGCACATGTTTAGCATAAGAAAGTATCAACCATGTGGCTATGATAACCACCAATTAACATATTAAGGTTATGATCATATTAAGGAGGTTATTCCACCATATTACATCATATAAGAATGTTAAACATGAATACTCATCTTTATCTATTTGCATTATAGTTAGGTTCAACATGATACATTATATCAATGTTACTAATCAACACTTATACCCAAACCCTAACTCACGACATCCCCATTGGATCATGGATGCATAAGGTGAATAATCACCATCACATTCCATACTATTCTAAATTATGAACCCACACATAAATCAATGTGTAACCATTGGGTTATAGCATAGTAGGGTTTCGACAATAGTAATAGAGTACTCCATGATTGCATTAGTCATTCAAGGACTATTCATACCCAATTACCATCATTTAGTTATATTAAAGCTAGGTATATAAAGATATACCTCATTAGGGTTACATATGAACACAATATGGTTATCATCCCTTCTTTTCATATGAGTGAATAGGTAAAACTACCTTATTAAGGGTAACCCTCCATTTGTTCCATCATCTTTCAACCCATATCTCCATATCACTATGTCACCCAGAACCATTGGATGTTTTAAAAGGTAAGACCATTGGTTGTTTACATAAGTAAACACCTTGGATAAACCACCTATGAAGTCCTTGATTTATTCTCTAGAAAGAGTCACCATCTAACCCTAGAAATCCCTTTATTAACAACACAAAAAGTTCCATTAAGAATAGGGTAAAACCCATAATCGACTATTCAGTTAAAATAAGCCATCCATTGTCAACAAGTAAGCTCCTTAAGTTGATCATATAAAGGAAACCATCTAAATCATATTATTAGGACCAAAATATTACATTAGCCATCATTCCACTTTATTGGAGGAATAAACATCAGATCTTGACCATTGGGTCAAGATCATATGTTAAAACCATAAATTACAGTATAGATCTGACCATTGCATCAAGTGACCCAAGAAACCATTGGTCTAAGGCTTAATTGATGCTACAACTACAATGCTTACCTCAACATAGGTTGTAGAGACCTGATACACCATCATTAGTGACCATTAAATCACCATAGGTTGTTATATCAACATTATATTCATTAATCAACATCAAATATTAAGCTAATGTCATCATTGATTGATAACATCAGTAGGGTACTTAATAGTTGATCATTAAACTTCTAATTGATCCAAAACCTGACCTAAGGGGGTGACCATAGGTTGTCACCATAATCTGGCACCTTTGATATCGACCATCAGTTGTCATGAAGACAACACCATATGGTTGTTACAATGGTACCATCATCAGGTCATGGGTTTATAGAAGAAATCAACTTAAAACCCTAAAATTGACCATTGGTTGATAGGTGCTTAGCACCATAGGTTGTCAAACCAACCTGATCCAAGTCATATTATACCTTAGGAATAACATAAAAATGATCACATGTTCATCTAGAACTGAAATCAGAATAGGAAACATTATGAAAACTAAAATCCAAGTCCAACATAACGTTTTAGTGCATGAATCATCATTTTCAAGCAAGAACATGAGCTAGCAAGCTTATGGTAAGCTATAAATGTGGAGCAAGTTATAAAACTTGCCTCTAATTAGAAGATCAAAACCCCACAAAGAAGAAAACTTGAGTAGGTTGGGTAGAAAATCCAAGAAAAAGCTATGAACTCGTCCATCTAGCACCTTTCTTCATCAAATGAGCAAACCCTAAGCATAAGGAGCAAGAAAGGTAAGATTTTAGAGCAATTTCTACCATGGAAAAAAAAGGTTCCGACCTGGATAAAGGTATAAGGAAGGATAAAAAAGAAATAAATGAAGGAAATAAGGGGATTCTTACTCTTTTAGTCCAAGATCACTAGAAGGAAGCTTTTTAAGCCCTAAAAGGAAGTCAATTGCAACCCTAGATCCTATTTCCAAGAAGGTCTGCACTTTCTTCTTCCTTGGATAGGAAAATTTGCAGAAGCACAGAGGGAGAATGAGGTTGGGAGAACGAGGGAGGTGGTGGAGAGCAAATGGCTCTTTTTGGTGCTTAGGGATAAGTATATGAAACTTTAAGATAAAGAAAAAGAAAAAGTTGAAGTTCTAGTATCTAACCAAGTGTCCATGGCCTTAATTTATTAAGAATATAGAAGCACACACACAAGAAGCTCCCCCACCACATATATATACATGCTTAGCTTTCCTTTGTCGAATTTCCCAGCCAATCAAATAATTCATTAGTTGATAGCTACTAAAGGTAGCTCATCTGTGAAGGTGTAAACCCTAAAATACCCTTGGAGAAAACAACTTCAAACCAATGATTAAATAGATTCCCCATGGATAAAAAAGCTCAATAATTATGATAGAATATCCAAGGAACATAATTCAAGTGATAAATTGCAAAGAAAACCTCTCAGTTGGATAAATTGTAGAAAAGTCCAAAATGTGCATAAAATTGCATAACTTGCTCAAACAATGTCCAAATTGGACCAAATTTGAAACTTAAGCTTGTCTTATGATTTGAAAGCATATAAAAAGGTTATATTAGGGTTATATGAATTAAATTATGGTAATTAAGCTTATTCAACTCATTAAGCAAGTTTAGGGCCCTTCCAACTATAAACCCCCAATAGGGATTTCACCCCCGAAATCCAAGGTAAACAAAGATGGTTACTTCCTCTGCACCTCATCCTATTACCTTCATATGGTTACTTTCATATCATGGTGATGTCGCATCATTCATACATATATCATCTTGGGTCAACACAAAACCCCCCCACATAAGAAGACAATTGCAAATATGGAACATAGAAACTTGTTGTGCCACCTATACAAATCTAATAGTAACTTTCAACTTTGGGACTCAATTGTAATCTTGAACTATTATATATGTTGTATCATGTATCACTCAGAGGCCACACTCACTGGATCTTAAAAAACATAGAACATCAGGTATCCATTATCATATGCAACTTTACAAGGTTTCATCTCTATGCTCCTTTAATGGTTGTTGTAATCAACAACTCAATCTACCATGTAGGCACCCCCTAGTTTTCAAGAACTTATGTGGAATATGTTTTTAGAGGATTCTCCAATCATCTCAATGGTGGAATGACCATCTATTTGGTTGAAGAATCATACACTTGTATATAACTATTAACAAATATAACTTCCTGATTGACCTTGTTAGGGGTGGATCAATGACATTGTCTTCATCTTATCAGGATTCACATAACATACTTAACAGAGGTATCATAACTCATAGAGGATACTATAGTCAACCCACAACTCACTCTTGTTCAACTTTTCTCATAGCTAGTGCTGCTTCGACAACCCTAAGGTTTTTCAAGAAATATTGATCATATTTTTGACCATATTCAAAATACTTTGACATGTCATCATTCAAATCTTGCTACAACTTGTAAGACATTACTTGAACACTATATTCCTCCTATTCATAAATTCTATTGGTACATTGGCTAGTCTAAATATCATAACTCTAAACTCATCATGGTCATGTGAATTATGTCATCCAATCTAACTCTTCTGCATTGATATTTGATCATAGGTTTATCTTATAGGAATACAGTATCACATATCTACTGACCAACAAACCATCTATCCTTGATAGTGGCCTTGCCCAACTATCACTGAACCATACTCAACATTATAGAATCACTTTTTTTAAACAACATTTAGAGGGTCATCATCAACTCTCTCTCTAAGGGAGAGGAATACTTGGAAAGTTCATTTAATAAACATCTCCAACCTTCACATATTTCTTATACTGTTGATACATCTTGGATACTAGGATTCATTACCTTGGTATCCACCTCATGTGCTATAAGGAACTCACATTTTTATCTCATCTACTCTTACCATCATAACAAATTTCAAAACATATAAGAGGAGTCTCCCAAATTATTGAAAAGCTCAAAAGAAATATCATCACAAACTTTATGATCTTGGAACCATAGTCCAAACAACCCTATGCTATAATAAGCTATCCACCCTCATGTTTACAATGAATACACACATACAAAGTGACAATGATCCACTTGAAAGATGTGCCCTGGAAAAGAAAGACACAAAGGGAAACACACTTCCCACATCGTAGCAACATTGTTCAAGGGTCACTAGCAAAAATGGTAACCAATTCTATTTTCATTATGTAGGTTACAACTTCTAATGTATCATTTTACCTTTTTCATTTCGGGTTCCTTGCCATTAGCATAGGAACCATCATGATTAACATGTCTCATTACTCCTTCCTTGATGACTATTTATCCCACTAGTATATGTTCTCTTATTTTATTATGTTTTTCAACCACTTATCAACATGTAAATCATCATATTCTTCATTTTCTTCATTAAACATGGATCATCTCCCTTAATTTCTTTCACATGCCATGCTTATTTACATTAACACTTTCTTACACACATAGGTTGGTTCTAAGATTAACTCAGGTTCCACCTTATTCCTTTGTCATTGTTCCCATTTATCTTCTCATTTTGTACTTGTTATAGGAGTTCTTTACATCTTATGTGGATTTCATACCTTGATTCACTTTATAAGCATAGACTTATCTGTCTTTTATTTTATTATCTTCTTGAATCACATCTTCAAGAACTCCTCTTTTTCTAATTTGTATTCAGATTTAGATTTCATGGTGTTGTATCTTTCTCTTATAGTTACCAAAAATTCAAGTTTTGATAGATAATGATGCAATTCTCATCTTCTTTAAGGTAGGATTGAGATATTCACGATGAAGGGCTATTCGATTCCGTACAAGATCTAGGAGTGCCGGTATCTTAAGATCTCTTCCCCTCTATCAGTACGAGTAAAAAGATAGTGACATATCAGTCAAAGATACCACCACAACGACATATAGTCAAGCTGCTAACCACTAGTCTGCCCTTGGTACATGTCATGACACTAGAAACTAGGGTATACAATTCCAATCACTGAGATACAACCATAGTTGTCCTCTAATCACATTATGTTATAATCACCGAGACACGACCGCAACCGTTCTCAATCACATAAGATGTATGAGGCATGACCATAGACAACCTCTACAATATGCATTGTGGACGACAAGGATATATCCTCAACCTACCATCCCCACATACTCAATAGTATGCGCTCCGAGATTCCCTTAGGAATACTCATTTCACCATCCAGCAAGTTCTGACACTGAAGATGGCTCTACGACACATGACACTACACGATTAGAGTTGCACTTGATTAGTTATGCCAATTAGGTGAATTAAGGCTGCATCAAACAAGTGGACATACAAACCCTAATTCACTTCTAGCAAGCATCTAAATATCACAACTTTTAAAAGATATAAAAACGTGTGAAAAATAATTTTTCATCACATGGTACTATTCACTTGCCATTCATGAGACACACTAGTCATCATACTATCACAAAATATAAATCCTTTTTACAATATCACAGAGTATCAACCCTTATCAACATAAGAGGATTACAACTCATTCAGGGCTCAACCATGCCCAAAAGTCATTAAGACCATCATACTATCATAGGATATAAGTCTTTTTAACAATATCACAGGGTATCAACCCTTATGAACAAAAGAGGATTACAACCCATTTAGGGCTCAACCATGCCCAAAGGTCATTAAGACCATCATATTATTCCCTGCAAGATCATCATTATCTTTTCATGCCTTATAACAAGGCTTAATAACATCACTTACATATAATACATCAGATCAACACAATATTGCATTAATGAGCTAGGAGATATTCATAACCACCAATTAACATATTAAGGTTATGATCATATTAAGGAGGTTATTCCACCATATTCCATCATATAAGAATGTTAAACATGAATACTCATCTTTATCTATTTGCATTAGAGTTAGGTTCAACATGATACATTATATCAATGTTACTAATCAACACTTATACCCAAACCCTAACTCACGTCATCCCCATTGGATCATGGATGCATAAGGTGAATAATCACCATCACATTCCATACTATTCTAAAGTATGAGCCCACACATAAATCAAGGTGTAACCATTGGGTTATAGCATACTAGGGTTTCGACAATAGTAACAGAGTACTCCATGATTGCATTAGTCATTCAAGGACTATTCATATCCAGTTACCATCATTTAGTTATATTAAAGCTAGGTATATAAAGATATACCTCATTAGGGTTACATATGAACACAATATGGTTATCATCCCTTCTTTTCATATGAGTGAACAGGTAAAAATACCTTATTAAGGGTAACCCTCCATTTGTTCCATCATCTTTCAACCCATATCTCCATACCACTATGTCACCTAGAACCATTGGATGTTTAAAAGGTAAGACCATTGGTTGTTTACATAAGTAAACACCTTGGATAAACCACCTATGAAGTCCTTGATTTGTGCTCTAGAAAGAGTCACCATCTAACCCTATACATCCCTTTATTAACAACACAAAAAGTTCCATTCAAAGTAGGGTAAAACCCATAATCGACTATTCAGTTAAAATAAGCCATCCATTGTCAACAAGTAAGCTCCTTAAGTTGATCATATAAAGAAAACTATCTAAATCACATTATTAGGACCAAAATATTAAATTATCCATCATTCCACTTTATTGGAGGAATAAACATTAGATCTTAAGCACCCAAGTACTGAGATTAGGCAGTATGCACCATGTTTTTGTGTCACGTTCCTAACTTAGACATCATCCTAGTCTTAAGTCCTAGTGTCCCTGTAGACTCAATGAACCTAAAGCTCTGATACAAACTTGTGAGAACCCGTTACACTAAATGAGATTACTCAAAACATAAAACACAATCAATCACCAATTAACCACATACCCAAAAATATGGGTAAATTAATACCAATTTCAACGTCAGCACCCGCTCAGAAACATTTGCATAAGAGCCCAACATCTTTCTTATATCCATACTATGCCAAGAATTTGATACAAATGGTTCTATTATATTAGCCACAACATATATACACATGAGAATAATATTTGTATATGCCACACAACAAACATTAACATGCTAACAAAATTTTGATTCATTTGAAACACCATATGCAAACTTTTCCTGCCCGGGCGTGAGAGTACAAGGACGACTCTAGGACACAATAGACATCTAATCAACTTTCTCAAAGATTCATTACTATAGCTCTTCTTTGCTGCCACATGTTTGTTTTCGTCACTTCCGATTACCTAAAAAAAATGTGGCAAACCACAAGGGTGAGACCCATGTCCCAGTAAGAGATATAATGTCCAACAAAGCTTATTGATCACAACATTTTAAATAATAAAATAGTTTAAGTAGTTTAATCAGATATAACAAATAAGCTCAATAACAGGGATGATTGACAGAATACATAAAGGAGCAGATAATAGTTATTAGACAGACTATCACCCTTTATCTTGTTGACAATATAAGAAATTCATTAGAATATGCATATCTAGCATCATGAGCAAGTATAGTAACATAGAATCTCTATCATTATGAATAAGTCTAGCCACATAAGCATAGCTAACAACATTATCATGTCTAATAGGTCGAACATATTAACATCATAAGAAGAGCTAACAACATAAGCACAACTATCTACATAAGCATGATTAGCAGTATATGCATCTCTAGTAGCAAAGGCATGGCTAGCATGCCAAACATAACTATCAACATGAGGTATCTAGCATCATGATTATAATCAGTAGTAGCGGTATAGTTATCAACATAAGCCTGGCTACTGTATGTACACATATACAATCTTAAGAATATCTGCAAAATAAGTATATCTACTATCTCTTAATTGCACTAAGAATCATATTTATGTAAATATAACAAATAAGGGCTATCATCCAATGTGAAACGTCGTGTATAACCCTAAACAAATATGCTACATGGATGTAATACAATATAGATTTGACCATTGCATCAAGTGACCCAAGAAACCATTGGTCTAAGGATTAATTGATGCTACAACTACAATGATTAACTCAACATAGGTTTTATAGACCTGATCCACCATCATTAGTGACCATTAAATCACCATAGGTTGTTATATCAACACTATATTCATTAATCAACATCAAATATTAAGCTAATGTTATCATTGATTGATAACATTAGAAGGGTACTTAATGGTTGATCATTAAACTTCTAATTGATCCAAAACCTGACCTAAGGGGGTGTTGTCACCATCATCTGACACCTTTGATCTCGACCATCAGTTGTCATGTAGACAATACCATAGGGTTGTTGCAATGGTACCATCATCGGGTCATGGGTTTATTGATGAAATCAGCTTAAAGCCCTAAAATTGACCATTTGTTGATTGGTTCTTAGCACCATAGGTTGTCAAACCAACCTTATCCAAGTAATATTATACCTTAGGAATAACATACACATGATCACAGGTTCATCTAAAATTGAAATTAAAATAGGGAACATTATAAAAATCGAAATCCAAGTCAAGCACAACTTTTTAGTGCATGAATCATCATTTTCAAGCAAGAACATGCGCTAGAAAGCTTATGGTAAGCAATAAACGTGAAGCAAGTTATAAAACTTGCCTCTAATGAGAAGATGAAACCCCACATAGAAGAAAACTCGAGCAGGTAGGCTATAAAATCCAAGAAAAAGCTATGAACTCGTCCATCTAGCACCTTTCTTCATCAAATGAGCAAACCCTAAGCATAAGGAGCAATAAAGGTAGGGTTTTAGGGATTTAGAACAATTTATACCATGGAACAGCAAGGTTATGACCTAGAGAAAGGTAGGATTAAGGATAAAAAAGAAATAAATGGAGGAAAAAGGGAATTCTTACTCTTTTAGGCCAAGATCACTAGAAGGAAGCTTTTTAAACCCTAAACGGAAGTCAATTGCAACCCTAGATCCAATTTCCAAGAAGGTCCCCACTTTCTTCTTCCTTGGACAGAAAAATTCATAGAAGCATAAAGGGAGAACGAGGTTGCAGAAATAGGGAAGTGGTTGAGAGAAAATGGCTTTTTTTTGTGCTTAGGGATAAGTGTATGAAACTTTAAGATAAAGAAATAGAAAAAGTTGAAGTTCTAGTATCTATCCAAGTGTCCATGGCCTTAATTTATTAAGAATATAGAAGCACACACACAAGCAGCTCCCTCACCATCTATATAGACCTGATTAGTTTTACTTTGTCTAATTTCCCAGCCAATCAAATAATTCATTAGTTGATAGCTACTAAAGGTAGCTCATTCGTGAAGGGGTAAACCCTAAAATACCCTTGGAGAAAACAACTTCAAACCAATGATTAAATAGGTTCCCCATGACTCAACAAGCTCAAGAATGATGATAGAATATACAATGAACATAATTCAAGTGATAAATTGCAAAGAAAACCTCTCAATTGGGTAAATTGCAGAAAAGTCCAAAATGTGCATAAAATTGCATAACTTGCTCAAACAATGCCTAAATTGGACCAAATTTGAAACTTAAGCTTGTCTTATGATTTAAAAGCATATCAAAAGGTTAGATTAGGGTTTTAAGAATTAAATTATTGTAATTAAGCTTATTCAACTCATTAAGCAAGTTTAGGGGCCTTACATATATGTTTTAAACACTGGCAAAATTCTTGTAATTAAGATCATAATACGATCATAATTAGGATTCACATCATTAATGAGTGTTAAAGGATGAACATGAATGCTTATCCATACAATTATAAGTATAACTAAAATATAACCTATCTAGGTATTGTCTTCATTTTATTAAAAATGGGAATATTTTCTCTTAAATTATGATAAATGCAATGATATGAATGCATAATCATAAATGAGATCCTAGAAAGAAAATATATCAACTAAATAAAAAGATAGATATGTGTGAAATGGAGTACATACCACCCACCCTCCACCCTAGAAATATAAAATTTCCCATAAATTAGAAAGGATTAATTCAAAATGGAGGGAAAGAAAAGAGCTACCAAGGTCATAAGTTGCCACAGTCTCCCTTTGGTGGCAGTTCTTATTGTGAAATATATAACCTGTCATGATAGAAAGAGTGAAACTACTGACTATTCCATTTCTTATATGTTAATGGGGTAGGGGCCTCATAGTGGATCGAGGGGTCTACATAAAATCATTCCCAGTAGGAAGAAGTAAGATGGGGGTAGGTATGATGCAGACCATGCTCCTTGTAGTGTGGGTGCACATCCTAGTAGTCATCTTTCTATGAATCCCACTAATGATGCACATTCTACATGAGATACATGTGATCGAGCTATATACCTTTTAGCACTACTTCTCCTGTTCTATGTGGGTTTGTGTGGCCTTGATGTCCTTTAGCTGACTCAACATATTAGTGAAGTCCTAAGGGCCATTGGGTGTGACACCCATAGAAATTAATTTCTTAAAGTGACATCTAGTAGGAATAGAGGGGATGATCTTCACATCATTTACATGCATAGAGGCACTACAACAACCAAAAAGTTGGCCCTATGGGTTACCAAAGAAAGTGTTGCTGTGACCAGACTCCTCTAGCTTGATCAGAACAAAGAAGTGCTATACCAGACACATAAGTGTCTTTGGTGAACAAGGATGGATACCACATCACAAATGTCTATCATAACACAACAAATAAAATACATATGCATAATTGTATCCATGTTGGTCAAGTAAGATTTTCTTCTACTAATACTCATAATAGGTAGGGATTCCTATATTTTTTAGCTATGTGTACAACCATGATATGCCCATGACCCCCTACGACCTCCCTCCCTCTAGAGTCTCTAATGAGATGAACCACATGCTATGCAATCTAGATTATGAAGTAGAGATAATAGCCATTGTACTCTCCGTTGGTATGTTCAAGGCACTTGGGTTGGATGGATTTACTGTCAAGTTTTCCACTCAAATTGATACATGAAGGATGATATATGCTTCATGGTCCACTAGTTCCTAGTAGAAGCTATGATGGTGAAGAAGGTCAATCATGCTTTCCTATGTCTTATCTTTAAAGTGCAATTTCCCTCATTATTAGCTAATTATAGACTGACCACCTATTGATCAATCTTCTACAAAATCCTATCTAAATTGATTGCACAAAACCTTAAGGTCTTCCTTATTGGAGTTTTCCAACTAGTTTTCTTTCATCTAGGGGTGTTCCATCTTAGGGAGTGCTTTTCTTGTTGTATATTTCTTGTTTGATTTCAATGAGAAGAACACATTATAAAGGCATGCATCAAAATTTATGTATCTAAGGCATATGACCGTGTAAACTAGTAAGCTCTCTATAAAGTGATGCATTCCATGAGTTCCTCACCATGTTAGATCATCTTGATGAAAAAAAGTATGGATTAAGCTTCTTTCTCTATCTTGGCTGAGAAATCCCAAGCGGACTATTCTGTGCTTCAAACAATTTATGATAGGGCAATTCCCTTCCACCCTTGTTATTCACTTTTATAATGGAAACTATGTCCTTCTTGGTCTATAGTTTGAAAGATAGGGGAGAGATCAAACCCTTTATAGTTAATAGAATCCAAATGCTAGCTCATAAGATCTTTGTTGATAATGTGTTGTTTTCATCGAGAAGCACCTCGGGATGCTGAGAATCATTCTTAGAATGTTTATAAGGTTCATTGGACTATACAAGTTAGATCATGCACATAATTTCCTTTTCTTGTTCTTGTTATGTGAGACATCATAGACTAAATATGATGGCTGCATTTGAGGAGGGGCGTTCATACAAAATACCTTGCCATTCCCATCATGGGTGGAATAGGCAATGCTTGGGACTATGCGTCCATCCTAGACGACCTTCTGGAAATCTTAGAGAAATGTTTTTTTTATCATTAAGCATGCTTCTCTATTAATAAATCAAAAGGTAACATCATATACCACTGGAGTAAGGTTTTATCTACTGAAAGTGAAGTAAAACCGTAACTATCTAGCAAAGGTCTATATGTGAAAAGATAAAAGATCTACTATAGCTTTCTGCCAAACGAGCTTGGGCTCTGGCTTCACTTCTTCAAAGAAGGAGAGATTCCTCATACGCCATATGTGGTATATGATAATGACAACCAACTGTTTCTCCTTCATCTTCTTGATATTACTCAGTTTGAGGTAATTATTTGGTAAGTTACTGATATGGTTTTTGCTATACTGCCACACCTTGCTGGCGAATTCACATGACCAAAATATGTGGGAGTCAGTTTCATTTTCTCCTTTACATAATTGGCATCTGGTTGCTAACTAAAAGCCCTTGGATTGCAGAAGACAATCTATAATTAGCTTGCCATGAAAGGCTTTCTAGCCAAACAACTTCATCCGATTAGGAATTTTTAGAGACCACAACCCCTTGGACCAGTAAGGTTCCGACACTTTTTGCCTACATAAGTTCCAGACACCTTTAAGTGAATAAGAGTCCATTCCTTTGAGATGACAGAGGTCGTCCCCCATTATGTTAATATAATTACAGACTTCTTTCAAAGCTTCCTCTCCCTTGACTTGAGGCAGATTCCAAGCTCCATCTTTGATTAGAGCATTAAGTTTCAGTTTAGGAGTGAATCTCGATCTTAGTTTGAGCCCAACACCAATGATAGACTGCAGATAATCACCTTCCACCCATGGGTCGTTCCAGCTATAGATAGAATGTCCCTTTCCTATCCTGAAACAAACCAAAGGTAAAAGAGTGTCTCTATGTCTAAGAATAGCATGCCACATCCAGCTATTCCCTGTCTTTGTTTTATAGGACCAGATAGTATCATTTATGAGGTAGACACTGTGAATCCACTTCACCCATAAGTTATCCTTGCTATTTGAAATATCCCATATCAATCGAGTGAGACCAACTTGGCTCCACTCTTCAACTGTTCTGATTCCCAAGCCTCCTTCAGCCTTGGGTTTGCAGACCTTGTCCCAGGAAATAGTGTGGATATGACAAGTACCATCCATGTCACCCCAAAGAAAGTTCCTGCAAAATATGTCTATTTATTCAGTAATGCACATGGGAAAAGGAAAAGTGCCCATCCAGAACAAATGATAGGAGGACAATGTTGAGATTATGAGTTCGAGTCTACTTGCCATACTAAGCAGCTTCATTTTCTAAGAATCAAGCTTTGTTTTTATCTTGTCCACCAAAGGGTAGAACATGCTTTTGGTGAGTCTGCCCGAGAACAGAGGTAGTCCCAAATATCTAATAGTTAGGTGGTTTTTTGCAACACCTAAAGGAAGCCCAATATGGTCTGGTGTAGCAGCACTTAAGAAAAGCTAGCTTTTAGCAGGGTTAAGCCCCAGTCCAGAGCACTCACTGAATTCATGCATAAAATCCTTGATGCCTTCAATATTATTTTTGGTGGCTTGAGATAAGATAAGGATATCATCTGCAAAAATAATATGAGAGAGCTCAACCTTTCTCACTTTCAAAGGAGTAAATTTCTTTTCACTGACTGCCTCCTTTATAACAGTAGTAAAGTCCTTCCATGCCAATGACGAATAGGTAGGGGGCAATTGGGTCCCCGTGTCTAACTCCTCGTGAGGCCTGGATGATTTCTGAGGGTGCCCCATTGACAAGCATATGAAAAGATGCCGAGAACATGCATTCCCTTACCCAGTGAAGCCAGCACAGAGGGAAGTCCATTTCAACCATGATGTCAAGAATAAAATTCCTGTCAATGGTATCATAAGCCTTGCTGAGATCTGCCTTCAAACAGAGCTTATGATTTTTGCAGTGGTTGAAGTCATTTATAGCTTCATTTGCTAAAATTATAGCCTCAGAATTACGTCTGCCTTTAACAAATGCTGACTAGTTAAGGCTGATGATGGTTGACATAATATCTTTGAGTCTTGTAGCTAATATTTTTGCTATGATATTGTAAATAAAGTTACAAAGTGAAATTAGTCTCCAATCATTTATAGCTTCTGGCTGTTTCACCTTGGGAATGAAAGAAAGAAATTTTTTGCTTGTCTCTTTAAGCATTTTGCCTTTCATAAAGAAATCTTTTATTTCTTTGCACACATCACTGCCCGTAGTCTCCCAGGTGCTTTTGAAAAATGAGCACTGAAGCCATTGGGGCCTGGCGCTTTATCATCACTGGCCTCTTTAACAAGTGCATTTGGATCTGCCCCTGACATTGTTGAAGAGGATAGAATAATGAGTGTTAAAGTAGCGTTTGATCTTAGCCTCATCTCGAATAGTGTTTCCCTCCACCAAGATCGACTTGATCTGGTTTCTAGCTCTCCTAGTCTTCAATGATTCATAGAAAAACTTTGAGTTTGTATCTCCTTGCTTTAACCACTGAATTCTGGATTTTTGCCAAATAATGGATTCCCTTACACTTCTATCCTTCATAGCTTCCTCTTTCTTTGTTTTTGTTATTTCGCACATCAATTCATATGTTGGATATTGATCAACAATGATCTGGGCCAACAAAGCATCTTTCTCTCTATTTCTCGCAGAGTCAGCTAAGTCTCCTTGCCTTTCCCAATTCCAAGTTTGCAAGGATCTCTTTGTAAGCTTTAGTTTCTGGTATAGAATGTACATAGGATAGCCATTTTGATTCTGGGACCAAGTCTTATCAACCACATCCCTGAATCCTGGGAGATCAACCCACGCATTAAAATACCTCACTGGATATTTTTGTGGTTATTTTTCCTCATCTAAGTGTAACACCTGTATATGGTGATCACTATAGATGGTAGGCAATATTTGAAGCCACATTTGGGGGAGGCCAGTCATCATCTGGAGTTGGTAGAAAGACCTATCAATCTTTGATCTAGTATTATTTTCGCCCGTTCGTTGATTATTCTAGGTAAAGAACAGACCTTTTTCCGGAATCTCAACAACATCAATGCCAACTATAACTTGGTTAAAATCCACCATGGATCTGGCTGAGGGTGTTGAATGACCAAACCTTTCAGTGGTAGCATGAACAACATTAAAATCTCCCAAGATCATCCACGGTGCATTGAGTTTGGTGCGTATATATCTGAGGTCTTCCCATAGGTTGACTCTTCTTACTTCGTCATTTTCTGCATAAACAACTGTAATCTCAAAGTGCTTCCCATCCCAGTCAAGACTGAAATGAAGGCATTGTCTAGATTGAAAGATCGGGGTGATCTTGAAGTCATATTTTCCCCAAACGATGGCTATCTGTAGTTTATTGCAGCTAGCATCATTTGCAATCCAATGACTACCTTGCCAACCCTTTCTTCGCATTTTATAAGCTTTGTTTCTCTTAAATTTCACTTCCATTAGAAGGGCAATATCAACCTTTTCCCTTCTATACTCAGCTCAGACCATATTCAGTTTCTCTAATTGAGAGAGTCCCCAAACATTCCAGGACAAAATCGTAGGAAACTCAATCATTGGGGGTGGGGGGAGAATGCCTGCCTCCTGCCACTGTAGATTTTTCTAATGGTTTGAATCGGTTGCTGTCTTTATTCTTGGAGTTCTGACTCCTGATGTATCTCTTGCCATGGCTTCTTGAGTGCTACCATTGCCAGAATAAGAAGTGTGAGAGATTTCATGGGGCTGAGGCGGTTCCACCTCTACTAGTGTTTTGGATTGATTCGAACTCTGTTCCGCATTCTGGTGAACACCTTGTGTGCTACTGTTATCAGAATCAGTTAGGGGAGCATCGTGGGATTGAGAAGCGTCTGCCACTGGTGGTGATTTGGATGTCGCTAACGGCCTGCAGAGAGTTTTATCATGACTAAAAGTGCCACAATGAGGGCAACATTCAAGTCTCCACTCATACTCCACCTATACCTCATATGGGTGGCCTTTCTCGATGCGGAGTTTGACTATCATGGGGAATTTTGATGACGCTGCCATCAGAACATTGACACGAGCAAAATCAACTCTAGCCCTCACTTTGGTCTGCCTGTCCAAGCATTGGGGCTTGCCCAGGAACGTAGCAATCTGAACTATCATTTGTTCACTCCAGAGCTCAAGAGGCAAGTTGTGTAGCTTCAGCCAGACTAGAATTGAGACCAACTTCTCTTGCTCGAGAGGTTCCCCCTTCTCCCAGGTCTTCAATATCATTGGTTTTCCCTTCACAATCCATAGGCTGCCCTCTATAACATTGTTCATGTCTTGTTCTGATTGGAACTTTATGATGAAACTGCCATTGTTACACCCCATTACTTCCAGGGATCCTGCTGGTTTCCAGATGCAGATCAGGTGGTCCTGCAGTGTCAGTATATGAGGATGAAATCCTATTATATAGCTCACTGTCGTGTTCCTCCATAAAGTCACATTCTCATCCACCTCAGCTTGAGGGATGATGATGGTGTCATCATCGAGTATTATTTCTGTCGGTGATATCCTTGTGTTGATATCGCCTACTGGTGCCTTGCAAACGTTATTGCATTCCTTTGTTGTGTCCGCCACCTTCACCAAATATCCTCTGGGGCGCGAGGAGTGACCTCCATGCCGAGTCGAAGGTTGTCACCCTCCCCTTCCACTGCCAGAATGACTAGCCATTTTTTTGCAACAACTTTTATCTTGGAGAAATGTTCAAGAACTACAATCTCTATGGTGGGTAGGTTGGTTCTCATCCAATCAGTTCAAACCTCCATGATAATATTTTGGTGCAATCAAGGATAACTCTCCACTTTCATCCTTATCAAGGCTTGGAGCATTGTTCGAATCTTCTTGAGTAGTGGAAAGTTCCACATACTTTTATTGACCCATGTCATAAGACCTTTCGGATGTGGAGGCCTGAACATCATAGACCTATAGGATAAGGTAGATATTGAGACCCTTAGGAGGAGTTATGTTTTTCTCATAAACCCCAACTCTTTTTGGTCTATGTGAATGTCCTTCCCTTAGTTCCTCTCCCCATTTTGCTTTTTGTTTGAGGGAGTGGATGGCCATGGTGAACAAATGGAACATGGTGAGAGGTAAATATGCTTTCTGGTGCTCCTATTTGGATGAGACTGGAGGATCGACAGTAGACCATTCATATGATAAGGACTCCATGTGCTTTGGGAGAAAGTACTATGGAATCAGTTCCACACTCCCAAATGGAGTTATTTCCTCCATATATGCATTAAGGGAAGGCTTCCAACCATCAACACGCTAAGGAGACAAGGTTTAGATGCATCTAGTATGGGTTTGATTTGTAAATTGGGTGATGGATCTCATGATCACGTCCCACTTGAGTGATCGTTATTGAAATATCTATGGTACAAAACCTCTCTTAAGTTGTATGGGGGAAACTGACCATATTTTCTCAAGGGAATCTTTATGTTGGTCCCTGACAATACAAGAATCAAACCTTTTCTATGCTATTTTGATGGCTTATGTCTTGCTGCTATATATTTCCTTGCCTTTTTGTGAGAGAAATCATAGGTTGCATAGTGGGAGAGAGGTATTAATTTGAGGTCTTTGGGGGTATTGTAAATAGGGTCAATTGGGTATCTAAAATCAGACCTCAACTCTTAAGGGTCTTGACTAGGTGGTTATATGACAATGAAGTTTGGATGTATAGTCCTTATTATATAGTGTATGTGTTTCTAATTGTTTTCCTTATAATTTGGTTTTATAAATATATTACCTATATAGAAAAAAGTTCTTCAATTCCCTTAACCATCTCGAGCCAACATTATGATGCTTGCACTATAGGTAGAGTACATAAATTAGATTGTCTAGCTAGAATTTAACCTAGAAATTCTTTAGTAAAGACATCAACTTACTTATACACTATTGCTATATCAGATAAGATAAGGTTCTCAATACTAGCATGCATAACATGTACAAAATCATGTATATCCCTTCTTCATCATGTTTTTGAGTAGTAATAACATATATCGAATGGGTAGGTTGCCTTTTTTTCTTATTGAAAGTCCAAAAATGATATCCCCCTAAAACTTTGAACACAACTAGGTCAAACTATGACAAAATTCTAGGGCATGCAATATATGTATCTAATACAAAATCATATCATAGATCCACCAAAGTAAGATGTTCCTAGAATCCTGATCCCATGTTGCATAGGAGTTTATAATGCCTTGGTAACTAACGCAATGTCATGCATAATAAATTATGCATCTAAGAAAAATTTGACCTATCGGGATATATGGTGAGACTACAAACTATTTAACGGTCAAATCATAAATATAGTCGATCAACTACTTTTTATCTTGATCTCATTCTACACCTGAATATGTAGTGTCTTGCTAAATTCTAGGGACATAATGTAAATCATATACTTTTCCTAAACTCAATGGCATCACTAATATATCTTCACGTCACTCATAGTGACTAGATCCTCTATGGAAAATCCCTACCAACTTTTCTTCCTGATCACGAAATAAGAAATCATAGAATCTGGTCCACAATAAGAGCCTCTATGGCTTCTACCAAAAGTTGTACATCAAGGTGGTGCTAAATGAAAGCTCAATCTCAATTGGTCGTGTTGTAAAAATAGGTCATGTGCTTGTGTCCACTGCAACTTTCATCTTCTACATGCAAAACTAGAAATACCCCTACCATAAAAAGTTTGTCACAGTACACTAGGTACAACAAACATACTCCAAGATGGAAAGATTTTTGGCATGGTCATGCTTAGTTCTAAACAAGGACTTGCCATTCTCATATCCCCACCTTCTCTGTTGTGGGTATCAATCTCCCACCTCTTTTAAATAAAATGATTAGTTGATCTAATTATAGCTAAAGTACATACAATTATGTCCTAGACTGCTTCTAATGATATATTGTAGTGTAGTTCATAGTTGAAGCTTTCTTCAAATATTTTGATCTTATTATAATATGTAAGTCATAGTTGAGGAGATTTTTTTTTGAAATTTTATAAAAATAACAACATTATGCCATACCCATAACTTGTTGCCTCAAAGTCTTAGAATGATGGATCTTGACACAAATATATGTTACTCTGTAATAATATGACTTAACTATTTTCTTTGACATGTGCCAAGTTATATTCGATTTGCCTATAAGTGTGTCATCAATACTCCACCAATGACTTCAATTTCCCTTCAGGATATAGATAACATGATTCGACCTCTCCTCTTTAAATACATGACATAATATAAATACCTTATCAAGTTTATATAGAAAATCATCTCCTTTTAAAGACCAATAGTGTCATAAAAGGCATATGCAAAAATATTTATTTTCTTCTCATTTTCTTGTTGAAGTCATGAAGTATATCACTACAATTCATGGTGATAGGGGGAGTATTATTGTTTCTAAATGATCCATTACTGAACCAATAATGATGTCGTTGCATCAATATTTGAAATGGTTATCACATTATTATGCTACATATTTCCCTCCTGATGAGTTTGTTCCTCTAGTGATTCTTCCCTATTACCTCCAACATATGAGACATAGTGAATATTTACTTGATTTTTACCTCTACTTGCCATACTATGAGATAAATGAGCAAATTCTACATGCAACCAAGTTATGAGAAGGAACTGAGAAGACTCATGGAGTGATATAGTTACATGTACATTGGAAGTACAAAATCATAGGTACTAACTGAAACACAGTGAGAAACCATATGTTGGATGCCAAGTATTAGATAATTAAACCCCACATGTCTGCAAATTATAAGTTTTATAATCAAAAAAATTTATTCCATTTGCATTTTTATTATAACCATTAAGAAATACACCAATTTCTTCATGATAATATATAAAAAACCCAATTATAAGCAACATCAAAGATTCAATATTAGTGCTTTAGTAAATAGAATGTTATACTATTAGACTTTGTTACACATTTGTGCACATTCATACAAATAGTAAAGTAAGCAAAACTACTTGAAAACCATTCAAAGACCCCCTCATACATGGAAACCTATATACAAGAATTGAATATAGTGGAATTATCCATGTAGCATTGTGAACAAATGCAACGTCCCATGATTTGAGGCCTCAGATAAAATGATCTTAAAAGGAAAGATTGGACTACACATAAGAGCTCATCACTAAGCACACTAAAGTTGACAATGCTCATCTTGAAGTAGTACTAGAATGCATTACTAGTCGAGAAGTTGATCATGGTTTGTGTGTGTGAGGAAAAAATGCATAGTTAAATCTAGTGGTGGTTTGTGGGGGCCATTCTTCATTCCTAAAACTCTATTAGATCCTTTGATGGTGAGCCCAAACATTACACATGGTATCATAGCCATAACTTAAGGATGCTGACCTGAGCTTTGAGGTAACACTATTTGATTTGGCTTGATTATGTGCTTAAAATCTTTCTCTAATCTTTTGAGATGTAATTAGGGCTTGTGATGTACTTAAGTTTCAAGTTTGAGCTTGTTTGGAGGCTTTTTGTGCTTTCTTTGCTAGTTTTGGTGCAAATTGTAATTTACCCAATGTATGGGGTTGATGTGCAATTTACCACCTCTAGAGTGTTTCCTCTCTTTCTTGACATCATCTAGAGAAAAGAGAAAAAGGATGGAGCTTTCTTGAGCCTTGGTTGAGGAGAATCACCCTAGGTGGTGATTAGGGTTGATGTGAGTGTTGAGTACCTTGACCATGTGTGAGTTTGTTGTGTTGTCTCGACCTTGGTTCATGACCAAGGCTGGTTTTGGAGGGTGTTATGGTAGAGAAACTTCCTTGAGGAATTTGGGTCATGACCTAGGAGGTCTAGGGTAGTCTTGGGTCAAGATGGATGACCTATGGTTTCTTGAGGTGCCTTGTCTCGACCTAGAGGTGATGTTGGTTGATGGTGTTGTGACCATGGGAGGTGCATCCTAGGATGGCCACGACTATGACCATGGGGGATGACATGGTGGTCAAGACACTACCTAGAGTGTATCATCATGTATTTCATGTCATGTTTAAATTGTTGCATGTGGATGCATGTTGGTCTTTTGCAAGGACAAGTGTCCCTTGGGTCCCTTAGTGTGTTGACACCTCACCCATTGCCCTCTCTCTCATACTTCATATGTATAACCACTTATATCTTCTCTGTTGCAACCCTTTCAGACATAAATCTTCTTCCTCCTTCTTTGCTTGTCTTGGAGCTTGGTGGAGCAAGGAGGTTCGTCCTTCGAGCTTGGGGGATCAATCTCCTCTTGCATGTGGTGGTGGTGGTGATCCAAGCTCATCTTCCATCCTTGGTAAGTGTTTGTCTTCTAAGTTGATGTTTCTTTTGATCTCCTACCTCCATCTTCCTACCTTTTCTCAGACCTAGAACATGGTTCTTCCATGGTGGTCATTTTGAGAAAGAAATCTCTCATCATAAGGGTCATAGACCATGTCTTGACAAGGTAAACCCAAGTGTGAAGATTATTTCTCCTCTCTTTTCCTTTCCTTTTTAGTTCGGCCAATAGCTCCTTTGCTTCTTTCCTAGGGCTAGATTTTACCTTGAAGTCTTCTTGTTCTTGAGGTGTTATTGTGGCAAAAAGTGGAACTTTTGGTGAAGTTCCTTCAACCCTTGGATCGTGTGCTTGGAGTTCTTAATCTTGTAGTTGGAGCTCTTGGTGATGATCATCTTAAGGCAGGTTTTATAACTTTCTATGCTCCTCTATTATTAGCACTCTTAATTTTATTTACATGATGTTTATTTCTCTCTCTAAAATGTTCCTTTATCATGTTAGTAGATAATTATGATCCCTAGATCTGGTTGGTGGATAAATATTGTTTGGTTTGATAAGAAATCCAAAACCCTAAATGTATACCCAATTTTTGATAACTATGAAATAATGATGGTTTTCTCCATCTGTGGGCTATGATCTTGAGTATGTTATTTGGGGATTCATGTACCTAGATACCTTAAGGCATTTTAGGTTCTGTTTTGGGTATGATAGCCATGGTTTTCCACCCTTACATGTGGTTCTTTCATGGAGTTCTCTTGGTGCAAGTTTAGGGTTCTTATGATTAGTTTTGAGTAGAGTTCTTCTCCTTGAGGATGGTGGTCTTCCTTGCTGTAATCTATTGTTTTAACCATTGGATATGATTATTAATGAGATATATGATGTTATCATGAATTTATGTTCAAGACTTTGTAGTATTCTCATGTATATTTCTCTTTTTCTTAAACCCTAAATTCATGTAATCGATTTGATTATGTGTCGCTTGAGATGATCTTGATACCAATAATATAAGATTGGGTTTTATCACCATGCTAAGTTTGACCTTTATGTTTTTCTTGTTGTGGTCATGACACTTTCCTCTTTATGGTCACAACCTTGATAGCCTTTGGGTGAGTTACCCTCTTCATGGTTGAGTTTGACCTAGTGATGATAGGTTGAGACACTTGGTGTGTGGTTGTATAGTTACCCTTGGTGTTGGGACTTGTTTTATGCCTTGTTTGGGTTGAGACACCCTCTAGTGTGTTGGGTCACGACCATGAGGGTCTTAGGTCACGACATATGCTGGTGGTCAAGATAGTTTGGTCGAGACAGTTTGGGAAAGATGGAACCCTAACTCTAGTGTCATGGGCGCAACATGATCTAAGGGTTGGTTGCAACATGGATCATGGCGGGAGGTCACAGCCTATGTGGTCATATGGTCAATATAAGGTGATGATATGGATTGTGAAGAAAATATGAACGCTTACTGATAATCATACATGAATAATACATAAGACATATAATATGATGTTTGGATAATACTTAATATACTCTAATCATGTTATTTAACCTTAAGGATGCTCCAAGATGGTGGAGGGTGATGAGTTTAGGGTTGATGGTTGAACATATCTTTGCAAACCCTAATTGGCTAAATAGGAAACTCTAACCCTAATAATGAACGATGAGCTTGCTTATTTTCCTATCATGAATAGATTATGATGTTGTGTGGTTATCTCTATCTTGCTTATCAACTTCTAACCATGTAGGTATTATAAGATTGATTGTCATATCTAGTGCATGATATGGTGAGTATGACATGATACATGTTAAATGAGCCTTGAGAGGCATGTTGAGGCACTTGTGATACATGAATGATGTGAATGGTCCTATGGCATGGCAGTGACTGGTGGCCTAATATGAGATGAGTTGAGGGATTGATATCCCATGGTATGTAAATTTGTTAATGATGTTGTGAATGTCAATAATACAAGCATAATGTGGTGATAGTGTGACAAGATCGCACCCTATATGTTTACATTTGTTGAAAGTGTGCTATGCCCTTATCTTTGTAGAGTTTCTTATGACTTTATATGTTGTAACTTGATTGATGATAAAAGACACTTAAATGACTTAACTAATAAAGTGGAACCTAATCATGTAGTTTTTCCCTATGCCATATATTCATCTTAGTGTCATCACTTACTGGATGGTGAATCAGGTTTTCCCTTAGAGGAAGCCTGGAGCCATATACTCTTGAGTATATGCA
Source organism: Alisma plantago-aquatica (assembly GCA_963693085.1). Taxonomy (NCBI): domain Eukaryota; kingdom Viridiplantae; phylum Streptophyta; class Magnoliopsida; order Alismatales; family Alismataceae; genus Alisma; species Alisma plantago-aquatica. Next base: position 1,285,867,115 of record OY856412.1, on the reverse strand, counting down.
TTCACAGGATTGGCTATGGGACATACCCCAGAAAGAGTGCGTCTACAGGTCGTATCTCAGTGATTTAATGCTTATGCGTTTTCACATGATTGGCTGCGGGCCATACCTTGGTATGAGTGTAGCTGTGGGCCGTAGCTTAGTTTCACTAGCACCGTGACATGTACCAAGGTGGGCTAGGACTTTCACTATTAACTATATGTCATAAGATGTAGTTGACTGATATGTCTCTTCTATGCACTCATGCACTGACCATGAGGTATTGAGGTTGTGGATTCCGACTCTTCCATAGACCTTGTATGGCACCAATTTTGACTTAGTAGTGGTCGGTTGGATTTTGGTGGTACGAATCAAATCCTCGGTGCATAATAAAACATGTAACCAGCCGTGTAGTGTACATTCTTAGGATTAAATACAAAAACATTGGTTGAGGCCTTGCTTTCTTTTGTATAATATAGTTGGTAGTGGATATACATGTTCTTCATATTCCTTTATTGATGATAAGATGTTCTACAATCATATTGCAAGTGCTTATGATGATTAGGAATTATTATCTTCTCTGTTATAGCTACCTGATCTGCTTAGTGAAAATTGTCCAATATTGCTTAACTTGCATTATCTATTAGATACATATGATTTAGCTAAATCTGCTCATCCTACTTAGTACTATATCTTCATGTTTTAGGTTATCTATGGTTTTGATAGATATTGGCGGAGAGTTATAAATCTCTCTGGGATGTTTGGTCTCACCTAGCGGGTTCCACAATCTTTTAGGTGGATGTGTTTGTGGAGATAAGGATCGCATTACTGAGGTAGATATTTTGAGATGTAGCTGTTATATTATGGATATGCAACTAGCGTCTAGTAATAGAGTCCCATGTGTCATCCCTGTACTCTTAGGTCCTTGGGGGTGTTTTATAGATGTTTTACATCAATTTGAGTTTTGAGTCTATACGATGAGGGTGCATAGATCATTTGTGTAAATGAGCAAGTTATCACATGTACTAGATTGTGGCTAGTTAGCTAGTGAACAATGTTATGTAACTCCTTTTAATATGAATGAAATACAAGTGGCTTCAGTTTATGGCTTCATACATGATGAGTTTAGCTTGATGTATGGTTATGAAATAGGTTTTAATTTCCTATGTTTTTCGTTAATCCGCTTTCTTTGTATTAATTCCGTGTTTGGTTTTGAGTAATATCGCTTTGTGTGGAAAAGGGTGTCACATTTGGTGGTATTAGAACTCTAGGTTTTCTGAGTCTACATGGACACTAGGAATAGGACTAGGATGTTGTCTAAGTTGAGAACATGACATAAAACATGATGCATACTACCTAATCTCAGTACTTGAATGCCCTAGCCAGACATACAACTATTATAAAGAAGGTGAGTATGGAACTCTTAGGTTGCTTTCTTTTTGATTACTCTGATCAAGTAGTCATTTTGAAACATCCTAAAGAGCATAATTAGACATGAATCATGGTAATAATACCTTCATTATGCCCTAAAGAAGGATAGAGATACATCATAATCTATTGGAACTTGAACGATTGATAACCATACAAGAAAGATGCGATAATATAAAACCTGAATATGAACACAAATAAGCTATAAGAGATCCCTAAAGTGGTGATCCCAAGGAGTTTCTAAAGAAAAAAAATAGATAAATCTATGTTAATAAATTAAGTCAAGGTGTAACATTCACATAAGATGAAGAGAATTCCTCAGATAAGTATGATAAAAGTTAACATATGAAAAAAATGATGAACTAATAAAGTGGAATCTGAGCTAACCTCAGACCAACCGATGTCAATAAAAGAAGTACTAAATAAGAACCTTCATGGAATATGAAAAAGTTAAGAAGGAAGGATCTATGTTTAATGAAGGAAACATGAGATATGATGGTTTACCTCTTAAAAAGGAGTAGGAAAACATATTAAAACAATAAAACATACATGAGGATGGTGAAAAATAACAAGAAATGAAGTAATAAGATGCTTTAACCTTGATGATTCCTAAGTTGATAGCAAGGAATCTAAGTTGAAAAAGGTAAAATGACATATAATAAGTTGTAACTCTATATGATAACGAAGAGAGTTGGTAAACCCTTTCCCTACTAGTTGGACTGTTGATACAGTCACGAGTAAGGTCGATGATGAGTTAACAAATCAGAGTGGTGCTGCATAAGTGTGGTCAGCCTATAACCCATGGGTCCTGTGACACTATCATGGTATAGAGGAATCTACACAGGAACTTGAGGGAAGAGATGATAAGGAAGTACCCCTCTCTTTTCTCTTAGGATTTTGGGGGCGAAATGTTAGAGGTTTATGGCTTGTAAGAACCCTGACCCACGTTTTGAGGTAACCCTATTTGAGTTGGCTTGATTATGTGCTTATAATGTTGCTCTAATCTTTTGATATGTAATTAGGGCTTGTGATGTACTTAAGTTTCAAGTTTGAGCTTGTTTGGAGGCTGTTTGTGCTTTTTATGCTAGTTTTGGTAGAAATTCCAATTTACCCAATGTAGGGGGTTGATGTGCAATTTACCACCTCTGGAGTGTTTCCTCTCTTTCTTGACATCATCTATAGGAAAGAGAAATAGAAGGGTGCCTTTCTTGATCCTTAGTTGAGGAGCATCACCCTAGGTTGTGATTAGGGTTGATGTAAGTGTTGAGTACCTTGACCTTATGTGAGTTGGTTATGTTGTCTTGACCTTGGCTCATGACGAAGGCTAGTTTTGGAGGGTGTCTCAGTTGATACACTTCGTCCTGGTGTTTGGGTCATGACCTAGGTGGTCTAGGGCAGTCTTGGGGCGAGATGGATGACCTAGGGTTTATGGAGGTGTCTTTTCTCAACCTAGAGGTGATGTTGGTTGATGGTGTCATGACCATGGGAGGTGCACCCTAGGATAGTCGCGACTGCAACCATGGGGGATGACATGGTGGTCGAGACACCACCTAGAGTGTATCACCATGTCTTGCATGCCATGTTTAAGTGGTTGCATGTGGGTTCATGTTGGTGTTTTGCAAGTACAAGTGTCCCTTAGGTCCCTTAGTGTGTCGACACCTCACCCTTTGCTCTCTCTATCATCCTTCATATACATAACCCCTTATCTCTTCTCTCTTGCAACCCTTTCGACCATCTATCTTCTTCCTCCTTTTTTGCTTGTATTGGATCTTGGTGGATCAAGGAGGTTCGTCCTTGGAGCTTGAGGGGATCAATCTCCTCTTGCATGTGGTGGTGGTGATCTAAGCTCATCTTCCATCCTTGGTAAGTGTTTTTCTTATAAGTTGATGCTTGTTTTAATCTCCTATCTCCATATTCCTCCCTTTTCTTAGACCTAGACCATGGTTCTTCCATGGTGGTCATTTTGAGAAAGAAATCTCTCATCACAAGGGTCATAGACCATGTCCTGACAAGCTAAACCCAAGTGTGAAGATAATTTCTCCTCTTTTTTCCTTTACTTTTTGGTTTGTCCAAGAGTTTCTTTGCTTCTTTCCTTGGGATATCTTTGACCTTGGTGTATTCTTGTTATAGAGGTGCTCTTGTGGCTAAGAGTGGAGCTTTTGGTGAAGTTTCTTCAACCCTTGGATCGTGTTCTTGGAGTTCTTGATCTTGGAGTTGGAGCTCTTGGTGGTGATCATCTTAAGGCGGGGTTTATAACTTTCTATCCTCCTCTATTGTTGGCACTCTTAATTTTATTTACATGATGTTTATTTCTCTCTAGTAGATAAATATGATCCCTATCTCTGGTTGGTGGAGAATCTTATTTGGTTTGATAAGAAATCCAAAACCATAAATGTATACCCCATTATTGATAACTATGAAATAATGATGGTTTTCTCCATCTCTGGGCTAGGATATTTAGTATGTTCTTTGGGGATTTGTGTACCTTGATACCTTAAGGTGTTTTAGGTTCTTTTTTGGGTATGATAGCCATGGTTTTCCACCCTTGCATGTGGTGCTTTCATGGAGTTCTCTTGGTGCAAGTTTAGGGTTCTTAGTGACTTATTTTGAGTGGAGTTCTTCTCCTTGAGGATGGTGGTCTTCCTTGATATAATCTATTGTTTTAACCCCTGGATATGATTATTAATGATCTATATAATGTTATCATGAATTTAGGGTTCATGACTTTGTAGTATTCTCATGTAGATTACTCTTTTTATTAAACCTTAAATTCATGTAACTGATTTGATTATGTGTCACTTGACATGATCTTGATACATGCAATATAAGCTTGGGTTTTATCACCATGCGATTTTTGGCCTATATGTTTTTCTTGGTGTGGTCGTGACACTTTCCTCTTGGTGGTCACAACCTTGACAGCCTTTGGGCGAGTTACCCTCTTCATGGTTGAGTTTGACCTAGTGATGATAGGTTGAGACACATGGTGTGTGGTGGCTTAGTTACCCTTGGTATTATGGCTTGTTTTCTACCTTTTTGGGTTGAAACACCCTCTAGTGTGTTGGGTCGTGACCATGAGGGTCTTAGGTCATGACATATGTTGGTGGTCGAGATAGTTTGGACGAGATGGAACCCTAACCCTAGTTTCGCGGGTGTGACATGATCTAAGGGTTGGTTGCGACATTGATCATGGTGGGAGGTTGCAAATTATGTGGTCATATGGTTAACATAAGGTGATGATAAGTGGTTGTGGAGCAAATATGAATTCTTAATGATAATCATATATGAATAATACATAAGCCATATAATATGCTATTTGGAAAATATTTAATCTACTCTAATCATGTTCTTTGACCTTAAGGAAGCTCCAAGATGGTGGAGGGTGATGAGTTTAGGTAATGGTTGAACATATCTTTGCAAACCCTAATCAGCTAAAGAGGAAACTCTAACCCTAGTAGTGAACAATGAGCTTGCTTATTTTCCTATCATGAAAAGATTATGATGTTGTGTGGTTATCTCTCTCTCTTGCTTATCAACTTCTAACCATGCAAGCATTATAAGATCGATAACCATAGCTAGTGCATGCTAAGGTGAGTATGATATGATACAAGTTAAATGAGCCTTGAGAGGCATGTTAGGCACTTGTGATACATGAATGATGTGAATGGTCCTCTTACCTAGAACTGACTAGTGGCCTAATATGAGATGAGTTGAGGGATTGGTATCCCATGGTATGTAGCTTTGTTAATGATGTTGTGAATGGAAATAATACATGCATAATGTGGTGATAGTGTGACAAGCTCACACCCTATATGTTTACATCTGTTGAAAGTGTGCTATGCCCATCCTTGTAGAGTTTGTTATGACTTTATATGTTGTAACTTGATTGATGCTAAAAGACACTTAAATGACTTAAATAATCAAGTGGAACCTAATCATGCTGTTTTTCCCTATGACATAGACCCATCTAAATGTCAACACTTGTAGCATGGTGAAAGGGGTTTCCTTTAGAGGAAGCCTGAAGTCATATATTGTTGAGTATATGCATTCACATGATTGGCTGCAAGTCATACCCTAAAAATAGTGCGGCTATGAGCTATAGCTTAGTGATTTTATGCTTATGCACTTTCAAAGGATTATATGCGGGCCATACCCTGGCATGAGTGCAACTATGGGCCGTAGCTCAGTTTCACTAGCACCATGACCTGTACTAGGGTGGGCTAGGACTTTCACTGTTGACTATATGTCACAAGATGCAGTTGACTGATATGTCTCTGCTATGCACCTGTGTACTAACCATGAGGTATGGTAAGGTCTAGGATTATGAGTCTTCCATACACCTTGTATGGCACTGATTTTGACTTAGTAGTGGTCAGTTGGATTTGGGTGGTACAACTAACATCCTCGGGGCATAATAAAACACATAACCAACAATGTAGTGTACATACTTAGGATCAAATATGAAAACATTGGTTGAGGCCTTACTTTCTTTTGTATAATATAGTTGGTAGTGGACATACATGTTCTTCATATTCCTTTATTGATGATAAGATGTTCTACAATCCAATTACAATTGCTTGTGATGATTATGAATGATTATCTTCTCTATTATAGCCACCTGATCTACTTAGTGGTAATTTCCCAATATTGCCTAACTTGCATTATCTATTATATACGTATCATTTAGCTGAATCTTCTCATCCTTCTTAGTACTGTATGTACCCGTTTTAGTTTATCTGTGCTTTTAATAGATGTAGGTGGAGAGTTATAACTCTCACTGGGATGTTGGGTCTCACCCCGTGGGTTCCACAATCTTTTAGGTGGACATGTTTGCAGAGATAGAGATTGCATTGCTGAGGCAGATATCCTGAGATGTGTAGCTGTTGGATTATGGATATGCAGCTAGCATCTAGTAATAGAGTCCTAAGTGTCTTCCCTATACTCTCAGGTCCTTAGGTGTTTTTTATAGATGTTGTAGATTAGTTTAGGTTTTGAGTCTGTAGGATGAGGGTGCATATATGATTTGTGTACATGAGCATGTTATCACATGTAATAGATTGTGGCTAGTTAGCCATTGAACAATGTTATGTAACTCCTTTTGATATGAATGAAATACAAATGTCTTCAGTTTATGGCTTCAGACATGATGATTTGATCTTGATGTATGGTTATGAAATTAGTTTTAATTTCCTGTGTTTTTTGATAATCCGCTTTCCTAGGGTTAATTTTGTGTTTGGTTTTGAGTAATCTCGCTTTGCATGATAAAGGGTGTCACAATAACCCCTAAAGTAGGTGGGGCCCACATGGGCATGTGGCATGCCAGTTTTGAGTCGTGCAATCTAAGATTTTTGCAAAGGGATATCCATGGTGATGTAGCCACCCTTGTGCTGGTAGACATGACTAGGAGCTGGAGTCCATGGGAAATTCTAGGTTTGTAGTGAAACATGGATACATTATGAGGCTGAGTAGTTGAGCCTTGTTGAGAATGTCAAGAGTCTAAGTGGAGGATATTGTAGTGTCTCAAGATTTGAAGCCTCAAATAAAATGTTCTTAAAAGTAATGGTTGGAGTACTCATATCACCAAGGTGCACCCCCTTTTTCAGGGAGTTCATAACTAAGAACTCCATATTTAAGCGTGCTCATCTTGGAGTAGTACTAGGATGTATGACATGTCTGGAAGTTGATCCCATGTTGTGTGTCAGTGAGGACAAAGAACACAACCAAGGCCAATGGTGGTATGAGGGAAAACTCTTCATTCTTGAAACTTTACTAGACACTTTGGTAGTAGTCCCACACATTTCAATCTCCCCCATTGAGTGGATGAACCATACCATAGTGGAGAAAGTCCGATGCATGTTGAAGACTGCACAATTTCCAAAGACATTCTGGGGACACGCAGTGAGCACTACCTAATATTTAATTAATCGATCTCCATTGCTTCCTTTGGGGTTTCAGATACCAAAGAAAGTATGGACATGCAAGGATGCATCCAATTCTCGTATGTGAATTTTTGGGTGTAAGGTGTAACGTCCCAAGATTTGAGGCCTGAGATAAAATGATCTTCAAAAGAATAATCAGACTACCCATATCATAATGGTGTATCCCCTTTTCTGGGAGTCCATCACTAAGAACTCCATATTTAAGCATGCACATCTTGGAGTAGTACTAGGATGTATGTCATGTTAGGAAGTTGATGCCGTGTTGTGCATCAATGTGGACAAAGAACATAACCTAGGCCACTGGTAGTTTGTTGGTCCAGTCATCATTTATGAAACACTACTAGAGCCTGGGGCAGAGTGCCCAGGTGTTATAAATGGTATCAAAGCCATAAACCTTCAAGTAGGTGGCACCCACATGGGCATGTGACATGATCGTCTTGAGCCATGTGGTCCATGCATTTTAGAAATGTCTATCCATGGTGATGTAGCCACCCTTGCGGTTGTAGCTGTGATTGAGAGCTAGGTATCCATGGGCCATTATGGGTCTACACTAATATGCAAAATAATTATGAGGCCTTATAGTTGAGCCTTGACGAAGACTTCAAGAGTCTAAATTGGGGAGATTGTAACATCCCAGGTCTTAAGGCCCCAGATAAAATGATCTTAAAAGGAATGGTTAGAAACCCATATCACTAAGGTGCACCTCCTTTTTAGGGAGCCCATCACTAAGAACTCAGTGGTTAAGCATGCTTAGATCAGAGTAGTACTAGGATGGGTGACCAAATAAGGAAGTTGACCCCATCTTGTGCGTGAGTGAGCACAAAACACATAGTTAAGGCCAATGGTAGTATGTGGGTCCAGTCAGAATTCTTGAAACTTTATGCTTTACAACAAACTGAATCACCATTGATGAGTAGCTCTTAGATGGACTTAATCTGAATCAAATTCTAGAATAATATTAAAATAATTGTTGTCAACAATATTGAGAAAATGGATCAAATGTATGAGAAAATTACATTTGAAGTATTTTATATAAAGAATTATGAAACATATTTATTGTTGTATAGGTTAAATATTAATACATATCATTCAATAATGCCATATACTAAAAGCATAATATGCAAATGAAACAAAATGATGTTGAAATTTATTAAAAAATATATAAGGTAATCTCATATTTCATCCCAACAATATTTATTATTTGTTTTATCCTAAAGTTACTCGATTTATTCAAAATCAAGTAAAAATTCCATGCCAACATCTCATTCTGACGATTGACCATAAATGTACTAGGTCTCTAATACCTCAAGATAACACATATAACCTTTGGTGAACCTTAAAGGTTTTGAACGTAGTATAAGATAAAAAAATTAGCGCTCTCTACCTCTCAGACCTCAACTCAAGTACATGATATATCTTAGATAACAACAAAGTCAAATGAGGGAATAAATGACAATATGGCAAAGAAAATCGTCCCTACTATTGCCTTTCATAATAATTACAATTTTTTATCATTATATAAGAACCATTTCACTTCAATTGTATGTTACAACAACTAATATATGGTAGAATGACACCTTGAAACATAGTTTTGTAGCCTTCAATGTCTAGAATCACATTCTAGCATATATTATTCTAATTCACATAATACTATTAGAAATTAAATTGAATTTCCATAGGCTGAAATTCAAAATATTTAGGGATTAAGTCTATATAAAATCATGGTTTAAATAATTATTTTGCTAGTTTACACATTTTATTAGAAACTAAAAGCAAGTACAATATTATTTATGACACCACACATATCTAATCCTATAATGGAGGAATTAGGTCAATATACAATCCTCAATGTTATATTCTCCATCATGTCAAGCCGTAACACATGCTATTTGTTTGGAAAATGCATTTGATGCATACAACTTCTTATTTTCTCAAATCTAGATATTTTTCAACAAGCAAATAGTGATATGACTCTGGATAAGGGTCCCATCTAGGAAGTAATTGGGTGCATTGTGACACTTGTGGAATACTATGAGTGATGTTGATGAAATTTCTCCCTCAATTTGGGTGATATCCTAGCCACTTGATCGATGAGACTCTAAAATGCATTCCCATGCTTATGTGAGTCAATTATTGTATTCAACTCACACAATCTCAATAGTCTGATCTCATTCAAGGAACATAAATTGGATGTTAAGAGGATGACATCTCTATACCTTATTTTCAATTTGGATATCTGTGACAAAGGGATTATACAATCATGGTAACATTGATCACTCATCACTTCAAGTTGTTCTCAAATTATTCCAATTACTTAGGTAGCAATGATGTATTTCTAGACACCGATCTTTGTTTGTGAGGTTTTGGTCATCATTACCAACATAATGTGGAACTCAAGGGGTTAAAATCATGACGATGCATAAGGGGATTGAAGTTTGCTATGTAACATATGATTTGAATGGTTCTAAATCATGTCTAGGCTCATTTTTAGCCTGGTTGGTCATTTGGAAGGTGCTATTGGGCGATTGGATGTTCTGGTTCAATGGATAAATTAGTCGACTCATTGTCAAAATAGGAAAGTCATGATTCTGGTGACTCACTAAGTGAGTTTCTCAATTGGACCAAGTTGGGGAAAGTTACCTTATTTGATTTGGAATCAAATTGGGAAATTGATTCAGACCTAGACATATGGGTCTGACAACTCAAATTGTGAGTTGGATGACTTGTAGCCCAAATTTGTCCTAGTTGGGTGACTCAATAGTTGAGTCAGGCTTTTGTGATTGCAGTAGGCATTTTATAAGTGCTAGTCTATTTTAAGTTATGATTATGAACGAGATTGAACTTAGGATATTCCAAGAGCACAACTCTCCTATATATAGAGATGTATGTCCATGGAGTTGAAACACACTGATACAACATTGTGAGACAAGTTGTCTAATAGTTCTTCCTATTGAATAGACAAAAGCTCACCCAAGGATAACAACCTAAATAAGGAATCAAACATGTTTGAACAATGACTAGCACTAACAACTCTGATTTCTGCTTCCTCTTGGAGACCAAGGTGGTGCACCAAGTGCTCGTGCATCCACATGGATGAGATAGAGGGAAAGGCCCTTGGGCGTAGGCTTGAGAATAAGCATCTTCTTCAAGAAGAATGCAAGGTGTTGTTGTGATGACAAGGTAACAACAACAAACAACTACATTGGAATAGATCTAGAAGTGCGTGCTCTTCACTGACATAAGATGTGTGTAGTTCATAGACAACTAGTGTGAGCTAAGATTAGTGAACACATATTCATCCTAGTTTTATGGAAATTTAAGCCCAATTTAGCATTCAAATCTCTTAGTTTTCATTATAAGTATCTTTTTTTTTTAGTTAGAAGAGACATTAGTCTCCCCCTCCCTCAAATAGGTGCCAGAGCCCGGATGACCCAAGTGTTGGTAAAGACAATGCACAACAGGGGATTCAAACCCGGGTCCCCCGGGGAGGACAGGCCGGACCAAACCACCTACGCTACACTGGCCGGGTAAAATAGCTTTATTTTGATCGACTTATGTTTTCATGCTAATTTGTAGAAATTTGATACTTTTCTTGACTCCTCTTGTAGGTTCTGAGTCTTATCCCTCTCCATCAAGAAGGCCTGGAGAGTCCTACTTCCCTCAAGTAGGTGAGAGTTGAGAAAATGATGCCTCTTATAGGGTGTGAGGTAGAGTACCAAATAAAAAATGGATTTCAAACATCTCTAGAAGTTCGATCAATCAACAATTTTAGTACAAGACCTCATCCAATTACCTTTATTTTCCTGCAACCGATCCCTAATATTTTCTAAGAAATCAATCTCCATTGATTGGACAAGACCAATCGAACTACAGGTCGATTAAACCATCCATCAAATTCTCACCTGAGCACCCTATCAACCTTCAAGGTCAATATCTAAAAGTCAGAGCATCATTCCAAGACCTATCAGCCTCCAAGTCAATAGATGAAGGCTCTAGTTCATCGACCTAAAAGGTCGATAAATCCATCAAGTCATCACTCAACATTAATCAAGATTCACCTATCCATCTCCTCTGCTTGACCTTCATCTCGAGCACCAACCAATCAACCCTAAGATATCAACATTGCCCATGTTCCTTCACATGAAGCAAATGATCTCTACCATCTAGGTGGAATAAATCTAGTGGATGAGATTCTAGATCACAACCCTATAAATACCCATCATAAAACCATAGAAAATCTCTCTCAGATCCCACAGTAGTCAAGTCGTACTTGTTTCCCCACTACATGACATGTGTTGGACCTACTATCAATGTGAGAAATCAACCTATCTATCAAGATATCTCAACGAACCTATGTTCTTGAACCATCGACCATCCTAGTATTGCCAAGATCTATTGACCTCTCCACTAAAAGAGTGACCAACCTCTATGTCGATAGCAATGATGGATTGAACTATTTATCAAAAACTCAATAGCCATCAACCTCTAATGGATTGACCTCTCGATTGACCTCTACAACATTAAGGCTATCGACATCCCTCCACAGGGTGATCAACCTCTTCACTAGACATTTGTACATCCACCTACTTCATCCAAAAGTCAAGGTTTATACCTAGAAGAGAGAGAAGGAAGGGAGTCTTCCATCACACTCCATGTTGATCTACTTCTACTACAGTTATGAAACTAATTGTGTCGTATTCCTCTACTAGTCATATTGATCTAGTTATGTTGAGGGAGTAGTCCTTAACTGAGGTGTGAAGACAATCCCCACTACATGTTTCTTGCAATTTCATTCTTATTTCATGTTTTTATGAATTCATTTATCTCATTTCTAATCATTTAATCCATGTTTAACAGATTCATCAACCACTTTACATGATTTAATATGATCTTAGGCTGTAAGAATTTAAGTGTTTAAGATTAAAATATCGATTATATTTTGTTGATGTCCTCATGGGAACTTATGATGGGAAGTCTATGGAGTAGTGGATATATGATCTATAGGTAATGAGACATTGAGTTTATGGGGATATCCTCTCATGCAAGTTTCTAACATGGAAAGGGGAAACTTTCATAAATTCAATTATCTTTTCATATAATGTTGGATTTGAATGAATACATAGATTTAGATAGTGGTGGTGAAACCCGATTCTACCCTAGTGTTTCTATCCCAGAACATTAATCTAGCTATTTTCATTCTTTATACCTATGTTAATTAAACCAACTTGATCTTGTGATAGATACTAGTTCTTAACTAGTTACTTTGATTTCATAATTCTTAAAAATGTTGTCCTTTGGGATCAATTCTGAACTATACTATGATAAGATCTGTCCACTTGCGAGTTGTGATTATTGTATGTTGGTTAATGTAAACTCTAGGGATTTTACCCTGAGTGAATTTTCTTGTGCAATATCATGACATCAAATTTCGGTGCATTTTCTAGGGATAATTGTTTTTATGATCATGTTAACTAACTTGGATTAGTTAGGATTTTTGTTTCTGAGTTGATACTATTGCAAATAAACTTCAATCCGACCCTTCTCCATTCATCTAATTTTGATTGTGTTTACTCTTCAAGTGATATCTATTGTGTATGTGACACTTTTTGAGTGTCCACTTTATCTAATAACTGTACCTTTAGATCGAGAAAACCTACTATAGGTTCCTTGGAGAACATAAAGAACATATGGTGGAAGAGGAGATCAAACAGAGGGATCAAGGAACACTGAACTTTTTGAATTAATCTTTCATTGATGTATTATTTCATTAAGGTTCCAATTTTGATGTTATTTTCTTGTTAATTTGATTGATTTATTTATTCTTTTTCTACACGTGGAAGAGGAAAACACTAATTTGGAGGAAAATCAAAACAAATTGACTTTACCCCTTTTTACCTTTCATGATGGATTGTCTAATCTATTGCAATACAAAGAGATAGACTCATGCCATAAGCTAGAGCTATAGTACAAGCTGAGTTACAAGTAGCAAGAAAGGTAGAGAGACAGAGAGAACTATGAGAGTTATTTATCTCTTAGGATATTGACACCTGTAACCCAATCATTCAACCAAACATTTAAGAACTAAACTTCAAAATCAATACACAATAGGTGACCATGATGCTAAATAACAATTTTTCAGGTGGAACCGGTGAGGGAAGCACATCACCATCTATAGAAGTTCAAGATCTTTGTGGACTAAGAAAACAAGCCAATGAATCTGAAGAAGCAATGAAGCTATGACTCTTCTACTACTCCCTCACCAACATGGTGTGGTACATTCATTAGATGATCATATTACCAGAATTTGGAAGGAACTTCAGAACAAGTTCCTAGATAAGTTCTTTCCACCCTCACCCACTTATCAAATCAGAGGGGAGATAAATTAGTTTAAAAATCTCATAGGTGAATCCCTCTTTGATGCCTGGGAATGATTCACGGAGTTTGTATGAAAATGCCCTCGTGACGACGTTCCCCATTTACATCTTATCAAGAAATTCTATAGGGGATATGATGAGGACATCAAGAAATTCATTGATCCATTCTCCAATGGATACTTCATGTGACAAAGCTTCCATGATGCATGAAAAGTTCAGAATGGGAGACACTAACCAAACTAATTAGGGCTCCTCACACAAGCGAGAAGCTCTTAGGGTTGCCATGGTGGAAGACAAATCTAAGATCAAGGCAATTACCAAATCATTGAAGGCCCTTACCCTCAAACAAGGCAACCTTGATTCAACTCACCTCAAAAAGGTGTAGAGAGGCCTATCCTCTTTTGATGTTGGATTAGCCCTAGAGGTTTGCCAATTTTGTAGTGTCGAGGGGCACACAAGCATGGAGTGCAATCACCTATACTAGGACACCTTGAACATGCACCAACCCTAGTTTAACAATAGCCCCCTCATTAGAGTAGTCAATAGTGTCAAATTCATTCTAGGACATGGGTACTATAACCCCAATAGGATAAGAAATCTTCCATGCTTCTAGTATGGAAACCCAGACAGAGCAACAAATGCTCACCAACTCAAGAAGGACCAAAGTCAGAATAGTGTGTAGGGTCCTCTCGATTTCCTACAGAACCAAAGCTACCGCCAGAACCATTTTAATCAGGAACAATACTACAACAACTTCAACTAGGGAAATAACTACAATCAAGTCTAGTAGCCCTACAACCAACATGAACAACTTATCCTAGGGTAGAGCAGCCAAAAAAATCCACTCATCTCAAATGATCAAAGCTGTGTTTTTTCTATTGAGAATATAGTATTTTGTAGCAAGCATACAAAACATCTATGTAGGTTCAACTTGCACATATCACTATGGTAGTTCTCCCTCTAGTGAGTTCATTTGTTTGTCAACTCGAGAACAATCCCAAGCATCAAGAGGAGAAGATAAAGGTAGTACCACAAGTTCTAGATGTGTGCTACCAGAACCTTCAATGACAGTCAACAACAATAATAAACTGGTCCTCTAAGACGATGATGATGAAGAAGTCACTCCAACAGATAAACCAATATCTATATCAATAGAATCATTGATCGAACCTACAACATTAATAAACTTTTTTGAGCCCAAGAAGGTAATATAAGTCACATCAACCTCTCCCTCTATACCTATGGTGCCCCTCTTAAATCGTGAGTTCCCTATCATAGCTGTCTAGTTTAGACATAACTAAACTCTAGGTTTATGAAGTACTACCTTTCTTAATTCTCTCACAAATATGTTCTCGTGGACAAGATTGTTCAAAACTCTCCTCAATTTCAAGTACCTCACAAAGGAAGTTGAGACTATCAAACTTGCACATACAACATCAGATATTGTCTAGAGCAAGATGCCCAAAAAGTCTGAAGGATCTATGATATTTTGGCATCTCCAAAATTTTTGGGGACACCACATGCTGAAAAGGCCTAGATGATCTTGTGGCAAGCATTTCTATCATACCCTACAATTTATGCAAAATATCGGGCTTCATAACTGACATCCTTCCTATTAACATTGTGATTTATCTTAATGAATCTTCTATGACAACCCCTATGAGAATCATAGAAGATATTCCTGTGAGTGTGGGTCCCAAGTCATACTGGCCTTGTGACTTTATCATCATGGACTCTCATCTTTGGGCACCCATTCCTAGAAACTACTGAAGCCTTGATGATGTTGAAGCCGAATCTTGACATTGAGGCTTGGGACAAACACCATTGACTTCAAGGTCTTTTAAAGTCTCAAGGGTCTCTCTTTCAAAGAGAAATGCTATTACATTGACTAGGTTGACAAAATGGAACAATTGCAACAAGAGACACTTACTTCTGAAGACCCTCGTGAGACTGCACTCATCAACCCTAACTCTTATGACCTGAAGATGAACAAGTTGAGCAATTTCTTCTCCACTTAGACTCTATTGAGTAATACCCTAAGGCTGAATTTGAATATCTAAAGTTCGTCTCTGTGATTAAAGAATAAGACAAGGAGCCTACTACACTAGAGATAAAGCCTCTACCTGAGGGTCTAAATAAGTCTTCCTATATGAGAAGGTGGTTAATCTAGTCATCATCAACATAAATCTAAGTATTGAGCAATTAGAAAGGTTTTTGACAGAACTAAGGAAGAAATAGAAGGCATTGTGATACAAAATGATTAACCTAATAGGGGTAATAAAATCCCTCTACATGCACATAATAAACACAATTGACAACTACGATCCCTCCATCAAGCATCACTACAAGCTAAACCCAACTCTGAAGGAGGTTGTGTGCAAATAGGTGATAAAGCTACTCCTTTACATGATCATATCCCATCTCAAAATCACCACAGGTAAGTCTGCTACAAGTAGTTCCAAAAAGATGATTTACTATCATTGTTTTGAATGAGAAATATGAGCCTTTCCCCACTTCACTGCAACTGAGTGGCTCATGGGCATTGATTATCAAAATCTCAACAATGCTACTTGGAAGGACCATATTCCACTTTCCTTTCTTGATAAAGTCATAGAAATTCTTGAACACTAGGAGTTCTTTTGTTATTCAAATGGGTACCCTAGCTTCCACCAAATTCCATCCATCCAAGAAATCAAGAAACGACTACCTTCACATGTCCCTTTGGCACATACACTTTCTGTCATATGCCTTTCAGATTATGTAATGCACCCACTACATTCTAGTGTTGCATGTTTGCTATCTTTTTTGGCCTCACTAAGAGAACTATGGAGATCTTCATGGAAAACTTCTCAGTCTATGGAGATTTCTTTGAATCATGCCTATATAATATTTCCCTAGTTGTATAACAATGTGAAGAAGCACATCTTGTGCTTAATTGGAAAAAATGCCACTTCATGGTGAAGGAGCACACTGTTCCAGGACATCATGTCATCTCTAGAGGCATCAAGGTTGATAAGGAAAGATAAATGTGATATCCAATTTATCTCCTTGGACCAATGTCAATGAAGTTAGGACCTTTCTTTGACATGTTAAATTCTATAGAGGTTCATTCACAAGTTTAGCAAGATCACTAAGCCTCTTACAAATTTTCTCCAAAAGGATGTGGACTTTGTCTTCAACTCCATCTGTGTGAAAAACTTCAACACTCTAAAGGAAACTATCATCTCAACTCCCACCCTTTGTTTTCAAGATCGGTCTCTCCCTTTTGGGATCATGTGTGATGCCAATGACTACGTCGTAGGTACAATTTTGGGACAACACATTGACATGAAGCATCACACCATCTACATGAAAGCAAGACACTGGACGACAACCAAAGGAATTAAGCAACCATTGAAAAGAGCTTTTAGTCATTGTCTATGCCTTTGAATTTTTTTTGATCCTACCTAATAGATTTGATGGTGATTATCTATATTGATCACGCTACTATCAAATACTTGATATCAAAGAAGGATGCAAATCTAAGATTGATAGGGTGGATTTTGTTGCTGTAGGAGTTTGATTTAGAAATCAAAGACAAAAATGGGATTGAAAATGTTATTGTTGGTCATCTTATCCAACTACAAATCAAAGATAGTGATGTAATGTCCATTAATGACTCTTTGCCTGATGATCACTTATTGAGAGTATCCACTTCAACCCATGGTGTGCTAACTTCATATCTAACTATGAGAGTCCTTAATCTAAACTACATAGGGAACAAAAGAAAAAAGATCATGTCGGATATTCTTCATTATTATTGTAATGAAACTTACCTATTCCTCCTATATTTAGATGAACTCTACCACTGATTCATATATGAAGAAGAAGCTCCTCTAATTTTGGATCAGTGTCACTCTGGATCAACCAGGGGCCATAATCTCCAAGAAGAGTACATTTAAAGTCCTTCACTATGGATTTTTCTGGCCATTTAATTTTAAGTATGCCCATAACTATGTCAAGTCGTGTGGTTAATGCAAAAGATCTGGCAATATTTTTGAGAGGGATGTGATGCCTCTCAATTGTTGGGAAGAAGTAGATATTTTTGAAGTCTGGGACATCGACTACATGGGTGCATTCCCCTCATCTTATGACTTCTCCTACATTCTCATTGCAGCTGATGTTTTGAAGTGGGTTGAAGCTATCCCCACAATTTCATGCAACTTCAAACTAGTAATAAAGATGTTCAAAGATATTATTTCTCCTTACTATGAAGTCCCACACACTTTCATTTCTGATCGAGGATAACACTTCCTCGAGTGCAGCTTTGAAGCACTTGTTCACAAATATAGTGTTTCCCATTGAGTTTCCACTCCATATTATCCTCAGATGAGTGGTGAAGTGGATGTTTTCAACTACCAGACAAAAGCCATTCTTGAAAGATAGTCAACACGACAAGGCAAGATTGGCATCTAAAGCTTAATGACACACTTTGGGATTATTAAACTACATATAAGACTCCATTGGGCACCACACCTTTTTGTATTTTTATGGCAAGTCTTGTCACTTAGAAGTGGATCTTGAATACAAAGCTCAATGCGCCATCAAGAAGCTCAAGTTCGATACACGTGTAGCAAGGGAACATCATCTACTTCAACTATAAGAGTTAGAAGAGTTACAAGGAGTATTGCAAATTTTTACGTGGTAGTGGTATATGAGGAGGAAAATATGCTGATTAAGAGAATTATACCGTAGAGAAGGTAGAACCCATTATTCTTCAATGTTCCATGCTCATTTGGAAACTTATCTTTGGGAAGATGCATTATGTGACTCTGGGGCGAACATCAACTTGATCTGTCTCTCCATGTTCAAGAAATTGGGGATCATGGATACAAAGAAGACTAGAATGTTGATCCAACTAGTTTCTATCCATTGTGACACCTTCAAGAATACGAGGATGTGCTTAAAACGTTTTAGATATTCATCATTCATAATGACTTCTTAGAGTTGCAGATGCATTAAGACTACAAATATGAGATTCTCTTGGGTAGACCATGTAAGACACTATTAATATTATTGTAGAGATGAGAAAATGAATATGGACGATATACACTAAGGATGCTATATTAGAGTTCAAGATCCCATGAGAAGCCAAGCATAGTGGGAAGTTGTAGGATGTTTTTCAATGGAACACATAATTAAGTTTGTGTAATTCTTGAGAATCTTTTCTTGATATTTCTAGATTGATGACATAGATTGATAGGGGTTCTCTACAAATGCATACATGGTATCATGTTTTCACAATTTTCTATTCCTAGAAAAATGAAAAACCCTATAAAGACATAAAATGCTTTTCAACCTTCTATACTCAAGCCATGGTGCCAACAACTATTACTCCTAGCTATCTAAGTAATGATTTTCTTAAGAACATGACAAATGATTTTATGTGGGCTGGTCTCTTGAAGGAGCATAAAATGCACCTATCCTCACTTATTTCTTATCCCACCAGTCCATATGAATTTATGAGGCCACCTACTCAATAGTTGAAGCCATCATTGGAGTGCCCTTCAAAGCTACTTAGTTTCATGGAATCCTCATCTGAGATAAGTATTACTTGGAGAGAACGATAGTTTTGTAGTTATTATTTATGTATATTTGAGTATATCTAAAAAAGAGAAATTGATTCAAGTCTTACAACACATCAAGTGCCATTTCGGTGGTGTATAACATATATAAAGGGGATCTCCCCTTGTCTTTTCCAGAAAAAGATTAGGATGGATAAAGGGGCAAGGACAGTGGTTCCACTATAGAAAGACTAAACCCATTAAGGAAAGAAGTTTCCAAGTTGATTTCCAACTAAATAATAAGGTCATTTGATGAGGGAGAAAATTCAAGATGTCACATCATATTATCATAAAAGAGTATAAGGCAGTTCAAGTTGGGATATAGTGCTACAAGTATGATAAATCTACTGAAATGAAGTCTTAAAATATCATGTGTAACATTGGAGCATGATTCTTGCAAGATTAGAGCCAATAATAAATATGTACATTTAAACCTCGTTAGGTGTCACATGCATGTCACATTTAGTCAAAAAGATCACATGAGTGATTTACAGAGAATGTCATTTCACAAGTTGTCTTAAGGATACATATTATGTCTATATAGATGTTTGAATATTATGGATCAACTTTTGCATAAGGATTAATGATCCAACAATATTTGTACTTGAACATCACATTTTAGAGCATATTAAGGTGAAAAAGTGAGTCTTAAGGTCATATGAGTTACATCATTGAAAAAGGCATAAGATCTTAGTAGATCATGTCACATAACAACATACATGTTACTGATTTTGAAGTGGAATAATCATATGATAGAAAAATAGGAAAACGTTCCATCTTTGATTAATCTACATCATGCATGTATATAAAAGAGTCATTTTTAGGTCAAGGTTGTCATTTAGGGTACATACATATGACCAAGGCATTGCTCGTGTCAAAGTGAAACAAAGTTACCGGTCTATGTCATGCCAATCAATTGAGGTCATAGTTGAGCATTAAAGTGGATATTTTCATTTGAAAAAGATAACAAGAACATGTAGTTAAGGAAAACATGAGAGTCACAACTAGGTTAGAAGTGTGTGCATATATATATAGACACACACACACACACACACACACACACACACACACACATATATATATATATATATATATATATATATATATAGGTTAGGAAGGTACATGTAACTTATGTGTACTGGCCATTAAAATGGCATATGTGGAATATATTCACAAAATCCAACCATATGGATTAGTTCAAAGTGATACAAATTACATGTGTTTAAAAAATCATCACCATATCTCATATGAATTATGAGATATAGAAATATAACATCCAACAGTTTCAGTAGTTTCTTCAACTTTCCATTGATTACAAAATACACATATTCTTTCATTGGATGATGTATGGATGCAGATTGTGGTGATTTTTATACACATCTTATCTAAGGTGTATACATCAAATCTATAAGGTTAGATTGTTTAATAGAATTTCACAATCATCATAAATGAAGATAAGTACATGCAAGCTATATGTACTAAGGTGCATAATTCTTTTAGCCATATATAGGTTAGAAAGTCTGTAGTGGCTGGTATGTGCAACTTATGTGTTCCGACCATTAACATGTCATATGAGGAATATATTTATAGAATCCAAACATATGGATAGGTTCAAAATGATATAGATTACATGTATTTAAAAAATCATCACAATATCTCATATGAATCATGAGATATATCAATATATCATCCAACATTTTTTTGTAGTTTCTTCAACTTACTATTGATTACAAAATACACCTATTCTTTCATTTGATGATGTATGGATATTGGATTGTGGTGATTTTTTATACACATCTTATCTAAGGAGTATATATATGTTTATTTTTAGTACCCGTGCAGGGTTTCATTACCCTACAGCTTGAAAAGTAACTATTTGTGACAAAATGGATTTTTGCATAATTATGAATTAATTACTCTTTTTCCCTCATTGGGATCACTTGTGAACTCAACTTATTTTTCTTGGCTTCATAATCAATATTGACACTCAAATTCGGAATATGGTGATCAATGTGAACTTTATACACATTATAACACCTTAAATTTGATTAAGTCATCAAATTGTCCAAAGAAGAAAATTGATCCATCAAACATCATAGTTTGGTTCTCAAAATTTTTCTAAATATTCTCCACATTTTTGTGAATCTATGGTCCAAATTTCATGTCATTTGGACATTCCTACGATTTTCTATGAATTTTTGAAGTTCTATGCTCAAAATTCCCTTTTATTTGCCCTTTTATTTGGCCAATGCCATGTCATTGATCTGGGAAAAGGATGGGGGGAAATTTTGGGCCCTTGTATCCACCCCACATGGATGGAGGCTTTGATTGAATGGCCATGCCATTGTCTTCTACCTCCCGCTAATTGTGGGGAGGAGACAAGGCCCCCATAATGGATGATCTCCCACTCCTGGCCGAGATTTGAAATTCCAAGCGAATAGAAATAACCATCTCACCATTTCGAGCTGATCTAACCAATGTTTGATGCCTTTTATTGCTCTGCCTCTCCACCAAAATGAGTTCATCACTTTCCATTCCCACTCCGGCGGTCATGGCCATTCTTCAAATCTCGATCTAGCCAAACCCTTGTCCCCAATGCTATATAAACACTCCCTCATGCTCGCAAGCTTCACACCAAGATACGAGCCTTTCTTTTGCTCTCCATTTCGGCCTTAGGCCGCCTATTTTACATCCCCGACCTCTTGCTACTATGCGGCACCGCCGCAATGCCCAGATTTGGCGTCTCCCCTCCTCGCCTCCCTTCCACAATATCTGACCTCCGTTAAATCCACAAGATCACAACAATCATGGATGTTACACCCACTTCCTCCATCGGAGCCTCCTACTCTAGTTAGCTTACATGCCGGAGAGTCGTCCACCACATCTGCTTCTCATGTGCAGGTACTGAATGAAGGGGAAAGAGCCCCAACCCCGCCGGTCAAAGGGCTTGGACCCGATCCAATACAATCACAACCAAACCAGTCCAAATGACCAGAGAACCCAATTGAACCAGGCTTGAACCGGACCAATGAGCAAGAGAACCGTCGTTCGCCATCCACCGATGTGGAACAATCCTGAGCCGCCCATTGTGGATCCAACAACCCTCAAATTTTGCAAATAAGGTTTTTGCTTCCTCTCTGCTCAAAATTGCAATAAATGGCCAAATCTTGCTTAAAACATATCTAATGCATCCTGACTCCAAATAATTAGAGTAAATAGTCAATTTTGATCAGAAAAATCCAATTAACACATTAAAAATACTTGTGAATCCTGATTTTAAACAATGCTCACTGATATACCTAAATTTAGATCTCTTGCTTAGTTAATTGATCTAAATGACTCTATTTGTGGTTAATCTTGACTAAACACTGAAAACCCTAATTCCTGACTCTAATGTTCATATTGAGACTCTAAAATCACTCTTGACCCATTAATGATCTAAATATATATTTGTTGACTTGATTTAATCTTGAATATGATGATGGCATCTTAATATTATGATTGGCCTGAATCTTGTGATCTATTGACCTAAAACTTGATCTCTGATTTACTCATTATACTAATCAAGACTTGATCTAAACTTGAACACCAATGATGTTAGAACATGATGATGATTTAAAGACTTGATTATGACTTGAATATTGATCATGAAGACTAGGGTTAACACATATGATCCTATAAAACCTAGGTAAGTCATTCACACTCGAAATATTTGATGTTTGAAATAATGTTGGACATATTGAAATATTCGTTGATAATAAGTGAATGACACAACCCTAAGGTTGACATAGGAAAAGTATAACCCTAATCTCAAATATTGAGACATGATCTCCAAATATAATGATCTTGACCCTTGATCCAAATATTGTGTTTTAGGATCTAACTTGAAGGGTTGACCTATTACTAGTTGATCTGTACTCGAAATCTGATGAATGTGCATTCATCAGGGATCAGTTGCCTCACTTGGCCCAATTTTTCTTGAATTCTTGCGATTATCAACCATATCTTATAATATTTGATTTGTTTTGATTCAATTAGAATTTTCATATTTTTATTGGATTTTTGCACCTTTGTGCAGGTCATTTTGGGCATTGGGCCTGATCTTCTCAGCCCATGACTCTGTTTTGGGCCTTGGTCCATTCGAGCCTACTTGGACAAGTAGTAGTCAGCGGCTCCCTTCCTTCCCCCATGGGCTCCTACCCTAATCACGATCTTCTTCTTCAAGTGCATCATGACATCACATCACCAACAACCGTGACTCGCGGTTCCCAGCAAGACAACCACGACCCCCTCTCCTCTTACCTACCCATGATTCTTTCCCTTCATACCACGACTAGACGACAACTGCGACCGGCCGAGACCTCGACCTACCCACAACCGCAGTTGTGACAACCACTCCAAAGACCGTGACCTCCTCCTATTCTCGACCTAGTCTCATCCATGCTGCCTCCAGATCACAATCCATCACCTGCACCGCGATCATCTCCTCCATAACCACGTTCATACCTCCACCATCGTCCCCCCCCCTCTACCACGATCTTCTGCTTCCCTGGACCACGACTTATAGAGCAGAACTGCGACCTACTACGTCACCTCTGAATGGAGACCAGGTCATCTCCTCCATCTCTCCTTCACCTGATCATGGCCAGTAGTGATCAACCACGATCACCTCTGCATCGCGGTCTCCCTTCATCCATCTGCCACTCTCCCTTTGACTTCTACCACAAGATCGCGACCTACGATCACCTCAGCAACACGGCTAACTGAGCCATGACTCCTCAATGCCCGAGGTCATCTAAAACTACGACCAGGAGCCAATGGTGACAATTGCGACCACCAGGGCTAGAACCAAGAACTGTGACCCCTTTACTTCTAGATCGCGACCTCCCGCGTTCATCCACGCCCGCAGTTCCCACAACCACGACCACGGTCACCTCACGTCCAGACTGTGATCTCACCTGATCTTCTTCTCCACCTGCTCGCGACGTCCATCTACAACCCTAGAATGCGACCCGCGGTGTCGCTCCACACCTCGACCTCTCCCTACCCACGATCTTCCTGCTCCACTCAGCACCGCACCCGCGATTGGGATAACTGCGACCATTGTCGCTCTCTGCCCTAGCCGCCATATGCAGACCTCGACCAAGCTCATAGCAGCAGAGAGGGCCGTAACCGAAGAGGAAGAAAAGAAGGACTACAACCTGCAAAATGGAACCACAACCTGCTGGAAAAGACAGAAGACCATAACCAAAAACCGTGACCTACTGCTCATCAAAACAACTGCGACCGAGCCTGTATATACCTCGATCGAGCCAAAGCAAACCCAACCAACTGGACCTATAAATAGGACCCTACCCCCAACCATTCAAGGCAGCCTCTCTAGATGTCGTTAGGCTACATGTCTGTCCTTTGCCTAAGGAGATGGTCTCCTCCACAACCAAGCTGCACCCAAGAAGCATTTGACCCCTGATTCAAGCCACTCCATCCAGATATAGATCCAGATATAGATCTAGATCTAGATCTAGATCTGTTGCATCCACGCCATGTCTATGCCACCATCACGTCTACAAGCTGCTCCTCCTACTACGAGCAAGGAGATGGAGAAGAGAGAGAAGGTGGTGAGAGAAGATCTGCCCCGTCTACTTTGGTATTCTTCCCTCCTCATCCAGATCTGCCCCGACATTGTGTAGAACACCGTTTCTCCACCTAGCTATGATCATCTTCTTCACCATGCTCATGGCAGAATCTTCTCTCTCTCTTGTTTTTCTTGTTTATCTCTCCATGAGCAAGTAGTCCTTTTTCGTTGGGGTGCGGGGACTAGCCCCGCTGCCCATGCTTACATGTTCAAATATTAAACATTTCATGGCATGTATATAACTTTTCATTTCATTGTTAATCATCGATGTGTGCTTGTGGATTGATCACTTGCTTGCATTTATCTTGTTCATTTCTATGTTGTGAGAACTTCAATATGTAGGATTTGAATGTCGATTAATGCAGTTGACTCCCTGACTAGAAATAGGATGGGATTCCCTGAGGTCGTAAGTGAATGATCCGTGAGGGGACGAGCCATCTAGCCCACAATAATGCTTCTGTGTGCCTAAACATCCCTCAGGGAGGGCCACAACTTCTATTGGATATCTATATCATCAGAACCGTAAGTGCATGACCCAGATGGCGATGAGAAATTTGATGCCTAAGGTGATGCTTACGTAGACCTAAACATCCCTCAGGGAGGGTTCGCAGTAGTTCTATCTGGATAGTTAGATCTTTCTTGGATGTTTGTGATTGGATATGTTTGCATGTGTAGTGGTGGTGAAACCCGAGACTGCCCCGACAATCTTCATCATTAATCTTAATTCAACTTTTAATCCTGCTCTTCACTTTCTTGCAATTAGTGTAATTAAACTCAAATCAACCTTTGTTCTAAATATTAGTCTTGATCCAACTAGATTCAACTAGTAAAAGATTCTTAAAAATGTTGTCCCTTGGGATTCGATCCTTAACTATACTGTGATAAGACCCATATGCTTACGGGTGGTATTATGACACAAGGTTTTGGTTAGAAACTCATGGATTTCAGCCTTGAGTGAGTTTGTTAGTGCAATAATATTCCACCTCAAATTCTGGCACCGTTGTCGGGGATAACATAATCATCTAGTTAAATCTAGTTTTTTTGAGACTAATTGAGGATTTTGCTTTTAATTTTGATACTATCGATCATCTACTTTAATTTAACTCTACTCCGTTCATCTTACTACCAAAACGTCTTTCCATCCTAGGTACCCCCAAAGACTAGTGTATGCACCACTCGAATAGTTCCGGCCTTGCTGATAGCATTGACCCTGAGATAGAAACAACCTTTCATCGTCAGAGTAGAAAAAACCAAGCAAGGATGGCACAAGAGGAGGAAATAGCCCAAAGGGTAGCTCAATCCCTTAATCCACAAAGAAAAAGGCTCATGCAAGAAGCCTGAGCTACAGTTCAAGAAGAAATTGAAGCAACACAAGCAACATAACTGCAAAAGGACCTTAGGGAGTTCTCAATCCCTAAAGCTACTGACGTCTAGCACCCCGTGCAACCTCCTTCCATCAACACTCAAAATTTTGAGATAAGGGCACATTGGATCACCCTGCTTCAAAACAACCCTTTCTATGGTAAGCAAGGAGAAGATAATCAAGAACATCTTCTGAGGTTTATAGATCTATGTGCTATGAAAAAGGAAAATGGAGTCACAGATGATGCCATCAGACTCTGTCTTTTCAAATACTCTCTTGCTAACAGAGCTATAAGTTGGTACAATTCCTTGCAATGTGAACCCATCACCACTTGGGAACAACTTCAAAATGTCTTTCTGGAAAAAGTTTACCCTCCTTCTCTCACTTATGAAATCAGGGGACATATAACTCAATTCACTCAGGTCCCTGGAGAATCCCTTGCTAAAGCATGGGAAAGATACAAAGAGCTTCTACGCAAGTGTCCACACCATGGCATTCCTAAGAATCAACTCATCGAGATCTTCTATAGGGGTGTGGATGACGACATCAAGAGGTTCTTAGACTCCTCATCAGGAGGAAACTTCATGCGTCAAAGCTATGAAAGCGCATGGAAGGTTGTCACCCTTGGAGCTGAAAATCAAGCCAACTGGGGTAGACCCATAAGTAAAGGAGTGCTGAAGGTAGCTATGGCAGAAGCTACTCCCGAGTACAAGTCTATCACCGAATCCCTTAAGCTCCTAGTCGCCAAGCAAGATCATCTTGAATCATCTATTTCTTCTTTTGAAAGAAGACACTCACTCCCACAACCACAAGAGCATATCAAGTCAGCTTCATTGTTCTGTGAAGCATGTAAAGGCAGTGATCATTCTACACTGGCCTACAACGTTCTCTATGATGTTGTGCTAAGCAACATTTATGTCCAAGGAGATAATGGTCAGATGGAAAATCTTAATGCTATCAACACCATCCCTGGTCAAGGATATTACAATCCGAATCAGATCAGGAATCATCCTGGTTTTCAATTCGGAAATCCTTCAGGAGCAAAGAACTTC
Organism: Alisma plantago-aquatica; assembly: GCA_963693085.1. Classification (NCBI taxonomy): domain Eukaryota; kingdom Viridiplantae; phylum Streptophyta; class Magnoliopsida; order Alismatales; family Alismataceae; genus Alisma; species Alisma plantago-aquatica. The sequence continues at coordinate 1,285,839,748 of OY856412.1, read as the reverse complement.
CATCAACTTGGTTGAAACAACCAACAATGAATTCCGCCGGGATTCCAGTACAACCAACAACAAAACCTCAGAAATCAAGGAAACTTTAGGGGTAATTTTCAGAACAAGAACTACAACAATTATCAAAACAATTCTCGGTTCTAGAATCCAAACCAAGTCCCCTATCAACAACAATAGCAAGGACAACAAGCCAGTCCTATCTCTCCTAATGACAAGCTCTCAGCTATTGAGAAAATGTTACAGTCGCAGCAGACTATGATAGCTAACCAGCAAGCCCATTAGAAGGCTATTGAATCTCAACTAGCTCAACTTACAACTAGAATGAAACCACCTGCTGGATCCTTTGCTAGCCAACCAGAGAACAATCCTAAGCACCAAGAGCAATTGAAGGTTGTTACCACCAGGTCTAGAAAAGACTATTCTGATCCTCTTGTCAAGGCACCTGTGGTCATTATAGATGAGGATGACTCTGTGGTAGTCCAAGACTCTACAACATATGAGTCTCAACCAAAAGAGCCAGCGACTGATGATAAGACATACAAGTAAAGTCTGAATAATCAACTGTTGTAGATAAAGAAACACTAGAGCCAGATGTGCCAAAATACAAGCCTCGTATACCTTTCCCAGCTTGTTTGAGACAAACCAAGCTTGACACTCGATTCAACAAGTTCAAAGAAGCCATGAAGAAACTCCATGTTGATATACCCTTCCTCGTTGCGCTGGCTGAAATACCAGCATGGACAAAGTACTTGAAGTCTCTCCTCACAAGGAAGTATATAACCAAAGAGTATGAGACAGTGAATTGAGCAACAACCACATCTAATATCATCCAGAGCAAGATGCCTAAGAAGTAGAAAGACCCAGGATCTTTTGGGATTTCATGCCATATCAGTGACTCTTCATGTAAGAAGGGATTGGCCGATCTTGGTGCTAGAATCTCCATCATGCCACTTAGCCTTTGCAAAAGGCTAGGGTTTGCTGAACTTCTCCCAACTGGCATGACCATACAACTTGCAGATAACGTTGTGACTCTCCCCTTGGGAATTATTGAGGATGTACCTATCAAGGCAGGCAAAGATTCCTACGTTCCATGTGATTTTGTCATTATGGACATAAAAGAAGATGCTAGATACCCTCTCATTTTTGGCCATCCGTTCCTTGCAACTACAAGATCTCTCATTGATGTTGAAGCAGACACCTTGCTTCTTCGACTAGGAAAAGAAACTCTCGACTTCAAAGTTTTTGAAAGTATACGAAGACCAATCATGCAAGAAGAAGTCTACTTGATTGAATGCATAGAGAAGATGTCACTACTCATGCAAGAGGATTATGAACAATAAGATCCTTTAGGAGTGGCTCGGACTAATCCAAATGCAGAGAGTTCAGTTGAAGAACAAGTGAAAAGTTGTGTTCTCCACCTCGACACTGCTGAAGAAGATCCTAAAGCCAAAATTGAGGAACTTAAAGCTGTGGATGTTACTGAAGAAATAGGTGAGAAACCACAAGCTCCTGAAATGAAACCCCTACCTAAGGGATTGAAGTATGTGTTTCTGGAAGACCTAAAGGTCTACCCTGTTATCATAAATTTGGATCTAACAGTAGAACAAGAAGATAAACTTATGAAGGAATTAAGGGAAAGAAGAAAAGGTATCGTCTACAAGATGAGTGATCTCATTGGGGTCAGTCAAGCACTTTGCATGCACAAAATCCCCATGGTAGAAGACCAAAAGCCGAATGTTGAACATCAACGAAAGCTTAATCCAAATATGAATAAGTAGTCCGCTTTGAAGTTATTAAATTGCTCACTACGGGGATCATCTATCCTATATCTGACTCACCATGGTTGAGTCCTGTACATGTTGTCCCAAAGAAAGGTGGCACTACTGTGATACAGAATGAAGATACTGAACTCATCCCCACTCGAACAGTTACCTGGTGGAGAATGTGTATTGATTATAGGAAGTTGAATAAGGCAACTCGTAAGGATCATTTCCCGATGCCTTTCCTAGACCAAGTTCTAGAGCGACTGGCTCACCAGAAATATTTTTGCTATCTCGATGGTTACTCTAGATTCTATCAAATTCCTATACATACAGATGACCAAGAGAAAACTACTTTCACTTGCCCCTTTGGAACATACACCTTTAGAAGGATGCCATTCAGGCTATGCAATGCGCCTGCAACCTTCCAACGCTGCATGGCAACCATATTTGGTGGTCTTACAGAAACTATTATGGAAGTTTTTATGGATGATTTTTTCGCGTATGGGGATTCATATGACTCATGCCTAGAACACCTTTCCCTAGTCCTCAAACGATGTGAAGAAGCACATCTAGTGCTAAATTGGGAGAAGTTTCACTTTATGGTAAAAGAAGGCACAGTCCTTGGCCATAGGGTCAGTAATCGAGGAATTGAAGTGGACAAGGCGAAGATCGAAGTGATCTCCAAACTCTCTATCCCAACCAATGTAAGAGAGGTTTGCACATTCCTTGGTCATGCAAGATTTTACATAAGATTTATCAAAGATTTCTCCAAGATAACCAAGCCTATGACCAACTTGTTACTAAAGGATGATGATTTCCATTTTGATGAATGTTGCATCAAAAGTTTCAACAACCCGAAGCATGCTCTTACGACAACACCTATCATCCGAGCTCCAGACTGGGGGCACCCATTTGAAATAATGTGTGATGCCAGTGATTATGTAGTTGGAGCCATTTTGGGCCAGTGTATAGAGAAGAAACATCATGTCATCTACTATGCATTTAAGACCCTTGACGAAGCTCAAAGGAATTATGCAACTACCAAGAAGGAACTCTTAGCAGTTGTGTATGACTTTGACAAGTTCAGATCCTACCTCATTGGTTCAAAGGTCGTTGTTTATACATATCACGCTGCTATTTGTTACCTCCTGAAAAAGAAAGATGCAAAACCCATATTGATCAGATGGATTCTCCTCTTGCAAGAATTTGATATGGAGATAAGAGATAAGAAAGGTACAGAGAATGTTGTGTCTGACTACTTGAGTCGTATCCATACCCTAGACACTGAAAATATCCCAATTAATGATTCTCTTTCAGATGACCATCTCATAAAAATCTTAGAAGCTACTCCTTGGTACTCAGACTATGTGAACTACCTCACCACCGGTGTCATCCACCCTGAATGTACTGGAAATGCACTGAAGAAATTCATGCATGATGTGAGGCAATATCATTGGGATGAACCATGCCTCTTCTAGCTTTGTGTTGATGGTCTCTACAGATGTTGTATCGCTGAGGAAGAAGCCCAACTTATTTTAGAGCAATGCCACTCAGGACCAGTTGGAGGCCATATGAGTTCTAAGAAAATTGCTTTGAAGGTTTTACAATGTGGTTTATTTTGGCCAAATATACCCTGAGATGCCTACAACTTTGTTATCTCATGTTACAAGTGTCAGAGGATGGGTAACATTACAAATAGAGATGAGATGCCACTTAAGATATGGCAATAAGTAGATATTTTTGATGTTTGGGGAGTGGACTACATGGGTCCATTCCCATCCTCACATGGATTTTTCTACATTCTTATGCAGTGGATTATACCTCTAAATGGGTAGAGGCCATCCCAACAGTCACTAGTGATTTGAAACCTGTCAACAAAATGTTCAAAGATATTATATTTCCCCATTTTGGAGTCCCACACACTGTGATATCCGACGGAGGTTCTCATTTTCTGGAAAGAAGCTTTAAAGCATTGTGAAGAAGATATGGTGTAACACACAAGGTAGCCTCACCCTACCATCCCCAAACAAGTGGGCAGGTAGAGGTTTCCAACCGTCGACTCAAGGATATCTTAGAAAAGACAGTAGGCCGCAACCGAAAGGATTGGTCAGTAAAAATCAATGACGCCTTGTGGGCCTACCGAACTGCTTTTAAGACTCCTATCGGAACTACACCATTTCAACTAATCTATGGAAAGTCATGTCACCTACCTATAGAACTAGAACACAAAGCATGGTCAACAATTAAACAACTAAATTTTGACATGAAGAAAGCTGGCAAAACCAGGATTTTACAACTTCAGGAGCTAGATGAACTCCGAATGACATCTTACGAGAATGCCATAATCTATAAAGAACGCACAAAGTTGTGGCACGATGGTGATATGAAGATGAAGTACATTCAAGTGGGAGACCAAGTTCTACTGTTCAACTCAAGACTGAGGTTATTCCCAGGGAAACTCTGTTCTCGATGGTCTGGATCGTACATTGTCAAAAGAATATACCCACATGGTGCCTTTGTTTTATGGAGTGAACAGTCAGGAGAATTTATAGATAATGGTCAATGCTTGAAGAGATATTTCACCTTAGCCGACATAGGCACTGAAACAATGTTAGATCTCTCCAAACCAACATATCTACCAGAAAATTGAAGGAATCAAGTCGAGCCAACGACATAAAACAAAGGCGCTTGTCGAGAGGCAACCCAACCCTTACCTTAGATTTTTACTTTGAGTTTTAGTTTTAGATGATGCATCACAATATGCAATCTTAACATCTGATAATTTTCATTTTTGATATTTCAGATGGAGGACACGTCACCGAAAGGAATGCAACCACATCTGGTGGACCAACTGACACGATTTTTCCCCTCCATCTCAGATTTAGAGTTTGCTCGGGATGAGAAAATTTCTAAGTTTGGGGTGGAGGGTGGGTGGTTCGTACTTTACTTTCCACCCACTCCTATTTGTTTCAGACTTAAAATTTCAACGTTGCAATTTTGAGCAAAATTTTCAAAATTTTTCAAAATTCTAAAATTTTCAAAGCAGTCTTTTATAGAAACTTGATGAAGTTTTGACGCTTTTTGTTTCAATCAAAGCCTATATCTATCCGGATATCCCATTTTTTCATGTAGTTTTGAATCATTGTACCCTCCTTACTCAAAGCAAAACCTCACGGGGGACAATTTCTGAAACTAGCGTATGGTTAGAAATCACTGTGTGAAGATTATGAATCCTAACATCATGTTCAGTGAAAATGGCAAGCATATGTCGAACTGAGAGGGATCAAACACTTTGTGCTTCCTAACTGACTAGTAGAATAATAGCATAGAATCTCCACCAGATCCACATCAATTCATTATTTGAGCAGAGTATGATAAGGAGAACAACTCGGTGCACTGAATTGTAAATCAAGTTGCATTCTGATCTGAACTCTCTTCTACACTTCTTCTATCATCTTCTTACCCCTCCATCCATAAAAAAGAAACAAAAAGAGCCAAATTAGTGCCAAACCCTAAGTTCGGGGTGGCACACCATCCCTCTCTTTATTCGCTTCTTCCATACCCCTCACTATGTAATAGGGGCGTACCACCAAAAAGAAAAATGCCAATGAGCATAAAAAAAAATATTTTGCAATCTCGAGTCGAATAGAGGAGAGATTAACACAAAAAAACACAATCAATGATATTGCAACCATATAATAAAAATCTTGAGTCGAATAGAGGATAGATTTATTTCTTCCTTCCAGACCACCCTTCACTCCCTTTTCCACCTAATGGCACAATGAATGCCTCCCTTATCTTGAAAACTACCAGTGTCAGATTAGGAGCACACTTTTTGTTCTATGGGTATCTCTGGACTCTTACAAAGCTCTTAGACATGCTTGATGTTGGAAAAAGTGGGGAGGAAGTGATGTTGGAAAATGAACTCATGAACGAAGATATTGTAAGATGTGTTTCGTGATCTCAGAATGTTGAGATGCTTAATCATACGGAGTAGAGGAGAAACAATCGTGATGTGAAGATGAGGCAATCACATGAGTGAAAGTATTTTTGGCGACTGTTTTAGATTTTTTGTTACTCGAGGACAAGCAATGTAACGCTCGGGCCCACTGCCCTAGGCTCTAGTACAGTTTCAGGAATGACGACTGGCCCCACAGACCACCACTAGCCTTAACTACGCACTTTGTCCTCACTGACGCACAAGCCAAGATCAACTTCCCGACTGGTCACCCATCTTAGCACTACTCCAAGCTGAGCACGCTTAACTATGGAGTTCTTTAGTGATGGGCTCCCGGAAAAGGAGGTGCACCTTGGTGATATGGGTAGTCCAATCATTCCTTTTAAGATCAACTTATCCGAGGCCTCAAATCCTGGGATGTTACAAATGTCCCCCACTTAGACTCTTGACGTCCTCGTCAAGTCTCAACTATATGACCTCATAATCTAACCCTATTTCAGTGCAAACCCACAATAGCCCATGGACACCCAGCTCCCGATCACGGAATACCAGCGTAAGGGTGGCTACGTCAACCATGGACAACCCTTTTCTACATGCCTAGACTGCACAGCTCAAGACTGGCATGCCACATGCCCATGCGAGCCCCACCTACTGGAGGGGTTATGGCTCTGATACCATTTGTAATGCTCGGGCCCACTGCCCTAGGCTCTAGTAGAGTTTCAGGAATGACGACTGGCCCCACAGACCACCACTAGCCTTAACTGCGCACTTTGTCCTCACTGACGCACAAGCCAAAATCAACTTCCCGACTGGTCACCCATTCTAGTACTACTCCAAGCTGAGCACGCTTAACTATGGAGTTCTTTAGTGATGGGCTCCTGGGAAAGGAGGTGCACCTTGGTGATATGGGTAGTCGAATCATTCCTTTTAAGATCAACTTATCCGAGGCCTCAAATCCTGGGATGTTACAAGCAACGTTTAAGTTCGGGGTATTTTGATGAATGTGCATTCATTAGGGCTCTGTCACCTCGCCTGGCCCAGTTTTGCTTGCATTCTCACGATTATCAACCATATCTTATAATATTCGATTTGTTTTGATTCAATCAGAATTTTCCTATTTTTATTAGATTTTTGCACCTTTGTGCAGGTCATTTTAGGCATTGGGCCTAATCTTCTCGGCCCATGACTCCGTTTTGGGCCTTGGTTTGTTCGAGCCTGCTTGGGAAAGTAGTAGTCAGCGGCTCCCTTCCTTCCCCCACAGGCTCCTACCCTAATCGTGATCTTCTTCTTCAAGTGCATCACAACATCACAACACCAACAACTGCGACCCGCGGTTCCCAACAAGACAACCGCGACCCCCTCTCATCTTACCTGCCCGCAATTCTTTCCCTTCATACCACGACCAGACGACAACCGCGACCGGTCGAGACCTTGACCTGCCCACAACCGCGGTCGTGACAACCACTCCAAAGACCACAAACTCCTCTTGTTCTTGACCTAGTCTCATCCATGCAGCCTCCAAATCATTATCCATAACCAGCACCTTGATCATCTCCTCTATAACCACGTTCATACCTCAACCATCGTCCCCCCCTATGCCACGATCTTCTACTTCCCTGGACCATGACTTACAGAGCAGAATCATGACCTTCTACGTCACCTCTGAACCACGACCATGTCGCCTCCTCCTTCTCTCCTTCACCTGATCATGGCCTGTAGTGAACAACTGTGATCACCTCTGCATCACGGTCTCCCTCCGTCCATCTTCCCCTCTCCCCCTGACTTCCACTGTAGGATCGCGACCTGTGATCACCTCCACAACACAGCTAACTGAGCCACGACTCCTCAACACTCGAGGTCATCTAAAACTGCGACCAGGAGCCAATGGTGACAACTGCAACCACCAGGGCTAGAACCAAGAACCGCGACCCCTTTGCTTCTAGATCGTTACCTCCCGTGTTCATCCATGCCCGCGGTTCCAACAACTGCGACCATAGTCGCCTCACGTCCAGACCACGATCTCACCTCTTCTTCTCCACATGCTCGCGGTGTCCATCTGCAACCCTGGACCGTGACTCGCGGTGTTGCTCCACACCTCAACCTCTCCCTACCCACGATTCATCCAACTGTGATCTTCCTGCTCCACTCAACATCGTGCACACAGTTGGCATAACCCCGACCATTGTCGCTCTCTGCCCTAGCTACCATATGCTGACCTTGACCAAGCTCACATCAGCAGAGAGGACCGCGACCAAAGAGGAAGAAAAGTAAGACCGCGACTTGAAAAATGGAACTGCGACCTGCTGGAAAAGACAGAAGACCGCGACCAAAAACCGCGACCTACTTCTCATCAAAACAACCGCGACCGGGCCTGTATATACCTCGACTGAGGCAAAACAAACCCAGCCAACCAGGCCTATAAATAGGACCCTAACCCTAGCCATTCAAGGCATCCTCTCCAGACGCCATTAGGCTGTAGGTCTGTCCTCAACCTAAGGAGATGGTCTCCTCCACAGCCAGGCTGCGCCCAAGAAGCGTTCGACCCCTGGTACAAGCCACTCCATCCAGATCTAGATCTAGATCCAGATCTAGATCTGTTGCATCCACACTGTGTCTACGCCGCCATCACGTCCATGAGTTGCTCCTCCTATTGCAAGAAAGGAGACTGAGAAGAGAGAGAAGGTGGAGAGAGAAGATCTACCCTGTCTGCCACGGTGTTCTTCCCTCCTCGTCTAGATCTTCCCCGTCATTGTGTAGAAGACCGTTTCTCCACCGAGCTGCGATCATCTTCTTCACCATGCTTAGGGCGGAATCTTCTCTCTCTCTTCTTTTTCTTGTTTCTCTCTCCATGAGTGAGTAGTCCTTTTTTGTTGGGGTGCGGGGACTAGCCCCGCTGCCCATGCTTACATGTTCAAATATTAAACATTCCATGGCATGTATATAACTTTTTCATTTCATTGTTAATCGTTGATGTGTGCTTATGGATTGATCACCTTCTTGCATTTATCTTGTTCGTTCCTATGTTGCAAGAACTTCAATATGTAGGATTTGAATGTCAATTAACGCGGTTGACTCCCTGACTAGAAATAGGATGGGATTCCCTGAGGTCATAAGTGAATGATTCGTGAGGGGATGAACCAACTAGCCCACAGTGACACTTTTGTGTGCCTAAACATCCCTCAGGGAGGGCCACCACTTCAGTTGGATATCTATATCTTTGGAACCATAAGTGCATGACCCGGATGGCGACGAGAAATCTGATGCCTAAGGTGATGCTTACGTGGACCTAAACATCCCTCAGGGAGGGTTCGCAGCAGTTCTATATAGATAGTTAGATCTTTCCTGGATATTTGTGATTGGATATGTTTGCATGTGTAGTGGTGGTAAAATCCGGGACCGCCCCGACGATCTTCATCATTAATCTTAATTCAACTTTTAATCTTGCTCTTTACTTTCCTGCAATTAGTTTAATTAAACTCAAATCAACGTTTGTTCTAAATATTAGTCTTGATCCAACTATTAAAAATGTTGTCCCTTGGGATTCAATCCTTAACTATACTGGGATAAGACCCATCCACTTACATGTGGTATTATTACACAAGGTTTTGGTTAAAAACTCAGGGATTTCAGCCCTGAGTGAGTTTGTTAGTGCGATAATATTCCACGTCAAAATCCTTGGTGAAAGGTACACTATTATATAAGTCCTCCTTGATTGTATTGAAGATACTTTTATGTATCTCTTGACTGTGTACTTGGATACTTACTTGGATGAGCTACTGTTTCCTATGATTAGTCTTCTATTTTTATATACTATATTATGAAAAAAAACTTGAAAACATAAATTGCATGCCCATTATGACTTCCCATATATTGATAATGATGATGATATTGATAATGTTGATATTGAGTGCAACAACCCCCTCATTTGGAGGTGGGACTAGTACATTGGACTCCTATTTCCTATGGTGAGAAGGAGCCTAGTGACCTTCCCCATCGCGTTGGGGTAATAGTGTCACACAAAATAAATAAGCATGCTTATTTGATTACAACATAATGGGAACTCATAATGAAAATTGAATTGTTGAATAACAAACACTTTGTCGAATGATATTGGTTTTAGAAATCATTTGTTATTCTTTTGAATATAAGTCCTTCCAAGTGTACTCTTTTGTTATAAACTGCTTTACTTATTTTTTATAGCGTACCATGTAATTGCATGATTGTGTCTTGATTTTCTTAATTTTAGGCAATACAAATGGAATACTGAATAAGATCGCTTCCGCACTCTACATGCTCTGATGACAAGGATATATTGGAAAAATCTCCATATTGGGTTAGTTTGTTCTTTATATCTTCAGTTTTTGAGTTATTATTTCTTATTGTATATGTCAGTGTGATAGATCTATTGGGCCACTCTGGGATGGGCGCTTCAATCCTTTTACTATTGTCTAGGCAGTAGGATTGGGATTGGGGTAAGAACAGTTCCGTGACACTATTGGTTAGGAAAGTAACTACGTGGACAAAAAAGTAACTATATTGTCAAAAAAGTAACTATATGACTAAAAAGGTAAAATGGGTAGAATACACAACAAAAATTCTAGTCACATATTTATTTCAGTATTTTACTTTGTATTTTGGTCATTTTTACCATTTTAACATAATATTACTTTTTTGACAACATAGTTACTTTTTTTTATTTAGATAGTTACTTTTCAGGATGTAGGGGTAGTGAAACCTTTTTTACTTGTGTGAGCAATGAATAAATCCCACAAATATATATATATATATATATATATATATATAAATATATAAATATATATATACAATTCACTTGCTTCCCGTGCGGGTAGAGAAGTGAAGTTACCCATGCCTAAATATTACTACCCATACTAAGTAGCGGTGGCAAATACTGTAAATACTATGTTGTCGGCTCATCTGTTATTTGGCTGGAAAGCGATGGCATTTATTTGTAATTATCAAAACTTTTGCTGCTGCATTTCGAGGAGGATGCGGTGGTGGGTGGGGTAGTGACTAACCTTACATTTGGATAAGCACATCAGAAGTCTCAGTAGTTGCTGTATTAAATTCTATAAATTATACCATTCATCTTTGTTCCGCAACGGCTGATACAGCTAGCAGTAGAACGCTCGCTTTACCAAAGTTAACACCTATTTCCAGCTGACGGCAAATTTGCTCACAAACTACCAGAACTTAGAAATGCAACACCCAAACTAGGCCTAAGAATAAATAATATTTGTAATGATTCTCTCTTATTAGATCTATTATTGTATTTCCTCCATAACACGACACTAAAGGGCATCGTTATCTTGCATTCAGCTTTGACAAAGATATTTCATATTGACGCATCAATTATTGTTTACAGATCGAGGTTTGAAATTAAGAATAAGCCAAAAGTTTCAAGGCATGATAGAATAATAAGTCCATATTACAGATGACACTTGATTATTACAATATGAATATCCATATTACAAAAGTGTCACTTACATGACTATTGGCTCTTGTCTATTACAATGTGACTGTCTATATTACAGATGACACTTGCTTATTATAATATGACTATCCATATTACAAACGGTCACCTACATTACGGTTGACTCTTCCATATTACATTTGATTGTCCATATGACAAATGACACTTGCTTATTACAATATGACTATCCATATTATAAAACTATCACCTACATTACAGTTGATTCTTGCCTATTACAATGTTAATGTCCATATTACATATGACACTTGCTTATTACAATATGAGTATCCATATTACAATATTATCACCTACATTACGGTTGATTGTTACCTATTACAATGTGACTGTCCATATTACAGATGACACTTGCTTATTATAATATGAGTATCCATATTACAAAACTGTCACCTGCATTACGGTTGGCTCTTGCCTATTATAATGTGACTGTCCATATTACAGATGGCACTTTCTTATTACAATATGAGTATGCGTATTGTAAAACTATCTCCTACATTACAGTTTGCTCTTGCCTATTACAATGTGACTGTCCATATGACATATGACACTTGCTTATTATAATATGACTATTCATATTACAAAAATGTCACCTACATTACAATTAGCTCTTGCCTATTACAATGTGTCTGCCCATATTACAGATGTCACATACTTATTACAATATGAGTATCCATATTACAAAATTATCACCTACATTATGGTTGGCTCTTGCCTATTACAATGTGAATGAAATTGTTACATTTTGGGAGTTGGTATGAAATTTTTGTCTCAAAATACATTACTAATATGTAACAAAAGAAACCCAATCCAAGTGCGTTTTGGTCCCCCTCCCGTCTATAGTTGGATGATATCAGTCGCTACCACCCCAGGCTCCGGCACAGTCAGTAGCGCTACCGACGCACATGACTCACGATGATAGCCTTGTGCAGAGATCAAGTAAAAATGATATTTGTAATAGAAACAACGTAGTAATACAAAACGAGTATTTGTATTACAAATTTGGCCATCTCATTACAAACGTTGCATGTCTCATTACAAATATGTATCTTCCTATTACAAAACAGATGCAGCGAATGAATGACCCTTTTGTATATATACATTACAAAATGTCTATCGACCTTACAATTTATTCTGACATGTTACAATTTTTTTATGTATGTTACAAAATACACACCCACCTTACAATTTGACAATTTGTTCTCTAAGATTATAGTTTCTGTGTATGGATTACAAAATGTATACTCGCCTTACAGATTATTCATATGTATTATTATTTTGATTTGGAAGCAAAGAAGTGGAAGCTAGCTACTTTCTTCATATTTACTTTCAGTTCTATTTGTTTCATTATTGTGTCTATAGGAGACGAAGTTTGAAGTATGAAGGTGTATCAACACGACCATAACAGACCTCTGAATAACAATTGTTATTATTATGATGATTTGTTCCTCCTACAACCCCAACCTCCTCTCCCATCTCTTATCTACTACTCCATTGTGGTTGCATCTATTTCTGATTTGTCTCCATTTAACTAGTCATCCTCATCCCCATCCCTTGTTTAACTAGGCGTCCTCATCCCCATCCCTTATTTCAGTTTGCAACCAGATTAATTTATTTGCCGTTAGTTTCTCTTGTTTCAGTTTACAATCAGATTGCATTCATCCAATAGATAAGTAAATAGAGGACGAGATAGAAGAAACACAGAATTACAAATAAGAAAGAACGAGAGGTGAAGAAGACAACATGGATATTGGAGCACATTCCACACAATTTTATTTACTCTGCCAAGTGAATCGATCCAAACAAGGATGTTCCTATATGATAGCAGATTAACATCGCGTAGAGAAAGAATACAAGAAAAATATTTACAACACCAACACGAAACCCAAAAAACTCACAACAATAGCTTGGCAATCCCTTTGATTTCAGGGGTCGTTCCCTTGTTGGTTGGTCCTTGAACGACATTGAGGATAGCTACACTTGCATTGAGATAGCCAAGATAGATTTTCTATAGCTACACGTCAGTTTAGCTATTTAAAAAGTAACACAGACAATGTTGTGGAAGTTAGGCTAATGTTGCAAAACCAAGTAATAACTACATATACAAGGCAAGCCTATTTCCTACCCTCCACTTTGGTCAGGAATAAAATCAAACACCTAGCAGTCAATCTAATTTACTGCCAAGCAAGGCATTAGAAGCCCCATCTTGGAGGAGGAAGAATGAAAAGGTATGCGGTTGGTTGACTTGCCAAAAATAATCCTCATTGCCGGCAAGTACTACTACAAAGCTCCCACCACCACGACATCCGCCCTAGTCTCGACTTGCGCCGAAACCGACCCGAGGCCACAGCGGCCTTGGCCTTCCTCCTCCTATTTGTCCTCTTCTATAGCTCATCGATCCGTATCTACTCTTCCCGACAGTCCTCAGAGCAGAACGACGTGTTGCCCTTGTACATGTATATGTCCCGGTTCCTCCTGAGGTACCTTCCACACATGTGGCAGTCGTCTAGGAAGTGGTGTCTCAGAGAAGCCGCGCTGTTTCCGTCTTCCTCTTCAAGGAATCAGGCGGCAGGGGATGGGTTGGGCTCCTGCGGGATGCTCATCGTCATGGCCTTTGCCAAGGAGTTGATGTTGTGGATGGTGGAGCGCCTGGCTCCCATCTGCTGGGAAGCATAGGGGGAATAGGGGTCCGTAGGGGGGACTCTGACTGAATCGTTTGGCTCCAAAGGGTATGGAGCTGTGCCGTCCCCGACCACCTTTCCTGGGCTATTCCACCACCAGCGTCGTCAGGTGTCCCTGGATGCACATGCCAGCATCGTGGGCTCGGTGAGGTTATCTCCGGTAGCAGTTATTCCCCAATCCCTAGATGAAAAGGTGACCGTTAGGTGGCAGTGATGCGCTCAGCAACATCAGCATGCTCCGGTACATCGACATGGCTGAGGGGAAGCTATCAGGACCGATCCTTCCAGAACTAGGAAGACTAACGAAGCTGGAGACAGTGTACCTGTACAGGAACCAGCTAATAGGCCAGATCCCCAACTCAATCGAAAACCTGACCTCTCTCCAAGCATTAGATCTATCCGAGAATCGCATCGCGTGATCTCGTCCGGGAGTGTGTCGACTGTGTCCGGCGAAATCAAGTCGGAGGAAGAGGTATGCATGCGTGCATCGACTTATTTACAGAACCGAATATCACTGGAATTAGCAAAGTTGGTAGTATTTACAAGTGAGTCTCCGTGCCTCCATCCACGGGTAATATAATTAAGCTACCCACACGGGCAGTGAAGACAATCCCTATATATATATATATATATATATATATATATATATATATATATATATATATATATATATATATATATATATATATATATATATATATATGGGCCCATCTTTATTGCCCGCTCGGGTAGCTACCCGCCCCCCATTTCGGTTACTTTTTTTCAAGTTGGTTACTTTTGACATGTAGAGGGTTACTTTACCTTGCAAACTGCTAAGTTTTGTGCATAGATAGTTACATTTGCAACAACAGATTTTAAAACACGGGTATATATATATCTACTGTGTATTTTGTACGAGATTACTTTTTCAGTCGCATAGTTACTTTTTGATCAATATAGTTACTTTTTTTTATAGCAGGGTTACTTTTCTGGCCAGAATAGTTACTTTTTTTACTGCTGGGTAGCGAAATCCAGGCTACCCGCGCGAGCAATGAATGAACGCCCTATATATATATATATATATATATATATATATATATATGTCATTAGTTCATTACCCGTGTGGGTAGCTACCTTCTCCGAATTTGGTTACTTTTTTGGGGTTTCTTACTTTGCACATGTAGAGGTTTAATATACCTTGCAAACTGTTACTTTTCATGCATAAATAGTTACATTTGGAACATATGTAAGAAATATATAATTACATATTTATTCTAGAGTTTTTACTATGTATTCTGATCAATTTTATATTTTTAGCTGTATAGTTACTTTTTGATCAAATAGTTACATTTTTTATCCAGCGAGTTACTTTTCGGGCTACATGGGTAGCGAATTTTAGGTTACCCATGCAGGTATTAAAGATGTACTCATATATATATATATATATATATATATATATATATATATATATATATATATATATATATATATATTACATTAAAAAAAGTAGGGCCCTGGGTTGGTGACCCACCATGGATCCAGGCAGATCTAGTGGCACCCAAGCTCCATGTCCAGTAGCATGACATCAAGGGAGGGGGAGGCCAGAGGGGGTTGATTGTGGGCATAGAGGGGAGATCCTACCCATGAGATGTCATCTTCTTCCCAGGGATAGCCCATGTGAGTCCGGTCGGGCCGCAACGGCGGTGGCAGGAAGAAGGACGAGGGGTAGGGGCCATGAAACCTTGTCAGATGGATTTTGTGGATGATTACAAGGCAATCAGGAAGCTGGGTAATGTTTCATGGGAGAAGGAGCGGCCATGTGGGGTGGCAAGCTTCGAGAGGAGGGGTTTTGGGGCATGAATGACGAGGAAACAGTGTGCAAATGAAAGATTAGGAAGTTGCGAATATATAAAGGGAACAT
Source organism: Alisma plantago-aquatica (assembly GCA_963693085.1). Taxonomy (NCBI): domain Eukaryota; kingdom Viridiplantae; phylum Streptophyta; class Magnoliopsida; order Alismatales; family Alismataceae; genus Alisma; species Alisma plantago-aquatica. Next base: position 1,285,823,940 of record OY856412.1, on the reverse strand, counting down.
AAAGGAGGCATGGGGTAGGGTTGAGGTGGGTGATTGGCATTACATAGTGGTACAACTACCTGCCAGGGTATGGATGCGGGTCAAAATCCGCGATTGAGGAATTTAAGGGACGAGATCCATCCTTGATGAATGCATATTCATCTCTTATTTTTGCTTCATTTAGAATAATTAATTAGGATTTTTTTGTTAATTTTAGCTAATTCAAAAATAAATAGCACTTTCATCTTCTTGATATGCTTTTCCTGAATTCTAATGATATTTTTGTTAATTTTCAGCAATTATCTAAGTAATTAAATCGAGAAAATAAAAGATGAAGATATGAGGCTTTTCAAATATTCCCGTAGTGCCTGAGATACTCGTCACCAAAATAGCCATATATTTTGCGTCTAAAGGCAGAATTTTAAGATAAAGTATGGAATGAAAATAGAATTTTATTGGCTACAAAAAAGATATATTTTGCGGCAATTTTGGTATTTATTTGGCTGCTCAATTAACCAGTGAAAGTAGCATTACGTTTTCCCGCAGAGTCTGATTTTAGTATATACCTTTCACCAAAATTGGTATAACTCTCACATCCCAAGGCGGAATTTATTGTGCAAGTATGCGTTGGAAATATAATTAAATTATCTACAGGAAAAATATATTTTCGGGCCACTTTCGAATTTCTGACTAGCCCAAAAATACGCTCAAAATTGCTGTTGTGGGAAATTAATGCAAAAGGAATGCAAAGCAATCAATTGTTTCCTCTATTGATTAGATCTAGAAAGTTAGCAGCCACCGGCGGCCATTTCTTTTAACCTAAACCTAATGTATACCCCCTCCTTCTACTATAAAAGGAGGGGCACTTCCTCCTCTTTGGGCATCAGGAATTTCTCTTTGTATAGGGATTCTGAAGTATTTATTCTTGTAATCATCTTCTTATTCTGCAATAAAGTAGATTTTATTTCAAGCATTGTTCTTTCATATTTAGTTCTTGTCTCTTCATTCCGCTTTAGTCTTAATCTTTTTTTTCTCCGTTCTTTAATTCTGGAGCAAGGAACTAAGAACTAAGCCATTTTATTGTCTCTAGCATAAGGATTAACCTCCTGATTTTGGGCTAGACTATGGCTTCAGTACCTTCTTCCTCTGTCTCCCCCCTCTCCATGAGTGAGTAGTTTTCTATCGAGGCAAGGAGAATAACCCCTTAGCCATGACTTTATCGACTTTTCCTAAAAAAGTGATTCTAGATGGCTTTTGGGTTTGATAACTAATTGATCTATCAAAGTAATTAATTGATTTGATCAAAAATTAATCCGGATGGATATGACCGTGGAAGTTTAGATTTAGAACAACAAACCCAATCACATAGGAGTTTTGAAATGACCGTCGATCTTCTTGTTTTAGGATGATGAACTAAGAAGCATGAGCACCAGGACCAATGGGCTCATGTGGAGTCTATCTTTAGTTGATTTTTTCACTTGCCTTCATCGAATCCATCGTTTTTAAGGATTAGTTTATTTTGCCTTGACTAAGGTGGTGAAAACCCCTAACGCCTCGATCTCCATCTCTTGATTTAATCACCGCATACTTTGGCTTTCTTTAATTCTTAGTCTTTTTATTCATATAGTTTTTCTTGTGCTAACAATAATCTTAAAATTTCCTTGTGCATTTTTATTCTTGTAAGTGCATTTTCATTCTTGCATTTCATTCCTTAGTGTTAATCACCAACCCCAAAACTCGACTTTTACTTTCCGTTCTAAATCTGAAAACACAAAATAATAATAATAAAATAGTTCTTCAAAATAATTGGGATAAAAGAAACAATCTTAAAAAGTTGTCCTGTGGGATCGACCCTTTCTATGCTAGCCTTAATCGGAAAGTTGAAAAAGGATTAGACTCTAGGATAATTATCTTAGTGTTTGTAAGTGCTAAGCGACACATTAACAATTTGGCGCCGTTGCCGGGGACAACAGATTGTTTTCTCGAACCCCCAAAAATCTTTTGAAAAACTTTTTTTTTAATTTTTTTATGCCTTCCGAGTAACATTCCGGAAGTGCTACTCCTCTTTCTGCTGAGTTTCCATTCCGGCAGTCCGTTTTTTCTGCACACGATTAACTGCTTCATTTGTGCATGCGACGCTCACCGAACGCCAATTCCGCGGGGCAATTTTTTAATCTGGAACCAGAGAGGCTAAGGATGATTTTAATAGATGATGATGACGATGATTATATCATCTTCAATCAAGTAGAACCAACTCTAGTACCTAAATCTCCACCAATCACTTCCATTGTGGATGTTAATCTAGTTGATTCTAATGGCCAATCTACTTCATTGGAACCCTTTCTCTATAATGAACCGCCACCCTTAGAAGAAGTCCAATATGATATAGTTGAGATTCCACACAACCTTGATCAGGAGATGGATAGGTGTTTTAAAGAAATTTAGGATGCTGTAAATGAAGAACTTTGTTTAGCTAGGGCTGCAGCTGTATAGGGCCCTGACTATCCATATAAGTCAGAAAATGAGTGGATGGAGGCCTATGTTGATAAATTCATGAATCAAGAATCTTTTAACAAAAAGGTTAAAGACTGGTGGGCTCAAAGAACATCCCAAAAACCTAAGACTCCACCCTTCTCGGTTGTAGGCCCATATTTGGATGTTTGCAATAATCATCCCATCTTGGTTGAGCCTATTGTGACCAATATACCATCACCTCCCCAACATGCACTGATGGATTATTTTGAAAGGCTTCATCATCAAGAGCACTATGACCTCACTCAACCACCTCTTTTTCCACATCTGGTTGAACCTGATGAGGTGATTCTACCACTGCAAGAACCTTACATTACACTGTTATATTGTGAGGTGATCCCTTCTGAGCCCATTGAGTTGGGCACTTGTCCTATAAAGGAATCAGATCTCCCCTTCAGCATAGTAAATGATCCAATTGATTCCATAGACATCCATGTTGATGAGATCTTTTATGAAGAAGAGATGGAGAACTCCCCAATAGAGATGGAACAACCTAGATTGATCATTTTTGATAATTATGACGACAATTATGCCATTTGTGAGTCTTCCACACCAAATCCACTGGCTTCTATTTATGGGGTAAAGGATCTGGACGCACCTTGTTGCATAATCCACTAAGAAGACATACATCCCCATATGATTGTTTACTCGGCTAACAAACCAGTTCTTCTTATACAGGCACCCTCTTCACCACATGTAGATCCAGGCGGCAAAAAGATACTCGAGCCAAATTCTCCGTCCGATCTTCCACATCTAACACTACATTTGTTACCCAATTGGCACCTGCCAATCCCCCCAATCCACATTCATCTCCAACACTACTTTCACTATTGAATGAAGATATGTGGATCCTACTCAAAGGACTATGAGGTGATACACAACATCATTCAGAAAACCTTTTTAGGCTTCCGCGACAACCCATCCATTGGGTGTACCATGAATCTCTTCTATTCAAAATTCCATCCATCATCGACATTCCCTTTAGATGGACATATTTTGAGCTACCAGGTCCTCCTGGTGAACCCAACAAATTTCTTCCCTCCATCTCAGGTTTGGGTTTTGCTTGGGACGAGCAAAAATCTAAGTCTGGGGTGGAGGTGGGTGGTATGATTCTATTCCACCCCCTTATCATTTTATTCTTACATGATTTCCACTTTTTTTTTGGTTTTACATATAGTTGCTTTGTTCATGGCCATTATCTAGTCGGTCGTATTTTTATTTCTTTTGTTGCAAAATGGCCTTTATCTAGTCAGCCTTGATATGATCATTTGTCAAAATACCCCCCCTAATGATGTAACTGCCTTGCAACTAAAATTTTGAAACTTTCATGACTAGAAATCCTCGTGTCACTTAGGACCTCAAATAATAATCACTCCTTGGAAAAGATGGCAAGCCATAGAGGACTGATAGGATTCAAGAGTGATGCTTTCTTATCATGTACAACTTGTATAAATTTTCTTGATTTTTTGCGTGATTCGGTAATAGTTGAACCAATGCATGGTACTCTAAAAAAAGATGGAAAAAAAGTTGCACAAGAACAGCCTCTCCTACTCTTCTTCCACCACTTCTAAATCTTTCCATTCATCAAAAAGAAAAAAAGCTAATAATGCCCAAAACGCTAAGTTTGGGGTGGAACCCCTTCCCCCTCTTCCGCTTCTTCCATACCCACACAATTGGGTGTATCACCAAAAATCAAAGAAAAAAATGTGGTCAATGTAACTGCATGTCCACTAAATAAAAAGGTCTCGAGTCGAATAGAGGAGAGATTGTCCTTCTTCCATACCTCCTTCACTCTAATTTTCTACCCAGGGGAAAATACAAAAACCCCAACCATCCAAATCATCCCCGTTCTTGTGTAAAACTTAAAAAAAATTGGAGTACCAAATGTAAAAGTGAAATGAAAATCTGTTTTATTGCATCTCTTGAATAAATGCAAGTTTGTGAAGTAGGAAATATAAAAGTCACTTTTTATGAATTCAAGAAGTCAGGGTCGCTTGGCCATATTTTGGTGGAAGGAAACAAGTGATTGTTAGGAGAGTGAGGATGATAGGTTGAGAGTATGTGTTGAAAGTATTTCTTGATTTTAATGTTGCTCGGGACGAGCAAAATTTAAGTTTGGGGTATTTTGATGAATGCATATTCATCTCTTATTTTTGCTTCATTTAGAATAATTAATTAGGACTTTTTTTGTTAATTTTAGCTAATTCAAAAATAAATAGAACTTTCATCTTCTTGATATGCTTTTCCTGAATTCTTATGATATTTTTCTTAATTTTCAAGAATTATCTAAGTAATTAAATCGAGAAAATAAAAGATGAAGATATGAGGCTTTTCAAATATTCCTGTAGTGCCTAAGATACTCGTCACCAAAATAGCCATATCGTTTGTGTCTAAAGGCGGAATTTTAAGATAAAGTATGGAATGAAAAGAGAATTTTATTGGCTACAAAAAAGATATATTTTTCAGCAATTTCGGTATTTATTTGGCTGCACAATTAACCAGTGAAAGTAGCATTATGTTTTCCCGCAGAGTCTGATTTCAGTATATACCTTTCACCAAAATTGGTATAACTCTCACATCCCAAGTTGGAATTTATTGTGTAAGTATGCGTTGGAAATATAATTCAATTATCTATAGGAAAAATATATTTTCGAACCAATTCCAAATTTCTTACTAGCCCAAAAATACGCTCAAAATTGCTATTGTGGGAAATTAATGCAAAAGGAATGCAAAGCAATCAATTGTTTCCTCTATTTATTAGATCTAGAAAGTTAGCAGCCGCCGGAGGCTATTTCTTTTGCCCTAAACCTAATGTATACCCCCCTCCTTCTCCTATAAAAGGAGGGGCACTTCCTCCTCTTTGGGCATCTGGGATTTCTCTTTGTATTGGGATTCTGAAGTATTTATTCTTGTAATCATCTTCTTATTCTGCAATAAAGTAGATTTTATTTCAAGCATTGTTCTTTCATACTTGGTTCTTGTCTCTTCATTCCGCTTTAATCTTAATCTTCTTTTCTCAGTTCTTTAATTCTGGAGCAAGGAACTAAGAACTAAGCCATTTTATTGTCTCTAGCATAAGGATTAACCTCCTAGTTTTGGGCTAGACTATGGCTTCAGTACTTTCTTCCTCTGTCTCCCCCCTCTCCATGAGTGAGTAGTTTTCTATCGAGGCAAGGAGAATAACCCCTTAGCCATGGATTTATCGACTTTTCCTAAAAAAATGATTCTAGATGGCTTTTGGGTTTGATAACTAATTGATCTATCAAAGTAATTAATTGATTTGATCAAAAGTTAATCCGGATGGATATGACCGTAGAAGTTCGGATTTAAAACAACAAACCCAATGGCATAGGAGTTTTGAAATGACCGTGGATCTTCTTTTTTTAGGATGATGAACTAAGAAGCATGAGTACCAGGACCAATGGGCTCATGTGGAGTCTATCTTTAGTGGATTTTTTCACTTGCCGTCATCGAATCTGTCGTTTTTAAGGATTAGTTTATTTTACCTTGACTAAGGTGGTGAAAACCCCTAATGCCTCGATCTCCATCTCTTGATTTAATCACTGCATACTTTGGCTTTCTTTAATTCCTAGTCTTTTCATTCATATAGTTTTTCTTGTGCTAACAATAATCTTAAAATTTCCTTGGGCATTTTTATTCTTGTAAGTGCATTTTCATTCTTGCATTTCATTCCTTAGTGTTAGTCACCAACCCCAAAACTCGACTTTTACTTTCCGTTCTAAATATGAAAATACAAAAAAAATAGTTCTTCAAAATAATTTGGATAAAAGAAACAATCTTAAAAAGTTGTCCTGTGGGATCGACCCTTTCTATACTAGCCTTAATCGGAAAGTTGAAAAAGGATTAAACTCTAGGATAATTTGTTGGATCCTAGATGGGTGATTAGATTCTCTAGGGGGGGTGAATAGAGATGAAAGCACTTAAAAAACTCATTAAACCTTCAAAATATATGACAAGATAAGGTTGCTAAATAGGCAATTTGAGTGCAACTAAATCATGCATAGCAAGGATAAGAGAGATTGAACATGCACCAATTAGACAAGCTATTTAGAGTGGTTCCACACTTCAAACTAGAAGTGTGTTAGTCCACTTGCCTAGAGAGGTCAACCTCTAGGACTTCCAATAATTGCACTCTTATATTCACTTATAAGACTTACAATACATGACCAACAAAGGACTTACCTATCCAATACAAAGAGTCTTCAACCTTACCAAGGACTTACCCACTTTGCAAGAGTCTTCGGCCTTCTCCAAGGACTTACCCACTCTTGTACAAGTCTTCGGCCTTGTAGGAATTACCCACTCTTCTTGGATCTTCCTCCTTTGACTTCACCTTCACTCGGAGAAGCTTCCACCAAGGACTTACCTACTTGAGCAAGGAGTCTTCTGCCTTCACCAAGGGCTTACCCACTCTAGCTCCAAGTCTTCAGCCTTGATCTTCAGCAAGGGACTCCTTCCCTTGTTCTTATTCACCTCTCTTGGACAAGAGAGAGAACCTTCATCTTCATGATTGCAAATGAGAGATGGGGAGGTGGTGGAAGTGAGAGCCTCATAAGATATACATATAAAACTAGCCCTCTTATAAATCTCCTACTCACTCTAATGGATGTTGCAAGTGATTAAGCTTAGAGAGAGAGAGGAGGCTGTAGGAAGCACTCAACTATAGAATAGGAACCTCACAAAGAGTTTGCAATGAATGCTCAACCTTAGAATGAAGCCCAAGGGGTCCTATTTATAGCTGGGGATGCCTCTTAGCCTTTGTGAACACTTGTGAACGAAAACTAGCCGTTTTGTGGCTTGCAACGGATCTATTTTCACTTGTTGCAACTCCACAACGGCTAGAAACACTTTTCTGCACTTTTCTGTACAGTGCAATCGATCGAGTTTCTATGGGTGTAACTCGACCGATCAAGTAGGAGACAAACCGATGTTCAAAGGATCGATCGAGTTTGTCCTGAGGAAACTCGATCGACCATTTCAACTGGAAATGGCCTACTACCCAATCGGTCGAGTTCTGTGAGTGCACAACTCGACCGATGCAATCTTCAGAAAATCGACCAAGGTGGATCGGTCGAGTTTCAGGGTGGGAAACTCGACCGACCAAGTGCCTGTAATTGATTTTCAAAGATGCATCTAAAGTGCTCTAATAATCTATCTAAGTGTTCCTGATATTTTTCTAAGCTTAATTACAAGTCATAAAATCATTACAAGTGATTTACAACATGATTCTAATGGATATACATCATATTACAAAAACATGCACTTGTATGACTTTGACTTGTCTTTTCTCCAATTTGATATGCGCAAGTTAGGGCAATTGGAGTGTGTATATACCTAATCTGAAATCACTCAAGTAGAGACATTAGACACCAATATGTGGAATGGTTAGTCATCATCAAAACACGGGTTTAGTCAATATAGACGTGAGTCAACCTTGACCTAATTGACCTTGAGTCAACATAATTATCTTAGTGATTGTAAGTGCTAAGCGACACATTAACAATCCTCCTTGGATCATTGACTCTTGATTGGATAACAAGGGTGGGTGGGGATCATGTCCATAAAAGAGGGGAAAGTAGATAGGTGCGAGTGGTCCATCACTCGGTCATGGGCCCTAAACGGCCATACCAAGACCAGGATAGGGCTAGAAATTAGGGCTTAGTAGTGAAGGATTCAAATGAGCATATGTTTATCATCCTAGATTGCAACTGAGCAACATTTGGTGAGATTGAAATGTGTGAGTACCAACTACACAAATAACATGTGTTGAGGGTAGAAGGATATCCATAGACAATACTAAAAGGAGATGAGAGAAGATGATGTATAAACTAGGTTTAACCTTGGTTTCATCCCAAATTGAGTGTCACCACATTCCATGTGAACATAATATAACCTCAAGAAGCATCAAAACATAAAATTATGAAATTGAAAGAAAGAGTGAGAACATAGTGGATAGACAAAGTAGATGTTATATACATGAGGAGAGAGAAAATTCCAAACCATCACACTATGTGTCTTTAGACATTATATTGTATATCAACTTAGATAAATGGGTTCTTGTTAGAGAACAAGTTATACTACATAGATTCATTTTGAGATTGACACATGGAAGCCATGTCATGGACTTTAAAGTTATATCTCAATGTGATAGTGGTGACTATGATCCTTAGACCTAAATTTACTACACTAATCATATGTTGATCTATGCACTTTAATACCAGCCCAACATAACTCCGGATAAGGGTTCCCATACATGTGGTGACTGGATACATTGTGACACTTGTAGATTATTGTGAATGATGTAGATTGAATTTATCCCATCATTGAAGTGATATCCTAGTCAAGTGATAAGTGACACTATGAAATTTTTAGGTTTGTGCTCATGTGAGCTAATATATGATATTGAGCTCACACAATATCAATACTCTGCTCTAGTTCAAAGAACATAGATTGAATGCTAGGAAGATGAGAACTTCACACCTCAGTTTTGAGTCTGGATATATAAGACTAAAGGATTATACAATCATGGTAAGATTGGTTACTTTATATATTCAAATTGGTCTCAACTTATTCCAATTATTTAGGTAGTAATGATGAGTTTCTAGACACCAATATGTTCTTGAGAGGTTGTGAACATAACTGTAAAAGTAATGTGGAACCTATGGGTTCACACACATAAGGATGCACAATGAGATTGATATTCACAATCAAGCATATATTAGAATGGTTCTAAATCATGCACATACTAATTTCCAACCCATTCGTGTGATTGATATTCACAATCAAGCATATATTGGATTTGTTCTAAATCATGCACATGCTGATTTCCAACCCATTCGGGAAACTGGAAGGTTAAGTTAGGTGACTGGATGTTTTGGTCTAATGGATCAACCGATTGTCAATCGATGAACTCATTGTCTCTTTACAAATATGATGAGTCAGGCGACTCCCTAAGTTAGTTAGTTGACTAGAGAAAGTCAAGGGAAGTTTTCTTATTTGGTTTGGAATCAAATTGGGAAATTGATTTAGACCTAGACTGACAAGTCAGATGACTCACTAAGTGATTCAGATGACTCGTAGCCCAAAGTTGCCACAAGTGAGTGACTCGATAGTCGAGTTGGGAGACTAGGATTACATTCTGAGTTTTTTAAGTTGTAGTGTTTTGAGTTGCAATTAGGAACAAGATTGGAGTTTGTAAATTTTAAGACATGACTCTTTCATATATATTGGTGGGTGTCCATGGGGTTGAGATAGACTAACACAAGATACTAAGATAATTTGTCTAAGAGTTCTTCCTCTTGGAGAGAAAAAAACTCACCCTAAGGACAACAACCGATAATAGGAGGAAGAGTTCCAATAAAAACTAACACTTTGACAACTCTGAGTTATGCTTTCTATTGGCGACCAATATGGTTCACCAATAGTTCCCACATCGAAGTGGATGACATAGATATTAAGGCTTTGGGGAGAAGGTGTGAGAATAAGAAGCTTCTTAAAGAAGAATACATGGTGTTGTTGTGATGACAAGGCAAAAACAACAAACAATTTCTTCAAAATGGATCCATAAGTGTGAGTCTTAACATACCAATGTTTTAAGGGTACGAAAACACAACATTGGGATCAAAAACAATGAATCAGCTATATTTTTTATAAAAATATTAACTATGTATTTAGACATTGGATGATATAGATATCAAGAATGAATTCTCATAATTCTTCCTTATCAAAATATATTCTTAGAAGACCAACAAAACAAAAAATAGTACATAATCAAATGATAACTTGGTAAGTAAAACATTAGACAACATGCATACTTGCAATGTCTCACTCAAATATCAACCACATCGCCTCTTGTAGAAGATTTGAACAAACAACGATGGAAATCCACCGCATATAGGGAGGAGGTCCTATACATGTCCTCCCCTCCTACTACAATCATCTCAACTCCTGGCTTTGCTGCTATGTTCATTTTATTCTTTGTATTGAAATTATGGATCAATATAACTTGTGTTCAAAATTTTAGAAAAGAACAAAAGCGAACAAAACTGAACTACAAAAGTGATATGGTAATGAAACTATGATGCAAATGTAAGCTAAAATTGGATTAATATTCATTAATAAAGAAAGTAACACATTAAAGTATGCTTTAAGAACTATAAAAGAAATACCATCAACTCCCAAGTATTTGGGGTTAACATACAATATGAAGGAATCTATGCATCGTACCCTTAAGTTTCCATGCATTCTCCTAAACTACAAGATGTGTCCATAATAAATTCACCATAGGTATTTTCCATTGTTGTAGATTCTTAACATCTTATCTAGATCTACGTTAGACCTTCCTCGCACACCACATCACTTAGCTTCCATAGATAAGATGGATAGAATATATTCTTACTATCTATATGATGCTTTTAGGTTGTATATCTTGTCGGCAACCTACTTTACCAACCCTTTGTAGAATAGGTTATGGTGTATATTGGAGCTAATGTCTTCTATTTCCCAAATCTCAAAACATTATCCAAGAATATATATCTGGAATTACTAGATCTCACACTTTGAAATCAATAGGTCTACGTGTCCTAACGACAGAGCTCTTTCGTCTATTCTATTTAGCATTCAATAATTGTCCTATGACATTGATCATTTCATATGTCGATTTTACTCACTATGGTACCACCATATGTGTCTTGTCAACCATATAGAATTGTACTAGAACTCAATATTGTCTACAATAAAGAGATTCAAACTTTTTAAATTTTGGTGTAACATAATTACATATGTTATGTGCAAATGGTATCAAGACCATCTATTATTTCCAACTATCAAAGAGCTATAGAAGAAATGTCCTAGTAATATCTTCCATTATATGTAATGTTCTTTGTTTTACTATTTAAGGATGGAAATATATACTGAAATTAAATCAATTTTTTATATCTTCATGCAATATATGCCAAAATTTAGATATTAATTGTAGAGATTTGTTTGATATAATAGAAAGTGTGACCCCATACATTCTATCTATCTCATGTAAATATAGATGAGCAAGATATTCAAAATAGAAAAGTTATCACGACATCTAAAAAGAAATCTATCTTTGTCAGTCTATCAAATAAAAGCAAGATGGAATCATCCTCATTTAAAAAATGGTATAGACCAACTTCAATCTCCATTTTGACATGATCCCACTTAATCTTTAGTAAAGGAAAAGGGCATAGTAACCTGATGGGACAATAATTTTCATGCTTTCCCATACTAACATATTCCTCACAATGCAGCATGCTCGATTACATATTTCTTTGTCATAGTCCACAAATTTCTTTTATAATTCAATTCATTTTAGAACTACCTAGATGCAAAACATACCAAGAGCGTGTCTCTTCAACATTGTCTTACACATCTATTTCTGAACTAGAAAACATAATGTTCTTTGACAAACATAAAAGAATTTCATCTATAAAGTGAAAACTAGCTTTTTTTACTTCATACATCTTGTTTAACAAAGTTTTTTGTTTGGATATGTTCCTAAAATATGATTATGTACAACCACAATCAAAGCTAAAACTGTTGTTCAGTGAATAGATCATTAAAATATGTATAAACATGTATATATAAAGATTCTTATAATATAATAGAAAATCTCTTATAAATTACAAATTCTACTCTACGCAAGGAATATGATATTATGAATTTCATATTAAATCATATACCATAATGTTTGCCTTTCTAGGATGATAAATAATGGAGCATGTATTAGTATTTTGTTGAAAACATTTTCTGTGAAGATGTATACTAAAGTTTTATGATAAATGTATATATCTAACAAGGATCTTCATATACACAAACTTTTCCAAATCGTAAATGTGAATACCATGACATAGGTATCTAGATAATGCGTACAATAGTTCTCCTGATTCTTATATAACAATAACGAAGCAACACAATTATACATAAAAGAAGAGTAATCCTTAGTGGAAGAATCATAATATACATAATATTCTTTTCTAGTCTAAGGTGAGGTAAGAACTAGAATAAATTCCAACAAATTTATCATTTGTTAAAAGCTGTATCCACAATAATATGTCCATCTAAAATGGAATTTATTTTGTAATAAACCATTCAAAGGCATAACAAAGAACATCTTTGTGAAAGTCTTGTAATGTCCTTCTATTCCAACAAGACACCAAACTTCATTGTGTGTCTTTGGCATATCCCTTTAGCAGATACTTCTACTTATCATTGGAATAACACCAATTCCTTGGAAAAAACTCACATGAACCAGAACGGTCACACATGATAACAAAAACTCACATGTACCATAATTTTTTTTCATAATAGATGGATGAAAGAAATTCATATATATATTTCATGTTGTTATATATCATAGAATAAACTATTTAAGCAATTGACAAAAATCTTTATTCGTCATATCTATAAATGTTTTGGCTTGTTTGTTAGCCCAAATAGTATACCCAAGAAATCAGAACAACCATATATGTTATATAATGAATGATATCTGGGGAGCATAATTAGCCTTGATACTGAGATATTAATAATAGCTTGATGTATATCAACAGGAGAGATAAAATTCACTCCCCTTAGTTAATCAATAATATTATTAATTATAGTAAAAGGATATTTTACTTGACAATAATTCTAAATACATAATAATAAATGACACATAACCCACATTGACGCAATTTCATCTTTACTAATGAATTTGGATCTACCCATGATGATTTACTCAGTTTTATTAGTCCCTTATCAGGTAGATCTTATAAATCCTTTGTCAGTTTCCTTAACAAAATTGGAACCATACTAAAAAAATCTTGTCCTATAGGTTGATTTCCAAGTGTTAGATTGATCTAGAAATCAACATTTATAATTGGAGGTAACCATAATTGCTTTTGTTGAAGACAACAACATACTCCTTTACTAAAAGTACAATAGACAAGGAATAGTTCTCAATCCAAATGACCTTCACATCTCCAAGAAACATGTCTTTCCCTTCCCCATCGACCTTTTTAGTAGTTATGGAAGATATCAAATACATTGGTCTACCTTAAAAAAAAATAGGTCTAGATTTCCTATCTCCTTGAACTATACACTATCTCCATTAAAAAGATAGATCTTATGGTAAAGAAATGAATTTTCTTACAATAGTATGGTGACCAATTCATATCCAACATAATATCAAAGTTTTGCACCTCAAATTTTAGTAGGTCCACTTGAATACATTTCTCATTAAAAGTCATATCACCTTTATGACATACTATTGTCAAAATTTTGGGATATATAATATCTATCTCCAATAGAAAATGTATGCTAGACCCTTAAGAAAAAGATAACTTTATATATCACATCTTGGGTTTGATAGGTATTTTTATGACCATGGTTAAAACAAATGGTATTATGTAAAAAAAGTAATTTAGAAACTTAGACTTGTCATATAATAATTGAGTCTACACCTTCTTGGAGGAAGCGTGAGCTATCTTTTTCCAGATATAAAGGTGGAGGCCTATTGATCAACATGCATGTCTTTTATCTTTTTTTATTTTTTTTATACTAACTGTTCCTTTTTATTCAATAAGTGGTGATTACAGATACATCATTCAATATTTCATGCGGAGGTTCTTCATAGTAGTAAAAATCTGATCTACTCTTAAGATGTAATTTGGCTAGTCTGTCAGCTAGCCAATTGTTTTCTCTACAACTATACTGCATCGTATATCTTTGCACAACTCTTTTAATTTCCGTTAACCAGTAGGCAAACCTTGGATATTGCTTGGCTTCATATGCTATCATCATCGTCGCTTTCTGGCAGTCAGTTTCAATGACAACTTTTGTCCATTCTTGTTTATCGGCTTGTTCGATGCCCAAGGCTATTCCGGCTAACATGCATGTCTTTTATCTATGTCTTCTCCTCTCCCGTTGTAATTTCTTTGACTATGTTTTGCTAAGTTCCCTTTGTGGAATGTTTGGGGGTAAAATATTTAACTATAATATCATGTTGGAAAATATTAACATGTGATACTTTGATTGCATTTTCAATTGGTATGCTATTTCTTGTTCGCTCTCTCCCTATATCTTGCTTTGACTGTTTGGGCTATGAAATCACCTAGGGTGTAGATAAAAGAGTGATTATGAGATTTTTGGTGGGAAAATTTGTATGTCCACGAGATGAAACTTATCTAGTTTTCCCTCCTTCCCCTAGGTATCTTCATTACATTATCCCTAGATGTGAGATCTAATTGACTAAGTATGAATCTTTTTTTTTTGACAAGGTGCTTATTTAGAAGTTTGATATGGGAAAACACTTAAATGGTTAGTCAATTACCACTATTAAAATCTCAGGCAATTAAGGTTTTCAATACTGATTGGGACAACAATTAATATTTGATTTTCAAGTAATTTAAATGGAAGGTTAATTAGGAGTCAAGGAGGTTTCCTTTTTCACATGCATCATGCATTTATATATATTAGAGTGTGCATATTCATTTAATTAATTATGAGGGTAAATGAATTCTAATTGACTTAAAAATCCATGGGTTTGCTAATTAAAGTGTGTGGAGACTAATATCACATTAATTTCTCCTTTTGAACACATTTTGTATTTGATTGTATGCTAAGTGCCTAATAAATATATTTAGTACCTTTCTTTATAAATTTTGATATAAAATTTCTTATTTCTCATTTCTTGTCCCACAAAGCCATAAAACTCTAAATTAACATAATCCACTAATTATCTGTCATCAATTGTCATTTTGCATTATTAGACTATAATTAACACATTAGTTAAGATATTTGTGCAAAAATCCATTCATTGAAATGAATGTGGGTAAATATAGTTCAAACCATTAAGGATTGCTCAATTTCAACATTGAGGACAAAGAGGATAGAAAAGATAGGAAAATTTACGGAAAAAGATGACAAATAAACCCAAGACTTAGTATGTTATGCCAACATTAGAACCCAAAGTGAAAGACTTAGCGATCCATGATAGCTAATTGTAGAAAGAGTTCTAGAACAGATCAATAGTATGAGACTTGCTGGAATCAACTCCAGTCCTACAGTTGGTGAAATGGGTCAAATTTGTCATGTTCTATTAGTTCCTGATTGATCAACTCCTAGATGAGGCCGAGCACATGCATTCATCAATCCATTTCATTCCACCAAGGAGGGAAATTCAACCTTTGCATCATGTGTATAATGTATGTTCAATTTATTGAGTCATACACTTCATCAAGATCTCCCTTTATACAAAACTTTGGCCAAGCATTCTTCTTAAAGATACTCACGAGTTGGTTTGCAAGCAAGGTTGCATTTGGGATTTGACTCCCCTTAATAAAATGTGATTAAGATTGATTAGGATCTTGAGAACAACTTGGATGTAATTACTAAGGATTTGAGGGAGGATTGATATAAATAGTTATAGAGAGATATGTGTTGCCAATCTTTGATATTACAAGCGTATTAACTCTTTGCGATAAGATAAATGAATGCATTCTTGACTTCACATAGTAGTCTTCCACTTAGGAAGCGATTATGAATGACCTTGGTAAATTCATCCCCAATGATGGACCATGCCTCTTAGAGGATTGCACATGAAATCCATTAGGTACAACTGCTTTGTCCCCTTTTGCTTCCCTAATCACAACTTATAGTTCCTCCATGGTAACAAGCTTGCACAGTTCTTGGATTTTCTTGTGGTTGAGAGTTGGCATATCCTAAATTCTAAACCATAAAAAAGTGCTGGTCTAGACACTATTGAAAAACTTAGTACAATTCTTCAAATATATGCTTCCTGATATTTGATATGTTACTTTTTCTCCTTCAATAAAAGACACTAGAGTTGGTTCTTGTGTCTTCTGATATTTAGGGGGTTCCTTTAGGATTTATAGAACTACTTCATCATGCATTCACCCAGTTTTAACAATTGTAATCGAGATTTCTGTCTAATAATGGACTCTTCATACTTCATGGTAGTAAATGTTTCCTTCCTTATGGCATTAGTTGATTCTCTTAATGGAAATTTGTTGGATCTAGATCTGGTGTTGAAGGGAGAGAGCCTCATTTCTCTTGTTCTTGGGACTAATAATGAAATCTCCCATTTTCCCTTATTCCACTTAATAAGACTTTTTGAGTTTGAATTGATGTATGATCTTGTACATGGTACAATCTTTTTCTTTTGCGTTCGATCTATGAGTTTCTTTATTTAGTAACATGATTTTAGGAAGAGATTAGAGAGGGGTTGTAACAAATAAAGAGAAAAGGTTTTCTTTCCAAGCTATGGAGTGAATTTATAATGAAAGAGGAAAGTATAAGTTGTTGAATTTCATAGATATAGAAGTGGAAGAAAGAAGTTAATTGCTTGCAATATCTCGAGCTTCTTTGGGGGTTCAGTAGCTGAAAAGTGAAGTCATTACAAACTGGAACAAGAAATATGAATATAATATAAGGATAAAGGGGTGAAGGAATTCAAAGTAATAAAGTGAAGACTTTGGTAGATGTTGAAATTTTCTCCTATGCTATGAACGTGATTATGTTAGAAGGACTGGTTGTTGCACGCTTGACATCTGAGATTCCATCTTCACCACCACACCATGAAATGAGAATCAAATAACTTGACATTGCACAAGCATCCACTAAAGTCTCATCTCAATCCTTAGTTTTCTAAGGGAAGGAGTCAAGACTTCCAATAGTAGGTATGGGACTACGTTTTAACCATTTCCAAAAATTGAGGAATGTATTGTTGGGACTGCCCCAGCTGCCGATGTAGGTTGTTCTCATTAGAAGAGTTGCCCTAAATGCCCTTGGGGGACTGCTACAGGAAGTGAGGTCTTTGTCAGCAAAGTAGACCTTTTTCAAGCAGTGAAGGTGATGGCCATAGTGGGATTCAATAATCCTCTCTCAGTGGGAGACTTTCATTCTTTTACTAAATCTGACATATTGTTTGGTACAAGTTCCTACTCTATTTAACATTTCTTCATTTTCTTATATCACTAGCCAAATCTGGACACTTTAATTTCTTATTGAAGTGGGTAGCATCAAGGAAATTTGTCTATGTGAGTCTACAAGATTGATTAAATAGTTACACTTAACAAATGCACTTTCACAAAATAAGTGTGGTGGCCATCTTAGATCACTTGGAATTCTATTCAAGACGTTTTGGAACTAGTGCAAGTGGGATATTGTTGGTTGTATTCCTTGAAAGCCATCATTTTATGATTATAATAGGGATACATTGTGTATGGTTTGAATATAAATACAATAAGTTCCACTTATAATGTTTGTTTCTATATTGAAGTATTAAAAAATTATAACCATCCTATGAATATTTTGAGTCAATGACATATTGTTTGGATTGTTGACCTAAACATGAGATCATATGTATATTCAAGAGTGTTCATTTTTGGTTTTTCCCTAGCCAATCATTATTATGGACATATCAGGAAAATAATAATACATACAACTAGTGTCTATGTTGAGTGATGACTATATATCTTTAGTCATGATATTGGATATCAACTCAGATACATGGTAGTTGTTAGAGAACTAGTTTTATTGGGCATACCCACTTTGACATTGACACTTGGAAGCCATGCCATGGAAGTCAGAGTCATATCTCAATATGATTGCGGTGGGTGTGATCCATAGACCTACAACCACTACACAAATCACATGTTATTTTGTGCACTTTGATACTAGTTCAACATAACTCTAAATAAGGGTTCCCGTGTAGGTGGTGATTGGGTGCATTATGGCACCTGTAAACTATTTATATTGATGCAGTGGAATTTGTCCCTCTATTGGAGTAACATACTATCCACTTGATAAGATAGAACATGAAATGCATTTCCAGGTTTATGTGCGTCAATATATGTTACTGAGCTTACAAAATCTCAATGGATCTAGTCTAGTTCAAGGAACATAGATTGGATGCTAAGAGGATGTCAAATTTATACCTTAATTTCGATATAGGTGTTTGTTAAAAAAGGATTATATAGTCATGGTAACATTGATCACTTTATTGATTCAATTTGTTCTTGACATATTCCCATTACTTGGCTAGCAATGATGTATTACTAGACATCAACCTTTTCTTGTGAGGTTGTGAACATCGCTACCAACATAATGTGGAACCTACAGATCAAATACATGAAGGTATACGGGACTTGAATTTTGGAATTATGATCATATTTATTTATAACCTAGTTAGGATACTGGATTCTTTGGCTTAATGGATTAGTTGATTGTCAACCACTGACTCATTATTATCTTAGTAAAGTGATGAGTCGAGTAAGTCACTAAGTTAGTTAGGTGGCTAGACCAAATGAGGGAAATTTTCCTTTATCCATTTGGAGTCAAATTGGAAAATTGATTCAAACATGGACTGATGAGTCGAAAGGACCACTAAGTTGGGGGTTAGTAGCAAAAAAGGTCCCATTTGCTCGACTAGGATTGTAGTATGCATTTTCTTATTTCTAATATTTTTAGAGTGGAGATGAAGAATAAGTTTTTATTTTAGAAATCCTAAGAACATGACTCTCCTATATATATGGGTGGACATCCTAGGATTGAGACCCACAACACAGTGAGATAAGTTGTCTAAGGGTTCTTCCTCTTGAAAAAGAAAACTTCACCTAAGGATAGAAACCCATTACCCGTGGAGAATGAATTCAAACGTGGCACATCAGAAACTATGACTTCCATATCATCTTGGTGATCAATATAGTGCACCAAGAGATGTCACATCCGCATAGACGATGTACAGGACAAGGCCCTTAGGAGGAGGCTTTCAAACAAGAAGCTTCTTCAAGAAGAAGACACAATGTTGATGTGATGACAAAGTAGAAATAACAAACAACTGCTTTGGAATAGATGCAGATGTGTAAGTTCTTCACCAACATAAGAGGTGTCTAGGTGTTCGACAACTAGTGTGTACCAAGGTAAATTCCATATCCTTTCAATGTATTTAATATGAAGGCATTTTATGGGTAATAAGGATAGGTTGGCTTAAAATCTTTTAGGATAATCTGTTTTATTCCACCACCCCCCCAAAAGAAAATAGACACCCTACAAATCCCATGTATATATAGCTTCCTAATCTTTCTATACATAATTACTATTGGACCTTCCTCAAATGTTAAATCATATGTTAGTTATTAATTAGATGGATATAAATTTTGTCAATATCAAGATTCTCTATATAATAAGTGTTCCATAAGGAGAATGATAATTTTCTAGATATTTTTATGTCTACTTGAATGCATTTGAAGAAGAGAAGTTGATGCAAGTCTTACAATGAAACCAAGTAATATTTGGTGGTGTATTGTAATATAAAGGGGATCTCCCCCTATCTTTTCTAGTACATGATTAGGTTGGACGAAGGAGCAAAGCTAGTGGTGCAAATTCCATAAATATTGAACCTATTCATAGAAGAAGTCATCAAGTAGGAGAAAACAAATGATAAGTCTTGACCTATGAGTTATATCATGCTCATGTAAGAATTCTATATTGGGGTTCAAGATAAGGCAATGATGAGAATCTGGTAGATAACTAAAACTGTAGTCTAGAGAGAGTAAATGACTACAACTACTTTGGAGATCATCCACTACCAAACGTTATTGAGACCTCCTTTAAGGGCATGTTCTTCTTGTCAGAACCCACCACCAAGTGATGTGTTGATATTCACACACCCCTTCTCTTTGTATATATTTGAAGATGAATAAAATGTGAATACACCAAACTTCATTGTGTGTCTTTGGTATATCCCTTTAGCAGATACTTCTATTTATCTTAGGAATAACACCAATTCCTTGGCAAACACTCGCATGAACAAGAACGGTCACACATGAAAACAAAAAATCACATTTACCAAATTTTCCATATAATTTTTTCCCACAATAGATGGATGAAAGAATTTCATATATATATTTCATGTTGTTATATATCATAGAATAAACTAATTATATTCATCATATCTATAAATGTTTTGGCTTGTTTGTTAGCCCAAATAGTATACCCAAGAAATCATAACAACCATATATGTTATATAATGAATGATATCTTGGGAGCATTGTTTGCCTTGATACCGATATATTAATAACAACTTGATGTATATCAACATGGGAGATGAAATTCACTCCCCTTAGTTAATCAATAATATTATTAATTCTAGTAAAAGGATATTTTTACTTGACAATAGGTATAAATACTTATCAATAAACGACACATAACCCACATTGACACAAATTCTTCTTCACTAATAAATTTGGATCTACCCATGATGATTTACTCAATTGTATTAGTCCCTTATCAAGTAGATCCTACAAATCCTTTATCAGTTTCCTTGACAAAATTGGAACCATACTCGACAATGCTTGTCCTATAGGTTGAGTTCCAAGTGTTAGATTGATCTAGAAATCAATCTTTCTAATTGGAGGTAACCATAATTGCTTTTATGGAAGACAACAACATACTCCTTTACTACAAGTACAATAGATAAGGAATAGTTCTCAATCCAAATGGCCTTCACATCTCCAAGAAACATGTCTTTCCCTTCCCCATCAACCTTTATAGTAGTTATTGAAGATATCATATACGTTGGTCTAGATTTCCTATCTCCTTGAAGTAACAACTAACATCTCCATTAAAAAGATAGATTTTATGGTAAAGAAATGAATTTTCTTACAATAGTATGGTGACCAATTCATATCCAACATAATATCAAAGTTTTGCACCTCAAATTTTAGTAGGTCCACTTGAATACATTTCTCATTAAAAGTCATATCACCTCTAAGACATAATATTGTCAAAATTTTGAGATATATGATAGTTATTTGCAATAGAAAATTGTATGCTAGACCTCAACAAAAAGATAACTTTTATATTCACATCTTGGGTTCGAAAGATATTTTTATGAACATGGTTAAAACACATGGTATTATGTAAAAAAATAATAATTTATAAACTTACACTTGTCATAATAATTGAGTCTACACCTTCTTGGAGGAAGCGTGAGCTAGCTTTTTCTGAATATTAAGGTGGAGGCATATTGATCAACACACATATCCTTTATCTATGTCTTCTTCTCTCCTGTTGTAATTTCTTTAACTATGTTTTGCTAAGTTCCCTTTGTGGAATGTTAGGGGGTAATATATGTAACTATAATATCATGTTGGAAAATATTAATGTATGATACTTTTGATTGCATTTTCAATTGGTGTTATTTCTTGTTCGCTCTCTCCCTATATCTTGCTTTGACTGTTTGGGCTATGTAATCACCTAAGATGTAGAGAAAAGAGTGATTCTGGGCTTTTTGGTGGGAAAATTTGTATGTCCATAAGATGAAACTTATCTAGTTTTCCCTCCTTCCCCTATGTATCTTCATTACATTATCCTAAGATGTGAGATCTAATTGACTAAGTATGAATCTTTTTTTTAGCAAGGTGCTTATTTAGAAGTTGGATATGGGAAATTAGACCTTCACCCTATTCTCTATACCATCCCATGCCATCAAAGAGGTAATGTATACCTATTCCTTAGTCAAATGAGTCTGGTAAGGTTGGATGGGGAGTCGTATTGACTAGTTCCCCTATACACTACCATGTCACCTAAGTAAAACAAATAAACGATGATTCATAAGCTACATCATTCCTTTTTGTTTAGTTTGATAGCTTGATTGTCAGACACATTTGAATGAATATCACCCTTATGTAAGGTTAACGGTTGCACATCCCCCCAAACAGTCCACTACACTCACTACTTGATTAAAGCCCTAACTGCCTTCTTGCTAAGCCCTTACGAGCATGTCCATGATGTTGTAAGCGAGGCATATATTCTACAATGATAAAAATATTTGCATAAAAAGACTTAGATCAAATTTTAAAAATTATGAATCTGCTATATTTCTTGTTAAGATATTGATCATATATGTTAAAATTGAATGAAACTGATGTCAAGAATGATTTATTATTTTTCTGTCTCACCAAGGAGTATGCTTAGAAGACTTACAAAAGGACAACACGGAGAGAGCAAAAGTACATACTCAAATGATTTGACAAGCAAGGCATTAGCCAGCACACATGCTTGCAATATACCAGTTGAATTACAACAAATTGGATCAAACTTAGAAAATTACAAATCCACTTTATTTCAATATAAATATCGACCATACATATATATAAAATTAAGTATCTCACCAAGGAGAACGCTAAAAACAAACAATACAACAAAGCATACACTCCAACCATAATTTCGCAAAAAAACATTAACCAACACACATGCTTGTAATATGTCATTTAAATGTCAACCGCAGTGCCTCCGGCTGTATGTTTGAATAGGCAGCGCTTGCAATCTGCCACAAATAGGGATGAAGTCCTATACATGTCCTCCCCTCCTACTACGGGCATCTCAACTCCTGGCTTTGCCTCTACATTCACAAAACATGGCTGGTAGGTTCTCCCAATAACCCCTTCCACTGCGGGAGAGAGCCTAAGGGAGTCGAACTGAATCTCTAAGTGAGCATAGCTATCGCCCGCTGGGATATTGTAACTGTGAATCCTGTCATACTCTTTGGTAACTGGTACTACAGATACTGACATTTCCAGTACATCATCCACTATGACGATCACGCTGTTCCTCACCCCTGTTCTCTCCACCGAGAACTTGCCTACGGATGACTTCCAGCTAGAGCGGTGACTGTGATGAAGTGGTTTTCTGGCTTAATTTTGAGGACGAAGTTTCCTTTAAGGTGTGTAGTATGTGATTGACTGAACTTTCGGAACCTTAATGTCTAATGGCATACTTGAACCATATGGTTGAGTTATATTAAAATTCCAAATGTATTGATGTTTAATAAACCTAGATATAGGACATGTCTAGCCTAAAATGTTGATAAACAGACATGTCACGCGGGCAGAGCTGTCTTTGAATCTGTAGAATAGGAGAATGTACACGTTTTGACTGGGTGTCACCATCCCAACCTTTAGATTCCATCTTCAGTCAGAATGAGGGACGTGGCGAGAAGAAATGGCAACAACTTTTTCCCCACCTCCTCACGATGTGGTCGTGGGGTTGAGGAGTATAACGGGGTGATCGGTTACTTCCAGGAGGCTGAAGCGTTCCATATGTACCCCTCTCGCGAGTCAGTTGGCCTTTCGAGTACCCAGGATGACCAACCCCCCACCCCACGCCGGTGTTACACCCAGTGAGGAACTAAACCCTTGCCACTTCAAGCCTACAGATTATGAGAAGGGAGGAGGCTTCCCGACGGCATGAAGCAAAGACTGAGGAGGAGGAGACCATGACTCTGTCCTTGGAGATCTACTGACCGCAACGCTCACGACACCTGACGTCGTTGTGTGGATGCAAAACCGCAAAGGGACCGGAGGTGATGGTTGGTCTAGGATCCAACTAAGGGCATCTGGGCTCTACTAGTTCCTCACTAGAACTAGGAGAGGCGACGGCGCTCGGCGGAGAGCAAAGTTCTTGCACTGGGCGCATTGTACAGAACGTGAAGGAGAGAGAGATGCGACAGAGATAGCTTGGAGGAGGTTGTGGATAGGGACCAGGGCGGCGTCGGGCGTTGAGAGGAAACTTGTTGGAAACGGATACGGGCGCAACGCTACAGATGCGAGGAGAGTCGATCGAGGTGCTTTCTGGCCCTCCCTTCCTGCGACGGAGATGGGCAGTGGGTGTCTCTTCGAGCAGGAGACTCGGCCCCTCCTCAAGCCTCATGCTGGCCGCAATGATCTGGCTATGCCAGAGCTCACCTAAAGGCCATCACTCGTGAGCCAGAGCTCGCTAAGATCTGTAGCCGTGACCTGCTCGTGGAGAAGACGCCATGAATCAGACCAACATCAGCGTTCACGTGGGGGGAGCCTAGGGCGGCCAACCACACCGGACTCCCAAGCAGCAGTGCCAGTGAGTTCGTTGGACTGCGAGGACAAGCAACACCTTGTCACGGCGGCACCCAGATCTGAGAACGCCGGGCTAGCAGCGGCGGCCGTGAAGCGGAAGCCCCGCGGCAGTTCACGGATGTGAGAACGCAATCGCGTGAGAAGAAAAGGAGGACCGGTTCTGTAGCCTTAAACCGGGTCCAGGAACCAAAGCTCAGCCGGCTCAAGCAAAGGAGTAGTGCGACCCACGTAGCCACGTGGCAGTGGCCAATTGGCCCAAAAAGGTAAACCATTCAGTAAATGTTCAGTTCTTCAATAAATCACAATAAATAGCCTGTTCATCATAAAAATACAAACAAAGTACCCAAATTCTCAGGAAAATGATTAGAACAATATAAAAGCATAATATCAGGCTTTTCATGCACTAATAATAGAGATATCATGTAAGTGGTGAAATGCTCATATGATGGATAATAATTAGCAAACGATGACATAAAATTATGGAAAAATGTCAGTACATCTATATCCATGTTTATAATGCTTATGATGTCTGTATTTATGAGGTATATGTACGAAATCATGTAATTTGATTAATATGGCTAATTAGGTCTTATAACTCTAATTAATATGCAATAATTATACATTGGCGATCAATAAATGGTGAAATTTACAGAGTAAGCTCATATCAGTATGGTGAACCTCAGTTTTAATTATGAGATCATAATGATGAATAAAATCCATGTTATATGAAGATGAATATTAATACATGTTATAGAACCCTAATCTAGGTTAATGATGTAACCTAGGGTTAATATGTGCACAAAAAGGATATGGAAGATAATGATCAGATTATGTACCCTTATTTGGAATATAAGATAAGTAACCTAATTATAAGAAGATAATGCAAGTAATAATGCATATATCCTAATGATCTAAATAAACCCTAATGAACACGATTAGGGTTAAGATGAGATGTAAGATGATTAGAACCTGATGGTGATATGTAATCTTATCTTAATCAGGGGGTGACCAAGTTTTAGATGACATCAAGGATATGTGATGATTAGGTTTGTTTCTTGATCAAGGTACGCCATTACCTCTTACTTGGCTTATTATACAATATGCTTGTGCTATATGCATAGTAAAATACTTGGCATATGATATTGGATGAAATGATTGTTCTTGTATGATATCTTGCTTGATTTTCCATACTTATGGCTATGAAAACTTGAAACATAATATATCTGTTCCATTATATGAAAGCACTATATCTCTTTGGTAAGCGTAGTGCTTGAAGGTGATCTATCTCTTTGGTAAGCGGATCACCATATGAAATGATCTATCTCTTTGGTAAGCGGATCATGAGGCCATAAAGCATCTATCCCATTGGTAGGCGGATGCATGAGTATATAATGGAAAAATGAGCTTAAAATATGTGTTCTCTTTTGTTAATGAATATCTTTGTGCAAGTATACGCTTTTCTTATATTTCTCTATAACTGCCAAGTATTAGTCTTATCTTATTGCCAAGATATGATGAGAGGTAAATAAAAGACACGTAGGCGTACTCAGTACAATATTCTTGAAATATTGTGCTGACGTGTACCGCATGTAATCTTTTGTTTAGGTTGTGGTTATGCTTTGAAGATCCAGGATAGTGAGAGTTGTGTGGCGAGCTGATGTACAGGTGGACCTGTTGTCTTAAGATCCTGTAGTTTTAGATGTAGTACATGTATATGTTATAGTTTGTTGTTCAATATGTAATATCAAATGTTGTAACAATTCATGTTGTAATTATATGTTGAATGGTGAACATGTGTGTATGGTTTTATTATTGTTCATGTACATGTGCTACTGATTGTTTCCTTCTGACTTCCTCTGATTTTCTTCTTCTTAGCCTAGTGTGGGATGTTTAAATTGGGATTCTCCCTGAGGTGAGGGTTTCAATTTGGACGTCACACATCAGATTAAGTTTTAGAAAATCCGAGGACGTCACAGTGACCTTCAGGGACAATAATGGGCTTTCCATCGAAGGAGAAGCTAAAATGGTCTATGGTGTCGTTCCATGAGATAGAGTGTGTAGCTTCGATTGTGAGCCTGTGCTCAGCGGACATAATCCCTAGCGCCTGGATCCAAGTGAAGTCCTGAAGCCTTCCTGCAGGCCTGTGGCCGATGAAGCGGGCGTTCACCTGGATGGATGGGTCGGAGATGAGCGCGAAATTCTCATTCCGGCGGCCGTGAAAGTAGAATGACACTCCATCATGGCCAATGAAGTGGGGATCGTAGCATGCAACACTATTTCCCTCGCAGTTGGGCTTGTGACCTGCAGGAACAGATAGATTGCTTGACCTATGCTGGGTTCTGAGTTCTATGAGTTTCAAGTTGTATAAGGTGACTTACGTTTGCAAGCGGCTTCGCAGGTGTGAGCATTGCAGTCGATGTAGCACGCATGAGCCACGGCGCTTGCTGGCCTCGTGTACGGGCACTGAGTCGGGCATTGGACGGTCTTTGATGCAGACAGACTGTTCGAGTTGGTGCATGTAATACTATCCCCTTTATCATTGATCCTCGCAGCAGCCTGTGCTGCCGCACATATGAGGAGCGTAAGCTGGAGCATGACATAGTATCGATTATTTAAGGCCTTTGACGTCGGTTTCAAAAAGACCCTCAAGTAGGCACCACTAAAAGTCGACACCTTTAGCGTTGATTTTTACACCGACGCTATAACCCTTCCTGCCCAAAAAAACGCGTCAACAAGGACACTATAGGCATCAATTATTTAATAAAACCGACACTATATCCATGTCAAAGACGTCAACGTTTCACAAAAACTGACACTATATAACCCTTCCTGACACCAATAAAATGTGCCAGCAAGGGCACCATCAGCGTCAGTTTTTATATATAATCGACACCCATAGGCATATAAACGTCGATTTTTTTAATAACCGACGTTGTATGTTTTTGTTGTCGGTTTTATACTAATAACCGATGCCGATGTGCTGATTTTTTTTTTCTTATCAGTTTGCAGACCTACTGTATGGCTGGTCAGCACGATGCGGAACCTGCAGTTCAATTCTGAACCGCAAATTTACAACATCCATTGATATCAGCCAACAACATGCCACAAACTTCCAAAATTAACAAGATGGACAACAATTTATGATCACACACATGTATAAGTACATTTGATTCATATTATTTTTCATCACACACATGTAGAAACCAATAGTTCCATTTCAAATTTCCTCCATTTTCACACACATTTAGCAACCTACAGTTCCATTCATTTCATCTCTTTTCACATTCGGACACATGTAGAAACATTCATGTATTGATCATCTTCACATTCACACATATGACAATTCAAAAAAATTCATTCACATTCACATTAAAATAATTATGAGAACAAAGTTTAGAAATATCATTCTTTATTCATCATCGCCATTATCGCCATCAGTATCCCAATTATATTTAAAAATTCCCACTACTTGTAGGGCTTTTGCCCATTCTTCTCTTACATCCTCTAATTCTTCCTTCACATCTAATAATTTTCCTCTGGTAGTCAAGTTAGTTTTAAACACCCGCAAAGAGAATGTCGTATATATATAATTAATAATATATAATAAGATTGATATATTTTATATTATCTAATGAGACTATATATAATACCTTATGTATAATATCAATTTCCATTGCGGCATGTTTGATGATTAGGTCCATAAATCGCATCACATAGTATGCACATGCACATCCGTTGTCTTGTATATAACACTATAAATTGAAACATACACAATATTCAAAAATATAAATAAGCACAGTTCACATAAATAATATATACATTGGAGTCGGGAAATTATTTTCACATTCTCCCAATTTAGTGGCTGATTCTTTTTCTTTGGGACATTTCCTCCAGCTCTTTTGAACTCATGTAAAGCCCTACATGTTAATGTAACATATTATATTGTATAATTAAATAATAATATAATAACAAATATTAACGGATAAAAAAATATAAAATATTACTCACGGGAATAATGACTTTTTCATTGTGTGTCCATATAATGTATTTAATTCATTCCCCGTAGGATCTAGATAATAGAAAGTGAACGTCTTGGGGAAAATAACTAGTAACTCCCAATGACTACCACTATAGGTAAGAAAGTTAAAAATTAATAACTCAAAATCCACAATAAAAATGTGATTTTCTTAAGTCCAAATTATAAGCAAAGTAAACTTACTCGACATTGAATGGAGCTATTATCACCGTCTTCTTTTTTTTGCCAAAATATTTAAAAGTAGCACAACAGTATGAAGTAGCTGAAGAAGGGTTTTTATCTACAAGACTAATCAAAGATGGAATCAAAAATCTCACATGGGAAAATAAAAAATCTGTACATATCTTGTGTAAGTGGCTGCAAAACATGTATTACGTATGCATTAATATATAAGAAACCAGATCACCGTATATAAAACAAGGTATATGGATGTATAAACAAGATCTCACTATATCCATAGCTCTATCATAGATGTATTCAACCAATCATAACGAAACAACTCCAAAATATCTTGTATAAATAGCTTGTTATCGTATGATTGACCTGCATCATCCTCTGGAATAGAAATATTTATAGGGCTATTTGGATCATGTTTGCGTATCCATACTGTCATACCCCAACAATTAGGACCTAACGAGGCGTGTAGGTCTCTCGGAAGCCAACTTGCTACTTCAGGAGGTGGAGGTGGAGGTCGAGATGTAGCGGGTGTCTTCCTTTTGACCTGTATATATAATTTCAAATCAATTGAATCATATATGCACACTAACAAATTAACGTAATGTAAATTTACCATACAATATTAGTATAAACGACATCCGCTTTGGGTCACATTATCACTCCACCTTCTGCCTCACCAAGCATTTCAGAATTTGGGTGGGCATATGGCAATGAAAGATCCCTCCAATTGGGAAGTACATGTATCAGGCTCACACGAACCGCACCAGCTGGTACTGGAGTTCCATGAAACATGTCCCCTGGAAAGGGCTGGGTAAGCCTGTACCTCTGCAATGATATATTCTTGACTTTTTAGATGGCATGGCTTCAACCCCTACAAATTTACGTAAAGAATGTTATATACATATATACATAAACATATCATCTTGAAAAGACTAACTACTATATATGTCATAAAAATACTTGCAGCAGCCGTGCTAGGTGGTGGATCTACATGATTACTCCCAACCACCTCTATAGTAGGAGAAGAGCGACACGCCATAGGTACTGTCTGAGTGGAAGACTGAGACGCCTGCCACTTACTAATTGCTTCATCGAGTCTCTTATCAAGTGCTTCCTCATCTCTCCTATCAAGTGCTTCCTCGACTCTCCTATCAATTAACTGATCTACCTATACATGGATAAAAGAAATGCTAGCTTCTGATTATTGAATTCTCTTTCACAATAACATTCTAAAAAAAGAATAGGTTACCTCAGCTTGTAAAAGTCCCGCTTTTGGGACAGGTTTATGCTGAGATGGCCCAAAGAACGCTTTGATGCACACACCAGTGCCTGCACCCCTAAGACATCCACGATGCTCTGGGTTACCCAGAGAACCTTTCAATTCATCCCTTTTGCCCTCAGGGATGAACTTGCCTTCCTTCCTCTGCTCGTGAAGCTCCCGCTAATTGCCATCAATAGAAATTGGTAAGTAAACATAACAATAATCAATATTGATTGCTCTAAGAGTTGAATTTTACCATTTTTGCAGTCGCCTCAGCAATTGCGGGCTTCGTTATATCTCCCTTCTTGTTTTTCCTCCCAGCTATCCACATGGCATGGTGAGGCAAAGGTGCAAGACCAATAGTAGAGGACTCTGTAGTCTTCTGAGTAGCAGCAGACTGAGCAGTAGACTCAGCCTATAGTCTTTGGCGAATGCCTGCATAGCCTCTTGGACCCATTGTTTGGTCATGCACATTCAGTGCACGCCTTTCTCTTTGAGCATCGATGATAGCCTTGTTAGTAAGCACATTGATTTGGTTAGTAACACTAAATGTTAATCTTGAACAGGTGAATACATAAGAACGTATATTAATTAAATTGGGAGTGATGCTTAATACCTTGAATTCATCCATTTTTATTTGGGTAACAAACTCCTCCCAGTCTTTGGGGTCCAAGTAGTTCCATTGCTCAGTGGCTGCCTTCTTCCTAAATTTATTTTTTAAAGAGAATACAAACACAAATTATTAGTGTAGAGTTAGTCAAAAGGTGATCAATGTCTAGAATTGGAAATAAATCAAGAACATGTTCTCAGCATTGTGTATGTAATCTCGGGTGAGATTTGTCCTATAGTTCCTTAGGACCCTCCCACAACATTGCATCACACATTTACGATGCATCTTTTCATCCAGATCAAATATACTCAGTAAAATAGAATTGCTATTAACTAGTATCCTAAAAATTAGTAATCTATAAAAACATAATTGCAAATAATAATAACTCACGCATAGTTCCTTCCATACTAAGTCTTTCTTCCCCTTAGGAACTTTATGCCAAGATTCAAAAATAGGACTATGATGGCTACGAGTAAGAACCCCAAGATATGAAATAAACGAGTTGCGGTTCACACCAACTGGATTTCTTACATGATCGAAATCTACAGCCAGTTTGGGTCCATTGCCCCTTTGTTGTAGTAACTTGTTCATTATTGTGATGCCCCTCACTTTCTCAAGTTTTTTTTGCTGCTCATCAAGTGCCCCAAGTTCTTCATGGGGTACATCATCAACCTAAAATTTGACAAAATAAACACACTTACATGATATAATTATAAATGTACATATAGATAGAAATATAGGATCTTCAATATTTTTAAATGGACATATAAGGGGATATATTTTTAAAACATACATTGTGAGGTGGCACATTGATATCCTCACCCTCACGGTAATCATCATCACGGTCATCATGCTCATGCTTCAGCCATATGAAAGTGTCATTAAAAAATCAAACATTTAGCATTTGACATAACTAGAAGATAATAAAATATTGTAAAGTTCACATTCAGAAAAATAAAACACTTAAAAAAATATAAACATGCATGCCTCTATTATTGCTATCTTTTATCAATTAACAATCCTTCATTGTGATCTCCGTGCACATACAAGTCATCATTAGCTTCAATATTTGGTGGTATTGGCAACCCAACTGAGAATGGACTAGAGTCATCATACTTATTATAGTACTCTTCTTCATCTATAGGATCTTCAATGAACTATATTTTACCATGAAGAACAATCGTCTATTTATCATTTGCAGGATCATCCATATAAAATACTTATTTCGCCTATGATGCCAATATGAATGGTTCACCCTTCTCACCAATCTTTTCAAAGTTCACTAATGTGAAACCCAATTCATCCACTATAACTCCGTTGGTGTTATCAACCCAATTACATTTAAAGAGAAAAATTATGAAATCTACGTAGTCAAACTCCCATATGTCATCAATGAAACCGTAATATAACATTTTAGCTTCACGTGGAATCTTATCCCTTGCACTTGCAAAAAACAATGAAGATGCTTGAAGGGTGACCCCACTATTTTCGACGACACTCTTATCATCTTGACGCTTTGTGTAATATGAGAATCCATTTATGTCAAACCCTTCATAAGACATAACATTCAATTTTGGTTTAAATGTAAGGCATTTGATAGTTTTAGTAAGATTATCTGGTGTTTAAGATAGTTGATGTAAGACTTCATCTTCATACCACTTAATAAATGTCTTATTATGCTCTCCAGCAAGCCACATTGAATTGGCTTGAGGATATTGTCTCTTGATGAAATTGCTATGTTCCTCGATATAAACACTCACTTCATCGATGTTGTGTAAAATATACAAGTGACCTTATTCCAACTGCTCACGACTGATTACTTTCATCCGTGATCCCAAAATTCCTTTGCCAAAATGCTCCTCAATATTCTTGTCATTAACAGGAGTGTCATTAGCACTCACAAATTTATTGCAAAAATCAATAACCTCTCTCGCCACATAACCCTCAATAATACTCCCTTCAGGCCGATAATGGTTTCGAACATCACCTTTAAAAATTCTCATGTATCGTTCAAAGGGATACATCCAATGCAAGAAAACTAGTCCCAACATTTTCACTTCTAGTCAAGTGGACAACAAGATGTACCATGATATCAAAGAACGAAGGAGGAAAATACATCTCAAGCTGACATAGGGTAACAACCACTTCTCTTTGCAATTTATCGAGAGTATTAGGGTCAATAACTTTGTTGCACAGACTGTTGAAAAAGAAACAAAGTCTGGTGATTGCAAACCTTACATGCTTCGGCAATATAGATCAAATTGCCACAGACAATATTTGTTGCACTAGAGTGTGACAATCATGAGATTTAAGACCTATCAACTTTAGATCTTTCATTGATACCAATCTACAGATGTTGGATGAGTAACCCTGTTGCACCTTAACATTTACCAAGCATTCACAAAAATCTTTCTTCTCCTTTCTAGACAATGTGTAATAAGTGGGAGGTAAGTATGTTCTCCGATCACTACTGACTACTTCTGTTAATTTTGTCCTTATTCCCATTTCACGTAGGTCCATTCTAGATTTTATCCCATCTTTTGTCTTAATTGGTATATTTAATAGAGTACCAATGATACTATCACAGACATTTTTCTCAATGTGCATGACATTGATACAATGGCTGACTGCCAAATAACTCCAATAAGGAAGATCCCAAAATATTGACTTCTTCTTGAATAAAGATTTGTCACTCCGTGTGGCCATGGTACATTGTGATCTCTTACCAAATTCATTGGCAAAGTCTTTTACTCTTTCATAAACAACCTCCTTTGCTATAGGTTTAGGTGCACTCCGTTCCTCATTCCATCCATTGAATGCTTTGTGTAACCTACGATACAGATGGAATTTTGGAAAAAACCTTCGATGACCAAGATCTATAGTCTTGCCGCCATGTTTTAGTTGTATTGAATCAATGTTTTCTTCACATATAGGACACGCTTTAGATCCTTTGACACTACATCTAGACAAATTCCCATATGCTGGAAAGTCATTAACAGTGCAAAACAACATAGCGTACAAACGAAATGTCTCTCTTCATGAAGCATCATAGGCCATCACACCTTCACCCCAGAGTTTGTTTAAGTAATAAATCAGAGGTTCAAAATAAACATCGATATCATTTCCAGGTTGTTTAGGGCCCGATATCAACAACGACAGCATAACGTACTCATTTTTCATACACAACCAGGGAGGAACATTGTATATAACAAGCATAACTAGCCAAGTGCTATGTTGGCTACTCAATGTCCTGTACAAATTCATCCCATCTGTACAAAGCCCAAGTCTTAGATTCTTGACTTCTTCACCAAATTCAGGGTATAATAAATCAATCTTCTTCCACTGTGGGGAATCAGACACATGTCGTAGGACCCCATCATTATTTTTCTTAACATCTACATGCCACATCAAATTCTTCGCATCTATCAGATTGGCAAACAAGCGTTGAAACCGTGATATTATAGGTAGATACCACATCACCTTAGCAGGAGAACCAGTTTTGGACTCCCTCGAAGTCGTCAATTTATAACTTGACCCA
Organism: Alisma plantago-aquatica; assembly: GCA_963693085.1. NCBI lineage: Eukaryota > Viridiplantae > Streptophyta > Magnoliopsida > Alismatales > Alismataceae > Alisma > Alisma plantago-aquatica. The sequence goes on along the minus strand of OY856412.1, from coordinate 1,285,789,863 downwards.
CCACATTTTGTAAAATGTTTCAAATCCACATAGTCCTTTTCAAATAATACAAAATCATTCGGGCATGTGTGTATCTTCTTGGCCTCCATTCCCATTGGGCACAACAATTTCTTTAACTGGTATGTTGAGATTGGCAGCTCGTTTCCTTAGGAAGAATTTCTTTCAAACAAGACAACAATGACGTGAAGCTTTTGTCGCTCCATCTATTGTTAGATTTTGGCTTATACAATCTCAACATAGCGCTAAGCTTCGTAAACTTAGTACAACCTGTGTATAACAGAATCTCAGCATCATGCACAATGTTTTTAAACATCGGTGGTGGATCGGTGTGCTCTACCCTACAACTATCCAACATCACATCAACGATGTCTACTGGAACTGGTTCATTCACATCTATGTCATCGGAGGCAATTTCTTCTTCCATACAAGCACTGCTATCGACATCCACTGATTTCAAGTTTGAAATCTCTCCATGCCAATGTCATTCTGTATAGCCTTGTACAATCCCATTGCACATGACATGACTTTTGATTTCGTCACCAGTGCTGACTTTCAAGTTGTTACCACAATGCCTACATGGACAGTAGAACCTATCTCCAGGTTGTTTCCTATGTTCCTCGGCAAATCTAATAAACTGATCAAGCCCAGAAATAAACTCTGGGGTGCATTGATTTGGAATGGACATCCATGATCTATCCATTCTATGATCAAAGAGAAAACAAGTATATATTAGGGTTTAGGGTTAAAAGATTAGGGTTTATGGTTAAAAGTTTAGGGTTTAAGGTCTTATATATAATAAATGTGTACCACCTATCCCATTCTTGAACACCTAATCTCACTACTAAGTGTATAATGTGTATTGGGTTTTCAAGAAATCTTCGGCAGTATTTCCCAGCTGTTCTCCAAGTACATATGTACTTAGAGAACAAATGGGAAAATGCTACTGAAATTTTGTTGAAAACCCAATACATATTATACACTTACATCCTTAGTGAGATTAAGTGTTCAAGAATAGCCCCAAATCGGGGACTATCTAAGATTTACTCCTAATGAGTAAATCTTGAACGTGTTTCTAGGCCAACAAATACATGTATGTTATCATTCTTATACCTACAATCCTAGTTTCATCATTCATATCCTAAGTTTTGTGTAACATCATTTAATCATGCTTGTCAGTAAATACTAAACAGTAAATAAACCATGATTCCATATATCAAATATTATTTGAATCAAAATGAAGCCTAATGGAACATTGGGAGAGTTAGAATATTATACCTCACTTGAAGGTTGAAGAAGAAATATATGCAAATCAACAGCAAGTCAACAACACCTACAACAACACAAATGCATGATTCAATTATGTTATAATGTATTAATTAGGGGTCAATCTTGAAGTTTTAACTAGAGCTTCATATATCAACATACATACTAGGTCAAATTTCAAGTCAAGATTTAGGCATTTAATCACCTTAGGAAGCATACATGATTCACAAGGTATTTGGGTGCACAAAGAATAATATATGTTACTGATTTAGGAGTTCACATAATCATTTTAGAAATAGAAGACCCACATGTGAGTTAAGTTTGAGATTCAACATCAATGTATCTTTAACACACATGTTTCAAGGTTCAAAGAACATAATCAAATCAAATTAGAATGGTAGAATGGACAAGTTGAATCTTATTTCAACATGCATCAAATTTTACTGAATTAGGTCAAGCATGAGGATTAGAAGCACAAATATATGCAAGCACAAGATTTTTTCATATCCTAGGTTGATTTTCAATAGCAACATCTTGTAGTCTTAATCATATCGTAGTCTAGGTATCATATTCTATAACATTGATTTCAACATCTCCAATGTACATGCATGTTCATCATCAAGATAATCATTACACACAAATGTAAGCATCCTATCATTCATAATTGAGCAATATAGTTAATATAAGATTAGGGTGAAATGTGTACAAGATTAGGTCTCAAATATAGCAACATGCACATTAGGTCAAATTTCATTTGGATTCGTTAATCAAGAGAGAAAGCAAACATTATCATCATCAATCTACATCATACAATATGGACTCACAACAGAAAATCAGCAACCATGGCCGTACAAACCTGTGATTTCACATAGAACAACCTCCACCTCATTTAGAGGATAGGGTGACACATCACTACTAAATTAGGGAACAAACATATGAACAAACTTGGTGGGGTTGGATGTTGGCGGCTGGTAGCTGGAGGAAAAGAAGGAGAAAAAGGATTGACAACGAAGGAGGTAGAGTGGCTGGAGGCGATGGATAGAGCACGGTCGTAGACGAGCAGGCAGAGTGGTACCGACAGCCAACTGAGCAGCAGTTGGAGCTAGGCGGTAGTGGCAGCTCTGGCATATTCCCAAGCTTTGACATTGCCTCTCAAGCGAGCAAAGGGACCAACGGCAGTGGGGGCAATAGTGACGGGGGAGAAACGGTGGTGGGGAAGCAACGACGGCGGGGGAGCAACGACAAACAACAACAATCGCCAAACCTAGCAGGTGAAATCACAATGAAACAAAGAATGGAGAAGAGTCTGTTTTGCATGGGTGCTATTAAGTTTACCATCGTCGTCAGTTGTTTCAGAAACTGACACGTAAGTTCCAAAAGCGTCGGTCACCACAAAAAACTAACGCCAAAGGGGGGTAAAAATTTTCACGGGGACAACGCACGAACAAACTTTAGCGTCAGTTATTGTAAGCAAACTGACGATAAAAATGGGGCCGATTTCTGTCTCTTAAAAAATATTTAGTCGTCGGTTATTTGGTAAACAACCGACGTCGTATATGAAATTTTGGAGGTAATTTTTTTGTACTGGAAAAATTGGATTTGGCGGGCGATTTTAGGCATCGGTTTGTTATTGTGCAACTGACGCTAAATAAAAAGTGATACCTGTGTCTGGCTAGTCTTCACATATAGATGTCAGTTTGTGTATACAGCCAACATTGTAGGGTTTAGGCATTAGTTTCTTGGATATAACCGACGCCTCTATATGTGATGTTATAAGCCATTTCCGCATGAAAAAACTTCAATCATCTGTAGTAGGATTAAGTTATAAAAAGGATAACAAAAGCATATCAAAGTGCTCAAGTGTACTCTTGCATGTATTACAGTTTCAAAATTCCTAGACAAATCACAACCTTAACCAAAATTCTTGATTTGGTTCAATGAGGATGAATTATAATATTCACGGTCAGCTACTTGACTTGGTCGAATTTAGGGAGCTTGGATGAAAAAAAACTATATGTTAAAGATGCAACGCGATCCTAATCCAACTAAATAATTGCTCGAAATGTAAGAGTAACTAGATCGAAAAAAAATGGAGCTGAACTACAACTGTGTACAATGTGTAAAGGCAATACTATAAATAAATTATGAATGTAAAGGCATGAGTGAATTTGATGTATCATACCACCCACCCTCCACCTTGAGTTCCATAACTTTATCATTCCTGAGTAAGCCAAATCGTCAATATGGAGGGTAAGAATTCTTGTAATACTCATATAGATGGTTGTGATAACTCGAAGAAACTCTAGATGAAAGGATTATAAGTAAAAGTTGGGGCCTGTGACGTCCCCGGATTTTCTAAAACTTAATCTGATGTGCGACGTCCAAATTGAAACCCTCACCTCAGCGAGAATTCCAATTTAAACATCCCACATGAGGCTAAGAAGAAGAAAATCAGAGGAAGTCAGAAGGAAACACAGTAGTAGCACATGTACATGAACAATAATAAAACCATACACACATGTTCACCATTCAACATATAATTACATCATGAATTGTTATAACATTTGATATTACATATTGAAGAACAAACTTACATATACATGTACTACATTCTAAAACAACAGGATCTAAGACAATAGGTCCACCTGTACATCAGCTCGCCACACAACTCTCACTTTCCTGGATCATCAAGAGCATAACCACAAGCTAAACAAAAGATTACATGCAGTACACGTCAGCACAATATTTCATGAATATTGTACTGAGTACGCCTACGTGTCTTTTATTTACCTCTCATCATATCTTGGCAATAAGATAAAACTAATGTACTTGGCAGTAACAGAAGAAATATAAGAAAAGTGTATACTTGCACAAAGATATTCATTAACAAAAGAGAACACATATTTTAATCATATTTCCATCATATATCTCGTACATCTGCCCCTAGGGCTTTGATGCTTTTCAGGCCTTATGATCTACTACCAAAGAGTTTGAGATCATTTTACGTGTGATCTACTACCAAAGAGTTTGAGATCTAACACATTTGATCTACTACCAAAGAGTTTGAGATCACTTCAATGCACTGTACTACCAAAGAGTTTAGTGCTATCATATGATGGACCAGATATCTTATGTTTCATGTGTTCATAGCAATAAGTATGGAAAATCAGGCAACATATCATACAGGAACAACATTTCATCCAATACCATATGCCAAGTATTTTACTACTCATATAACACAAGCATATTGTATAATAAGCCAAGTAAGAGGTAATGGCGTACCTTCCAAAGAGACATCCTAATCACCACATATCACTGATGTCAACTATAATCTTGGTCAAACCTAATCAAGACAAGATCATATACTATCATCTGGTTCTTATCATCTTACATCTCATCTGAACCCTACTCGTGTTCATATTAGGGTTTCACTTAGTTCATTAATATATATGCATCATTACTTGCATTCTTATCTTATGATTATCTCACTGATGTCATTTTCCAGATTACGTATCATTATCAAAGTTCATCATCTGAACATTAGGTTCCATGTCCTTTTTGTGCACATATTAACCCTAGGTTACATCATTAACCTAGATTAGGGTTTTATAACATGCATTAAGATTCATCTTCGTATAACATAGATTTTGTTCCTCATTATGATCTCATAATTAAAACTTAGGTTCAATATACTGATATGAGCTTTCTCTGTAAATTTCATCTTTTATTGGGCATGTATGCATTAATTGTATTTTATTTAGGGTTAAAAGCCCTAAATGGAAACATTAAGCAAATTACATGATTTCGTACATCAACATGATCATCCTTGACATCAGGTGCATTATAAACATTATTATGGAGTTACTGATATTTTTCCATAATTTTATGTCATCATTTGCAATTTATTATCCACTAAACAAGCATTACACATCTTTCATGATATCACATATATTAGTTACTCAAAAACCTGATATTTTGCTTCCATCTTGTTCTACGCATTTTTATGAACATTTTGGTATATTGTTTGTATTTTTCTGACAACGGAGCTAATTACTAGGAATTATGCAAGATCTGGGAATTAACTGAAGATTTACCTTGAATGGCCAATGGGGAGCCACCACGTGGCTCGTAGGGTAGACGCTGCTTTGGTGGGTCGGCCGATTTTGGGTTGGAGCCGCCTGGTCTAGGCTGGGATTTGTCCAGTTTTCTGCTACTGGGTCTGGTTTCTTTCTTTCTTGCCCACGATCGGACTCTCTCTCTTTTATCTTCTCACCCTCGTACGCCGACGCCCGTATCTCCCGGCTTCATCCCTCCATAGGTCTGCTGCCGCCTGGCTCTCCTCCGGTGTGGACTAGGGCCACTGTCCTCCTACTCTGTTTCTGGAACAAGTGCCACCGCTGTTCCTTGGATCAATGGAGAACGATCTCGCCATGGTGTCATCGCCTCCTCTGACGGCTTGAGTCCGGTTGCGCCTATGGGAGGTTCTCGTCCTTGACTTGCAGCCGAGACTCCATATCACCGAAGCTCACTCCTAAGACTTCTTAGGTTCTCTCTCCGTTCTGGGCGTGCGGCCGTGCACCGCCAGGGTCGCCCCCTCAACTCTGCTCGGTGCTCGACACCGTCGTGCATCGTCTCCTGGGCAGCGGCCGCCGCCATGGGGCCTCTCCCCGATCATGAGAGTCGTCGCGACATCCTGGGAGTGTCTAGTCTGGCTGGCTACGGTGGGCCGAACTGCCTCCCCTCCTTGCTACGCATCCCGTCCGCACCACCGCCCAAGACGCCGCTCCATGCTTCAGGCTGCACTCCTCTAACCACCCCTCGATGCCGCAACGGTTTTCATCCTCCACCACGAGCACCACACATTCTCATCATGGGCATCGATTCTTCCCTATCGCACAAAGCCGCTGACTATGAGTCCATGATCCCCAGCGAGCAGTCAGCGCCGCTTCATGTTTGGGAATCCGGTGAGAGACCGACTGACCTCTGGATCCTCTCTCCTCCGTAAACGATCCTTGGTTTCGCCTCCGCTGGCCTCTTCTCCAACTCCTGGCGATCTGCTCTTGGGTGTGAAGTTGACGCTGTGTTTCTCCTCCAGAGCTCCCCCAACGACGCTAACAAGGAAGCCAATAGGAGAACCAGGGCTCGTTTGATATCTCCTAATGAGGGATGTAGGGCCTCACAACGTAATGGCATGACCCATGACCTCCACGTTCCCAAGTCGTGGGTGTCATTGCCGCACCCAGTTGCAATAGATGCAAGGAAAGTGCTCACCAGTCGTCTGATTGCATCCTAGGATCTATGAAAAAGCACAAAAGAGTCGATCCATAGCTCCTTCTACAACACATTCATATTATTGGTCATGCTTTCCATTACTTAAAAGGACACGTGATGCATGGTTGTAGAAATCAACTAGTAATCTTTATTCTAACTTCATCAATACGCCAATTATTTAATCAACTTCAAACCTTTATAAATCTTTATGGGAACATGAAAATATAGTGAAACCTATAGCCATAGATTCATAACTATCCATGATACCTCCCATCCAATTGGTGCCAAGACTCACTTATTTGACCAATCAACTGGATACCTTCAGAATGTATAAACTTAAGGATCTTAATCATGATTTCCACACCAATTAACATCCATATTTTATCAAGGCACTTGGACTCTTCAAAATCTCAAGGACATGATTTCACTTGTGTCATTGGACATTTAGGATTCCAAAAGTCCACTCCATCACAGGGCCTATAACAAGAGAACTCCATAATACAACGAGTGTTTAGGTGCTCGTGGAAACTCAAAGGATCTTTTAGGGTGGTCGAAACTGTGAGGTGTTTCACCCAACAATCCTTCTAGTAAGATCCAAAAAAAAGTCAAGATGGAGGATACAAATGCTTATGATGCTCATATAGGTGGTTGTGACAACTTGAATAACTCTAGATGAAAGGATTATAACTAAAACTTGGGGCCTATGATAGGATAACTCCATAAAGCAGTTGGTGATCGAGTGGTCATTGACTCAAAGAGGCTTTTAGAGTGATCAAAATAGTGGCATGTTACACCCAACAATCTTTCTAGTAAGATCCAAGAAAAGTCCATCATCTATGGGTATACTGTTTTAGTTGTGTTTGAATATGTAACAAAAGGAACAATTTAGTACTAATGCCTTTCTGATGACTTCTAGGCTTTCAAACCATTAATATCTTATGGTATATTACATTCTATTGTGCCAAGGTATTGTGTCGAGTAATCGACAGGAAACACTGATCTAGAAAAATTATGTGGAGGATCTAGCTCTAAATTCATTTGATTACCTAGATATGCATACATGTGGTTGTGGTGGCATAGGTGGAATTATCTCATCTACAAAATGAGTGGTGTTGTAACATATCGGATCTTGGACCCAAGTTTGACCTTCTAGACTTAGCAAAATAATGTTGAGGTTAAGCTTAAGAGAATGTTCCCAATTTGAAAATGCACGAATGTAACACCTTAATGTAATATGTCACATAATCCATTTAGAGGTAATATGAACATACATAACTTAACAGGATAAATAATGTGGATAATGAGCCACTAATGGGCCATATGACATATCTCATAAAAATAAATCCCAAAAGTGAAATTTAAGTTTATTGTCGTGTTCCTTGGGTCCCAATTGTCTTAGGAGTCAACTTTCACATTATTCACACAATAATAATTAATTTAATTCAATTTGGAAAATAAGACATGAGTTTCCCCCAAAATATCAAATAAAATATTAAATGACTCCAAAAGAGGAAAATAATCTTGGATTCATAATCTACATAATAAATATAGCCTTTGGCTGAATTTTCATCCAATTTGGAAGATGTTTGAATAAAAGGTGATATCAGGAGAGAGAAAGTGTGTATAACCTTCAAAGTATTAAATAAATGTATAAACAACTCGAATATGTATAATTGATGGAAAATTTGTATCCAACACATTAAATATGACTTGTGGGTCAAGTTTCATCAAATTTGGATAATCCTAATGTCATTAATGAAGGAGGAAAGAGAAAATAGTAATTGTTTTATTTGACACATTAAAAGTTCTCAAAAGGAAAATCTAATTGCATATTCAGATTTCTCATATCAAAAATAGGTTAGATGTCAAATTTGACTTAATTTAGGACTTATTTGCCCCCTCAAAAGAAGAAAGAGAAAAAGGAAAATAATGAAAATAATTCACTGAATTTAGATTCCAATTCCAATAAGGTTTCCAGTTTATTTCCCCATCACGCGGTTCCTTGAGCCTACCTTATTTTGGGCCAGATCTGGGCCGTTGATCTAGATCCAACAACTGCTGCTTTCTCTCCTACCTTCGTCTTCCTCTTTTCCCTTTCTTTTTCTCGCGAGCAGCAGACTCGATTTCCCCATTTTTCTCTCACATATCTCTCCCCCATCGCTCACCGATTCATTTGTTTTTGTCTCGGTTGGCTTCCTTACTTTCTCCTGAATGTGATGGCCCTATAAAACCTAGGCTCAGGGCATCGTTGCCAGTTCCACATCTCGCCGCTCCTTTCCCCTATTTTTTCCTTGTTTTGTGCTTCTCCCCTTATTCTTTGCGGGCCAGTTGCGTTGGACCACTAGAAAACCGGTCCCAGAGATTCTACAGGTTCCCTATTTTACCTCTCTAGCATTGGTTCGATTTGTGTCGTTCTCGTGTATTGTGTCCCTGATCCAAACCTGCCGCCCGTAGAACCTCGATGACAGCGTAAGGCTACATGCTTTCTCTGAGTCGGTTGGAGACTGGAATTGGTTCGATGTGGTGTTGCATCGGTTCTGGGCTTCTTAATTTGATGTGCAAGGCATGTATTCCTTTTTCCCCTTTTAGTTCTTCTTCATCGCAGCTCTATGAATTAGCTTAGGGTGTCTCTGGATAACATCTAACCTAAGTCTAGGGTTGATGAGAGTGCCTGGTCGAGATGGTCGTTCTTGCATTACAGGTCTCTTGATTTTCTGGTCAAATGTTTGGTTCTGGTTTTGGGTCAGAAAGCTTGAGCTACTGACCGTTTGTTCACTTCTTCTGAACTAAGAAGAAGATGACCTGCGGATGATTTACTTTCTAGCCCCTGAATTGATTTTTATTTTGACACCCATGTCAAGGGCATTTTCGTACTTTCACCAATTTGGCCATTGCCTTACGCGAGGTCAAGTTAGCCGTTGACCGAGCAACATGACTGTCTCCGGTTGGGCCATGTCAGCGTGCCAGCCCACTTCCTCCCTCTCTTTCATAACAAAATATTTATAAGTCAGAAAAATATAATAAAATATGTTTTGAGTTCAGAGAGTATAACCTAAAATATGGCATAGTTTTGATAACCTAATTCACCAACAATAAAAAGGCAATTTTTAGGGTCTTGAATAATTAATGGAAACCCAACCCTAATTAACACAATATTTACGATAAATAAAGTGATTCATACATGAGATATCATCAATGTGAATGGAAACAAGTTCTATAAACTAGTTATTCAATATAATATTGATAAAATCAATCGTAACACTGGGTAAAACCTACATTGAATCTTAACTCTCTGATTAGAAAACTTGATATACATATCCATGATACATAGTCACTTCATATGGTCTAATTTCCTAGCTTGGTAGTCCAATGCATGCACCTTGTAGTCAACAATTATGCTATTCAGCAAACCAATTAACCAAAAGATCTATTATTGTGGTATGTACAGTTATGATAGATATACTGTTATGCAACCCAAACCCAAATATATGTTAGATAATATTTCATGATTTTTCCATTCAAAATCATGTGAGATTTGACCACACTTTCCCAATGTCCTAGAATATATCTCATACTCTAACAATGTTGCAAAGTTTATGATATGATCACTTCTGATCTCCAAACAAAAAAATACATACTATGCAGACAATATGATTATTCGATTCATAATTCTGTGGAATATATTCATGAAAAATACTCACTAGCTCACTAATCACTATCTTTGCTAGAGTTTTACTTTCTTGGAATTGATTTAGAATACATGAAGTAAATAGTATTAAACATGGATTGAATAGATAGAGATACATTGGGACAATATGTGGACTTCTCATCAATGATGCACCTCTAGACTCTTCAACCAACTCTGAGATCTACATCTACCATGCACACCATGGATTTTTTTTGGAAAAAACTTTCAACTCCAAGACACAGGAAATTTTGGCATGTCCCCAACTTCTCAACTTAGATGCAGATGAGAAAAATACCTAGGGAATGCCCCCTCGTCAATTTGCTAGCATTGTCTTTTGTAGAAATGGTGAACCCCACAAAACTGATGGACAAAAACACAATAAATTATTTTGATTATGTGAAAGTGCAACATTTTTTCAGACAATGAAGGTAACTATTTGACTATATATAGCTATGTAACTGTAATATATAGAAGATCCCAATCAATCAACTAAATGTGCTTGTTGTGTAGTTGTAGTTGTCAATTGGTTAATGTGTAAATATTTTTCTTCATTCTATAATTATAATATATTGGATTGTGAAAGTGAGATCTACAACCTCTTTTTAGTATGATGAACTTATTCAATTCATTTATCCAATAAGTAATGGAAACATGTGTTTGTGCTCCATTTTATAATAAGTTGAAAATCTTTTATTTATTAACTAAAATTTTGGCTAGTGGAGTTTAAACAAGACTCGTGGGAAAGTGTTTGATTTATTAACAACAAATATATCTAGTGGAATAATAAATAAAACTATTTAGAAATACTTTGATGCTTTAGATCTTTTCAAGATGAAGTAAATTTGTTTTACTCCTTAGAGAGTCAATTTGATTCTCAACCTTGAAATGTAGCAAAGAATTAGAATTTTACTTGACATTATATAAAAATGTAAGTGTAAACAAAATTTTACTAGAGAATTGAGATATTAATAAATTATAATGCATGCACAATCTAAACTATCAATAATATAATTCATAAAAAAACTAACACATTAACTTATGTTTTCAACTATTCTATGAGAAGAACAATCAACATCCTTTTTTGAAATCTAAGATACTATATTCTTTATGTCACTCTCCTGATATTGGTTGAACAAACATAATTAAAAATTGAACAATTAGAAAGGCTAATACTAATCATTAGATGACCTATCTGGAATGCCAATCTCTGTGGGAGGAGTCGTGTATGCCTTATCAAAGTTGGTATATTTTCAGTGCATGCTAGCAAGGCTATATACAACCAAGATATGGTACTACTCATTACTATTATTTTCATTTCTCTATATTAAGTTAAAAAAAATTGTTGATTCATGCACACCAACCTTTTACGGAAGGGACACTTCCTTCATTCTCCTTATTAAATTTAGTTGAATTTCTACAATCTATATCTATGATACCTTCCCTCTAATTCTACTTCCATGTACTTTCTACACGATCCACACAATTTATATATCAACCTCTATAAAAGATCTTTACTATGACAAAAATGTATCCATTGCATAGTATAAGGGTCCCAAGTCACATTAACAATTTTTGAAGGGATCTATAGTTATAAAAAACTATTTTTTGACTAATAATCATTAATATGATTAATTAAAACATGATTAATCAAAATAAGGATAAGTCAATTATTTTTTGAATGTAATATATTTATTGGACCGATTAATGGGGTAAGGAGAATGAAATCACTTGACCTATAGGTAGAGATAGGATGGTCATAACATACCTTACTCAGATATAGCCTCAATGAATAGAATATCTTGGTTCTATTAATAACTTTCCATGCTATTCCTTAAAATCATGAACACCAAGTTCCTTGATTAAGACATTGAATATCATGATAGAGACCAAAGAAAAAAGACCATGATAGGAAGACTTTCCATAGTATTCTTCCATGTAAGTTTCGAAATGGATGGCAAGTAGTAATTGAGTCAACTTGGCGTTATCTTTCTCTAGTGCACCTCTTGCCTATCGTGGGGGATATGGTGTAAGCCCCATTATAACATTATGTGTTTGGGTAGGTATTCAACCTACTCCAAAACAAAAGTTGTTTGGATGGTCCCCAGACATAAATAATTACCGAGGGAACTTCATCTGACCCCTTTCCTAGTTTAACTATAAGCTCAAGTGTCAAATTAAAGGAACCCACACCTCACCCTCATGACCCATCTGATGGTGAGTCATAGGATGGCGCCAATGGTGATCATACATTGGTTCTCCATCATGCCACCATGTTACAAACTTTATAAATTAGTCAACTGTATCTTGGTAAACCCAATACCTTATCTTTTCAGCATTGAATCTGACAACAAGCTTATAACATCATCATGATATTGACCAACTGTAAAGAAGTGAAATCACCTCTCTACTAAAAATGGTAAACAAAATCCAAAGAATAGCAACGAAAGTTAAAACATTTGACTATATTCAATTTAATAAAGAGTACATCAAAATTTTCCCAATAAGGGTGTACATGCTTTATACAAATAGAGGATCTAAGTAGAGGGAAACTCAACTATATCAATATGTCTCCAATAAAATATATAACTTATAGTCCATGATGGAAGGATGAACTCCTTTCCTAGTCTTAGGTTGGTTCACCATGCTCCTGTTGCACACTCTGATCCTAAACCTGGGTGGTTGGGATCACCCAGCTAGAGGAGAATAAAGGTATGAGTCAAATAAAATAATAAGGACAAATATAAATTAAAGTATTGAATGATAAGGAACTACTATGATAAGAGGATCAAAAGTATGAGGCAAATAAATAAATAATAATTCTGCCAAGTCAAGCAATAATAAAGTTTGCATGCATGATTTAATATGACTACATTAAACTAACATAGGGCTGAGGAACCTACCTAACCTCAACCTCTAGGTGAGGGAGAGTAACACATTCCTAAGCACCCTAATATATATAAAATGGGAAGAGTGGTCACATTCCCCTGGGCGAAGTAACACATGCCCACTATGGGTAGTTTGTAGTCATGTACACTACATTAGTCATTTACTTCATCATGCTAGAATAATTCAATGGAAAATTTAAGAATTGAAAACGTTATAAGTGGGGTACAAGAACCCATGATAATTGAAGTTAATGTTCCACAAGAAGGCAATAAAAAGAATGAAGGCTAAGCAATGCCTCATTAGAAAATTAGGATGGATAAAATATGCCCAACTTAGTGTTAGAATGCACATACACAAAAATATATAGGGTTGCACATACCTATTTTCACACATAAAGGTTAACTTCAATAGTATACTTTGGTCCACAAAGTCAACTTCTCATCCTAGAAACACATTATGCATGTTAGCCAAGTTAAAGTGAACATATTCATCCCTATTATATTTTTATATATTTTTTACCCAATTCCTGATCATCTAATGTCATGTTAGAATTTATGATTTCAATCTTTGTTGAGAGAATATGTGATGCTTTATATATATGTGTTTGTTATAATTATCCATATTTAGTCACATAAGTCTATGTAACTCATATATATATGTGGATAAATATATATGTTCTTCCAATTTAGGTTTACTGATGTCATTCTCTTATCTATAATGTGAATCCATATTATTTATAACATCATGTTTACTATGTATATTGGTGTAAGTATATTCCACATGAATATCAATTAGGTTCACTAATATACACATGCTTTGATCCAACTAACATGTCATTTAAATATATGTTTATAAAAGTATATTCTTTTAAAAATTATTATCTTTTACACCATTTAATACATACAAGACAATATAATTAGATGCATTCCATAATCATATTTGTATTTATAGTTACCATCTATTGCATAAATATGTATTTGTGTATCTAGGGTTTGTTGAAACATGATTATCAAAATTCTTGGTAATTTATGTGTAGTCATAAAATGTAACTCATCTTATATATAATCTTCCATTATTTGTTGAGCCATGACATACAAGACTATAATAAGGCAACATGCTCATATTACATCCATCATTTGATATGTAGTACTACATGGATAGATGTATAAACTAATAGGATATATACATGTAGGTCAATATGTTATAATAATGTGAACATATTTTGCAAAACAACTCCTTAGTTATAGATCTACTATACAGATCATGAATTTAGATTTAGATATCATCTTTAACCACACTATTACATACACAACCTATTATGACTATTTCCTATATATGGTTTAGTATATTAGCATTAGGATCATACTTATATGTATAATTGTATTTATGTATATACCTAGGGTTAACTTGATTACAAGGTGCATGTATTACATGGTTTACTTCATCATCATAAGTTAATTATTGCAAAATAGGGAATGAATTACTGACCTTAGACAACAGAAACCAATGGATTTGTGATGATCTGTTTGTGAGCATATCTAGGGTTCATCCCAAGATAATTCCTCCAGATCTTCACGTGGTATCTTGTTGCTAGACGACATAGCATCAGATGGTATTGTAGGTATAGGAGTTGATGCCGTTGTAAGAGAGGAGTCGATGACATTGCTGTTAGGGTAGATGACGTTGCACTTTGTGTCTACGATGCCCTACTGTCAAGGTGTGTTGGCGTCGAGGTTGCTCTGGATGTGCAGGTGTCATGTAGGTGTTTCTTGGTGGCATTGGGTGAGGTGGAGGAGGAACTGGAGGAGGTAGAGGCAGGAAGATCATGACCAGAGAAGATTACATACTGTGTTGTTGTTGTGCAGCCATTTCCTGGCAAGGAGGATGATGGTCTGGCAGCATGGAGTCAATGAGTCAGACTAGTATAGGTTGTCGACGTTGTTGCAGTTTGGTTGCCTTCGTTGGAGGATGACGATGGTGATGAAGAGATGTAGGGCACGAGAAACCTAGAAGGAGGCATCATCAGAGTGGTTGTCAGATGGGCGCAGGGTAGGACAACATTGGTGGCTAGGGATTTGGGTGTTTGAGGAGAAAAGGAAAGAATGAGGGAAAGATAAATAGGAGGTGGAGAGTGGAGGAAGGGGATGACGGGGTGTCACGCATTTCATAGGGGGAGCACGTGACATCACATTTGAGACAGAGATGAGAGTAACGCATTAGATAGGGAGGGGGAGGAAGTAACGCAACACTGCGTTACATTGACGTGAGAGTGCATTTAGGAAAAATACTTAAATGGTTAGTCAATTACCACTATTAAAATCTAAGGCAATTAAGGTTTTCAATACCAATTGGGACAAGAATTAATATCTAATTTTTAAGAAATTTAAATGGAAGGTTAATTAGGATTCAAGGAGGTTTCCTTTTTCACATGCATCATGTATTTATATATATTAGAGTGTGCATATTCATTTAATTAATTAAGAGGGTAAATGAATGCTAATTGACTTAAAAATCCATGGGTTTGCTAATTAAAATGTGTGGAGTCTAACATTACATTAATTTCTCCTTTTGAACACATTTTGTATTTGATTGTATGCTAAGTGCCTAATAAATATATTTAGTACCTTTCCTTATAAATTTTGATATAAAAATTCTTATTTCTCATTTCTTGTCCCACAAAGCCATAAAAATTTAAATTAAAATAATCCACTAATTATCTCTCATTAATTATCATTTTTCATTATTAGACTATAATTAACACATTAGTTCCATTCATTGAAATGAATATGGGTAAATATAGTTCAAACCATTAAGGATTGCTCAATTTCAACATTGAGGATAAAGAGGATATAAAAGCTAGGAAAATTTATGGAAAATGATAGAAAATAAACCCAAGATTCAGTATGTTACACCAACATTAGAACCCAAAGTGAAATACTTAGTGATGCCTGATAGCTAATTGTAGAAAGAGTTCTAGAACAGATCAATAGTATGAGACTTGCTGGAATCAACTCTAGTCCTGTAGTTGGTAAAATGGGTCGAATTTGTCGTGTTCTATTGGTTCTTGATGGATCAACTCCTAGATGAGTCCGAGCACATGCAGTCATCAATCCATTGCATCCACCAAGGAGGGAAATTCAACCTTAGCATCATTTGTATAATGTATCTTCTATTTATTGAGTCATACACTTCATCAAGATCTCCCTTTATACAAAACTTTAGCCAAGCGTTCTACTTAAAGATACTCTCGAGTTGGTTTGCACGCAAGGTTGCATTTGGGATTCGACTCCCCTTAACAAAATGTGATTAAGATTGATTAGGATCTTGAGAACAGTTTAGATGTGATTAGTAAGGATTTGAGGGAGAATTGATATAAATAGTTATAGAGAGATATGGGTTGCCAATCTTTGATATTACAAGCATATTGACTCTTTGCGATAAGATAAATGAATGTGTTCTTAACTTCACATAGTAGTCTTCCACTTAGGGAGCGATTATGAATGACAGTGGTAAATTCATCCCCAATGATGGACCATGCCTCTTAGAGGAATTGCACATGAAATCCATTATGTACAACTGCTTTGTCCCCTTTTACTTCCCAAATCACAACTTCTAGTTCCTCCATGGTAACAAGCTTGCATAGTTCTTGGATTTTTTTGTGGTTGAGAGTTGGCATATCCTAAATTCTAAACCATTAAAAAGTGCTAGTCTATCCACTATTGAAAAACTTGGTATAATTATTCAAATATATGCTTCCTGATATTTGATATGTTAATTTTTCTCCTTCAATAAAAAGATACCAGAGTTGGTTCTTGTGTCTTCTGATATTTACAGGGTTCCTTTAGGATTTATAGAACTACTTCATCTTGCATTCACCTAGTTTTAACAATTGTAATCGAGATTTCATACTTCATGGTAGTAAATGTTTCCTTCCTTATGGCGTTAGTTGATTCTCTTAATGGAAATTTGTTGGATCTAGATCCGATGTTGAAGGGAGAGAGCCTCATTTTTCTTGTTCTTGGGACTAACAATGAAATCTCCCATTTTTTCATTGTTCCACTTAATAAGACTTTTTGAGTTTGAATTGATGTATGATCTTGTACATGGTACAATCTTTTTCTTTTGCATTCGATCTATGAGTTTCTTTATTTAGTAACAAGATTTTTGGAAGAGATTAGAGAGGGGTTGTAACAAAAAAAGAGAAAAGGTTTTCTTTCCAAGCTATGGAGTGAATTTATAATGAAAGAGGAAAGTATTAGTTGTTTAATTCTATAGATATAGAAGTGGAGGCAAGAAGTTAATTGCTTGCAATATCTCAGGCTTCTTTGGGGGTTAAATAGCTGAAACGTGAAGTTATTACAAACTGCCACAAGAAATATAAATATAATATAAGGATAAAGGGGTGAGGGAAGTCAAAGTAATAAAGTTAAGATTTTGGTAGAGGATGAATTTTTCTCCTTTGCTATGAACGTGATTATCTTAGAAGGTCTGGTTGTTGCATGCCTGACATCTCAGATTGCATCTTCACCACCACACCATGAAACAATAATCAAATAAGTTGACATTGCACATGCATCCACCAAAGTCTCATCTCAATCCTTAGTTTTCTAAGGGAAGGAGTCAAGACTTCCAATAGTAGGTATGAGACTTTGTTTTAACCATTTCTGAAAGAGGAATGTATTATTGGGACTACCCCAACTGTCGATGCGGGTTGTTCTCATTACAAGAGTTGCCCTAAATGCCCTTGGGGGACTGTTGTAGGAAGTGAGGTCTTTGTCAATGAAGTAAACCATTTTCAAGCAGTGAAGGTGATGGCCGCAGTGGGATTCAATAGTCTTGTCTCAGTGGGAGGCTTTCATTCTTCTACTGAATCTGACATGTTGTTCGGTACAAGTTCCTACTCTATTTAAGATTTCTTCTTTTGCTTATATTACTAGCCAAATCTGAACACTTTTATTTCTTATTGAAGTGGGTAGCATCAAGGAAATTTGTCTATGTGAGTCAGCAAGATTGATTAAATAGTTACACTTAACAAATGCACTTTCACAATATAAGCGTGGTGGCCATGTTAGATCACTTGGAATTCTATTCAAGACGTTTTGGAACTAGTGAAAGTGGGACATTGTTGGTTGTATTCCTTGAAAGCCATCATTTTATGATTATAATAGGGGTACATTGTTTATGTTTTGAATATAAATATAATAAGTTCCACTTAAAATGTTTGTTTCTATATTGAAGTATTAAAAAATTATAACCATCCTATGAATATTTTGACTCAATGACATATTGTTTGGAATTTGGACCTAAACATGAGATCATATGTACATTCAAGAGTGTTCATTTTTCGTTTTTCCCTAGCCAATTATTATTATGGACATATTAAGAAAATAATAGTACATACAACTAGTGTCTATGTTGAGTGATGACTATATATCTTTAGTCATGATATTAGATATCAACTCAGATACATGGTAGTTGTTAGAGAACTAGTTTTATTGGTCATACCCACTTTGACATTGACCCAAGTGATGATTTTTTAAGAACATGACATATGATGTTATGTGGGATGATGTCTTAGAAGAATGTGAAATGAACCTCTCTTCGCTTCCTTCTTATTACAACAGTCAATATGAATATTTGTGGCTACCCCAAAACAGTCGAAGCCATCACTGGAGTGCCCTCTAGATTGAAATTGAAGGTATTGCCTCCTCATATAAAATAATTGTTCCTTAAAGAATGATAATTTTCATTTATTTTTAGGTCTACTTGAATGCATTTGAAGAAGAGAAGTTGATGCAAGTCTTACAAAGACACCAAGTAACATTTGGTGGTGTATTGTAGATATAAAGTGGATCTCCCCCTATCTTTTCTAGTACATGATTAGGTTGGACGAAGGAGCAAAGCTAGTGGTGCAAATGCCACAAATACTAAACCTATTCATGGAAGAAGTCATCAAGTAGGAGAAAAGAAATGATAAGTCTAGACCTATGAGTTATATCATGCTCATGTAAGTATTCTATATTGAGGTTCAAGATAAGGTGAGGAAAAGAATATGGTAGATAACTACAACTATAGTCTAGAGAGAGTAAATGACTACGACTACTTTGGAGATCAACCACTACCAACAAATATTGAGACCTTCTTTAAGGGCATGTTCTTCTTGTCAGAACCCACCACCAAGTGGTGTGCTGATATACACACACCCCTTCTCTTTGTCTATATTTGAAGATGAATAAAATGTGAAGACACCAAACTTCATTGTGTGTCTTTGGTATATCCCTATAGCAGATACTTCTACTTATCTTAGGAATAACACCAATTCCTTGGGAAAAACTCACATGAACAAGAATGGTCACACATGAAAACAAAAATTCACATTTACCAAAGTTTCCATATATTTTTTTCCCACAATAGATGGATGAAAGAAATCCATATATATATTTCATGTTGTTATATATCATAGAATAAACTAATTAAGCAACTAAAAAAATCTATATTCGTCATATCTATAAATGTTTTGGCTTGTTTGTTAGCACAAATAGTATACCCAAGAAATCATAACAACCATATATGTTATATAATGAATGATATCTTGGGAGCATCATTTGCCTTGATATCGAGATATTAATTACAACTTGATGTATATCAACATGAGAGATGAAATTCACTCCCCTTAGTTAATCAATAATATTATCAATTCTAGTAAAAGGATATTTTTACTTGATAATAGATATAAATAGTTATCAATAAATGACACATAACCCACATTGACGCGAATTCATCTTCACTAATAAATTTGGATCTACCCATGATGATTTACTCAATTGTATTAGTCCCTTATCAAGTAGATCCTACAAATCCTTTGTCAGTTTCCTTAACAAAATTGGAACCATACTCAACAAAGCTTGTCCTATAGGTTGAGTTCCAAGTGTTAGATTGATCTAGAAATCAATCTTTCTAATTGGAGGTAACCATAATTGCTTTTGTGGAAGACAACAACATACTCCTTTACTACAAGTACAATACACAAGGAATAGTTCTCAATCCAAATGGCCTTCACCTCTCCAAGAAACATGTCTTTCCCTTCCCCGTCAACCTTTTTAGTAGTTATTGAAGATATTAGACACATTGGTCTAGATTTCCTATCTCCTTTAACTAACAGCTAACATCTCCATTAAAAAGATAGATTTTATGGTAAAGAAATGAATTTTCTTAAAATAGTATGGTGACCAATTCATATCCAACATAATATCAAAGTCTTGCACCTCAAATTTTAGTAGGTCCACTTGAATACATTTATCATTAAAAGTCATATCACCTCTAAGACATACTGTTGTCAAAATTTTGAGATATATAATAGTTATCTCCAATAGAAAATTGTATGCTAGATGCTCAACAAAAAGATAAACTTTATATATCACATCTTGGGTTCGAAAGATATTTTTATGACCATGGTTAAAATGCATGGTATTATGTAAAAAAAAGTAATTTAGAAACTTACACTTGTCATAATAATTGAGTTTACACCTTCTTGGAGGAAGCGTGAGCTAGCTTTTTTTTAATATTAAGGTGGAGGCTTGTTGATCAACATGCATATCCTTTATCTATGTCTTCTCGTCTCCCGTTGTAATTTATTTTACTATGTTTTTCTAAGTTCCCTTTGTGGAATGTTAGGGGGTAAAATATGTAACTATAATATCATGTTGGAAAATATTAACGTATGATACTTTTGCTTGCATTTTGAATTGGTGTTATTTCTTGTTCGATCTCTCCTATATCTTGCTTTGGCTGTTTGGACTATGTAATCACCCAAGGTGTAGAGAAAAGAGTGATCCTGGGCTTTTTGGTGGGAAAATTTGTATGTCTACGAGATGAAACTTATCTAATTTTCCCTCCTTCCCCTATGTATCTTCATTACATTATCCCTAGATGTGAGATCTAATTGCCTAAGTATGAATCTTTTTTTTGGCAAGGTGCTTATTTAAAAGTTGGATATGGGAAATTAGACCTTCACCCTATTCTCTATAACATCCCATGCCCCCAAAGAGGTGAGGAGACTCATGCCTAGAAACCGAGACTCAGATATCAAGATTAATGTATACCTATTTCTTAGTCAAATGAGTTCGGTAAGGTTGGACGGGGATTCGTATTGACTAGTTCCCCTATACACTACCATGTTGCCTAAGTAAAACATATAGAATAGGATTCATAAGCTACATCATTCCTTTTTGTTTAGTTTGATAGCTTAATTGTTAGATGCATTTGAATGAATATGACCCTTATGTAAGGTTAATGGTTGCACATGCCCCCAAACAACCCACTACTCTCACTACTTGATTAAAGCCCTAACTGCCTTTTTTTTTGGATTAAGCCAGGGGTCGTTTTTATTCATCCCACACCCCTCATGTGAGCACAATCAACCAAACAATTACATCTCCTGCTTATAACTGCGCAGGTAAAAGACAAAGCCACCAGGAAGAAATACAGAACAAAATTAAACAACACCCCTTCGAACAACTATGTAAGGAACTCTACGTTTCTCCATAGCCGCCATACCTCTAATTCTCCGAGGTATATTCAGACAATCCGATGCTATGAAGATGTCACCCAAGTTGCAGCCCCATCTCCCTAATTCACGAGGTATCGAGTTGATAACCTTGTGAACCACAGATCCGAGCACCATGGCAGAATCAATCTCCTCTCTCAGCTCCCTCGCAAAAGCAGTCGTGTTCCAAGGTTCTCTACCTTGGCACCAGAGGATATCATGCACGTAGCTCTCATCAATCTCCAAACACGAGACGACCATCGCATGGTCTCTCGCTATCTTGAGCCCCACCGCACAGGCTTTCATGTATGCAAGGACGTAGCCCGAACTCCTGAGCCATGTTCTGAAAACAAGACATATGTTAGCCCTGTGGTTTCTAATGATGCCCGCCGCCCACCATCGATAAACGCCATGGCCATCTCTATCTCTTCCAATCGTAAGGTTGAGTTTTAGATTATGCAAATCAGGGGGCTGCCATCTAACTAAAGATATATGTCTCATCAACAATCTCGGCTCCTCCATATCTGCCTCTCTCATCCGGGTATAGATGTCACGATCAGATTCAAGCACAAAAGATCTTTTTCTCATCTGAATATTTAGTATCTCAATAGCCCATTTCCACTCCGTAGCAAGAAGTCTATGTCTCCCCTCGAATCTGGCTTGGCACCTCAAACGCCATATGCTATAAGGAATCACAGTCGCCATGTTCCCGGCAAGCCAATCAGATAATCTCTTCCTCTTGCCCAACACACATATATCTAGTAACGAGTTCATGTCAGTAGGAGGAGGCATATCTGTCACCCTAGTAAATTTATCCCAGAAGAATTCGGCCATCTGTCCATGGAAGAGAAGGTGTCCAATACTCTCCTCTTGTGGCTCCTCGCAACAATTGCACCGAGATGCGATAGGAATACAACATTTATCTTTTATATTATCATCTGTAGAGGTGGCCCCTCTAATAGCCTTCCAAATGAAGGCCGCCGCTTTGGGGAAGCATCCCTTCCATACCATCTCCATCCCGTCCGGGCCTTCACTACTATCCTCCAACAGTATCTTCTTGAAAGATCTCATGGAGAAATCTCCTCTCACAACCGGGCCCCAAACCATCTTATCATCCACATCCGCAATTCTAGAGTTAGAATCACGGATTAAAGCCAGACCATCCTCGTCATCCATCATCCTCAGGAGATTCCAGTCCCATCCTTGGCCATCCACCCAAAAATCTTTAACAAAAAAAGGTTGTCTTCTGTCGCTTGCAAAATTAGCATAGTCCCTAACTGCCTTCTTGCTAAGCCCTTACGAGCATGCCCATGATGTTGTAAGCGAGGCATATATTCTACGATGATAAAAATATTTGCATAAAAAAAGACTGAGATCAAATTTAAAAATTATGAATCCGCTATATTTCTTGTTAAGATATTGGTCTTATATGTTAAAATTGAACAAAACTGATGTCAAGAATGGTTTATTATTTTTCTGTCTCACCAAGGAGTATGCTTAGAAGACCTACAAAAGGACAACGCAGAGAGAGCAAAAGTACATACTCAAATGATTTGACAAGAAAGGCATTAGCCAGCACACATGCTTGCAATATGCTAGTTAAATGAGAACAAATTGGGATCAAAATTAAAAAATTACAAATCCACTTTATTTCAATATAAATGTCGACCATACATATATATAAAATTAAGTACCTCACCAAGGAGAGCGCTAAGAAAACAAACAATTCAACAAAGCTTACACTCCAACCATAATTTCGCAAAAAAAAGCATTAACCAACACACATGCTTGCAATATGTCATTTAAATGTCAACCGCAGTGCCTCCCGCTGTAGGTTTGAATAGGCAGCGCTTGCAATCTGCCACAAATAGGGATGAAGTCCTATACATGTCCTCCCCTCCTACTACGGGCATCTCAACTCCTGGCTTTGCCTCTATGTTCACAAAACCTGGCTGGTAGGTTCTCCCAATAACCCCTTCCACTGCGGGAGAGAGGCTAAGGGAGTCGAACTGAATCTCTAAGTGAGCATAGCTGTCGCCCGCTGGGATATTGTAACTGTGAATCCTGTCATCTTCTTTGGTAACTGGTACTACAGATACTGACATTTCTAGTACATCATCCACTATGACGATCGCGCTGTTCCTCGCCCCTGTTCTCTCCACCGAGAACTTGCCTACGGATGACTTCCAGCTAGAGCGGTGACCTTCAGGGACAATAATGGGCTTTCCATTGAAGGAGAAGCTAAAATGGTCTATGGTGTCGTTCCATGAGATAGAGTGTGTAGCCAGCCTGTTCTCAGCGGACATAATCCCTAGCGCCTGGATCCAAGTGAAGTCCCGAAGCCTTCCTGCAGGCCTGTGGCCGATGAAGCGGGCGTTCACCTGGATGGATGGGTCGGAGATGAGCGCGAAATTCTCATTCCGGCGGCCGTGAAAGTAGAATGCCACTCCGTCATGGCCAATGAAGCGGGGATCGTAGCATGCAGCACTATTTCCCTCGCAGTTGGGCTTGTGACCTGCAGGAACAGATAGATTGCTTGGTGCACGTAATACTATCCCCTTTATGGTTGATCCTCGCAGCAGCCTGTGCTGCCGCACAGATGACGAGCGTAAGCAGGAGCATGGCAGATTGAAGCTTGGCAGCCTCCATGGCAGACAGTAGCTGCGTGGTTGACAATATATATGAAGAAGCCATTTATCCACCATTTTTCGGATACAAAACATGACCGCAGCAAGGGACTATTTCTCTGATGCACTTACGACACCACCGGAACCACTGCATTCGTTAGCTGCCACTCGGCCGCCGCACTGTCTTTGTTAGCTGCCACTTGCCACCGCCACTGAATATTCTCTGATACACTCATTGCGGCCGCCTCCACTAATCCATCCCGTTTGCTAAATGTCCGTCACCTCCATCACATAGTCGCCGCCATTCAGCCCACCACCACCGCCATTCGGTCTGCTACATGTCCGCCACCTCCATAGTCGCCGCCATGCAGTCCATCACTGCCGCCATCCAGTCTGCTAGATGCTAGATGCATGGCACCTGCACCGCATAGCAGCCTCCATGCAGTTCATGACCGCCGCCATTCGGACTGCTAGATGCATGGCACCTCCATCGCATAGCCACTGCCATGCACTGATTGTCGTTGCCGGTGCCTCTGTCACTATCAATAGAATGCCCCGCTTCCATCATCGTCACCACCACCGACGTCTCCTTTCCCGCCAGCCGAACGCCCTGCACCCCACATGGTCATCATCACCTGTCCTTGTCGGCTGGACACCAACTGCACTGTGTGCTGAACACATCTCCGGTACGAGGAAGACAGTGTGGAGACGCACTGAGTAAACTACACCGGCGTCGGCGGCGAAGACCCCCCGCCCTCCTCTTTGTCAACTGTCTTCAGCACCTTGGCGTCGCAAGGGCAGCAACAACACAACGCGATGAGTCAGCGATCACAAGGTTGTCATGCAGAGCCGCTGCACATCTCCAGAATCCATCGTCCATACTAAGTTTAGGTTGGATGTCTACTACAGCTTCCAAGGTCATCATGCACAGCCGCTGCAGCACCACCGCCTCCATCCTGGAGACTCACCGGAGTAAGGCCACGACGGATGGCACACTGCCATCTCGAAGACTAACCGGAGCCAGGAAGCGGGGCTATGGCACGCTGCTGTTCTGGAGTCTCATTGGCGTCAGCAGGCCACCATCCTGCAGACTGACCGGAGCCAGACTGATCGGCGTCGGTGCCATCCTACAGACTGACCGGAGCCAGGCATCTTTCTTTATGGCAGTGGTAGAGGGTTGTCGGATTTGGAGTTCTGCACGGCGGAGATGCAGCAGTTGACTGGGAGTGCTCTTGTTGGTTGCGTGCCCGTCAGTAGCTCACCAGCTAACAATGGCGACTCGCCGATGAGGGTAGACTAAGCCAGCGGCCCGGTCACGAGATTCTCTATTCTTAATGACGAGGTTGCAAAAATAAAGCACTTAGCTGTTTGTGGATCGGATTCCCATTGGTTACCATACCATTTATTGGTTTATATTATCATCCGCACCACTTCCTACCAAATGATACGGGTGATGCAAATTTACCGTGCGCAATAACACAAGTGAACGCGTCGAAGTAATACAGGCCTTGTGATGCCCGAGTCGAATTCAGGGATACGTAAAATCGTCAGAGACTCCTACTAACTACTCGCGATCAGCTATACCGATTAAATAGTTGAGAGTTGTTTAAAATTAAAAGAGAATAAAAAAAAAATAAAACAAAGCAAGCAATCCATTAAATGGTTGGTTTAATCAATTTAAGATGAGATATTTAGGATTGCGGTTTCACCGCGGGTTTTCATTGTATTAAATTCTATTCAGTCATCCAAATTTACCTCTCTATTCGGGTAGTGGCCTGAAATCAGAATTGCCCACTGTCGTGGTACAATTCACTACCTACGTCTAGGTCGGTTCCACAGTCGTAGTAACCTATACCCTAAACTAGGTGCATTAAAAACGACCTCTCGGTATCCACCATTAATCTTACACCACCTTGTTCAAGGGATTTGTCAATTAATGTAAATTCTGTCTCTTTTCAACCGTTAATTCTTCTTTCAAAGCAATTAAGGGCATTAGATTATTATTATGGTGATCAAGCATAACAATATATTTGAGAACACGAAATCATACCACGGATTTAAGAGATAAGATATGAATTACTATGATAAAATTGTCATACAATGAATTCCCGGGCTACTCCCAGTCCTATAGACAAAGGGGATTAGCCCTGCATGTTCATCTCAAAGTACAACGTGGAGAAGAAAAAGGAAAACGTGAAGAAAACGTGATTGAGTGGTTAAACCACTGAACGGAGTAGATCCAATCGATCCTTGGCGTGGAATACGCGTTCTCCTGCCTTTCGGTGGTGGAAATCATCTTCTTCAGCGTCCGGATCGGCTGGGGTGTGCTCTCATGCTCCGTTCTTCTCTCCTTGCTCTTCGGGATGTGTGCAGCAGCTAATGACGTGATCTCCTTCTCTTGGGCGCCGTCATTAGGTATATTTCCCGAATTAGGTCGTCAATTAATCACAGTTGTCCGATTAAGATTAATCTGAAACAAACTCATATCTGACGGTGTCGATACCATCAACGCGGGTCGCTGGTATCGACCTAGCGCGATATTGACAATCCTTTTTTTCTTTCGTCTTGCGCCTGATGTCATCTCGATACCATCGTCGCAGGTCGATGGTATCGATGAACCTGTAGCGACGGTTTTGTCTTTTTGTGTCGTTGTAGCTCCACTAGTCGATAGTATCGACATTTTGGTCGACAGTATCGACTCACTTCTCGCCAGCAACCTGATGGTATCTCGATACCATCGACATCCCTGTCGATAGTATCGACTTTCTTCTGGTCCTTGCGGCTGGCAACCTGTGGTCCGGTCGATGGTATCGACCACTGTCGATGGTATCGACAGTAGCATATACTTGTTTTTCCTAAAATTAACACACGAAACCACATAAGTCTACACAAAACGTATTCTTTTGATAAATTATACTCAAAATGTTGAAATAAGGGGAATTTGACATAAAGAAGTAGCATAGACCAAAATAGATGAATTATGCAACATTAACCATAAAATAGACTAATAAATGCATAAAACACATATCAAATAAGTCTATAAATGCGACTTAAAATCATCGCATCAAACTCCCCTAAGCTTGAACATTGCTCGTCCTCGAGCAACTAAACCTTAGAATAGAATTGCCAGAGTCAACTAAAGGACAAATCATCACAACAAACATCCTATATGATCCCCACCGGACATTCACATTCCGGCCCTCACTAACCACAGAATGATAATTACCCTAAAGGCGACAGTAATCATCCATAAAAGATATCTACCTCAAAATTGATGAACATTATCACATAAGGCAGTTAACATAATAAAATTCGCCGCTTCAGACTTAATGCATCTTGTGATCTCCTATACTACGTTGCTCGTCCTAACTACCATCTACATGGAAGCAGTTCTCGTGATATTCATAAGTAAGGAGAAAATCACGGTGGCCTACCAATTCGAGCAACGGGTGGATGAAATGGGTGGCTAATGGAAGAAATGGAAGCATTATACGGTTTCAACATGCATAAAACAAAAATGCCCTAAATGATGCATTTACACGTGAAAAATGCCCTAATGCCTAAGATTGGGTGGAATGATGCATGCACTAACATCCCGTCTCACAATGAGATGGATATCTAATTGAGCTACATCATGTATTTACTCATCTTAAGATGCAGGTGAGATTATGTTCCTTTCTCCCTCTTATTCTTCTTGCTTCTCAAAAACTTTCTTTTTGTTTTTTTTCTTCTTTCTCAATTTTTTTAAAAATTATTTCTTCTTCTTTTTTTCAGGCCCTTATATCCACAATTGACAATGAATAATTTATTGGGCTTACTTTTTCTGCATAACTCAAAGATTTGAATTATTTAGAAGGTATGGAACAATTTAATTCACCATTAAAGCAGAAATGAGGTACATGATATACTCCATGCATAAAAGTCATGAATGCAACTAAATGACATGCACCTAAGGGTATTGGGCATGTATAACTATTCTATTTTTTTTTTCATTTTTCATGCAGAACATATGAAAGTGGTTGCAATGCAAGTCCTATCTACATGACATGCAATCAAAAAGGTTAAAACCGTACTTTACTTCCAAATCTTGGTGGATTGTGAAAAGCAATGAGGTGGACATATCACAAGATTAATTGACTGAACCCTTGAAAAGTATTATGTGTCCCTCCTTACTGACCTGTGTAGTAGTTAAGAGGTTTCTCTCTCTTACTTCAAATTAGAGTCTCATTATCATTTGGTCAGTTTAGGCTCAAACAACCAATTCCGTCCACCTTCATGAATCATTAGGAATATACAATTATGATTTTTTGTTTTAAAGTTGACAAAACCAATCATTTTCTTAAGTTAGGTGATCAAAGTTGAACAACACTCAAGCTTGTGAACACTCAAAAATTTTTAATTTTCCCTTAATTCCCATGTACCAGCAAGTGATATGACCCATGACTTAAGACATCCACGATTACACTAGATAGAATGTGGATCTTACAAACAAACTAAAATTGCAAGAAACAAATGACAAGAAACAAAAGCAATAAAACTAAAAAAAAACAGAGGAAATGAAAGATAGAGTTGTTCCAACACCCCCCTAAGCTTGAATTCGACTATGGCCTCATAGTCAAAAACAATCTTAAAGGTTGGAACAGAGATACCACTTTACTCTTCAGGTGGAGGTGGGTACTGCGGAGTCGTAGGGTCCCAAGACGAATACTCCCCCTGGAAGCTTGGATCAGACTGGGGCATCGGTGGAGGTTGTGATACCCCCCAAAGTAGTTCTGGCTCCAAAAGTGATCATAAAATGGTTGCTGCTGCATCTCCATCCTATGCAACCAGTCATGAATCTATTGTTGGTTGTCGAGGAGGAGGCGCTCATTCTCAAAGATGTGCCTCTGATTGTCAAGTAACCGGTTCGTCGTCTCATGAATACCGGTATACACCGCAGTGTGATGATGCTGCGTCTGTTGTATGTCCTGCAGCATAGCATACATGCCCTACATTGAATAGACATCCTCTCTTGGGTGCGAGTGCGGTGGTGGTGGCGGAGGCTGTGAAGATGAAGGCGCACCCGGATGCATGCGAGGACGCTTCCGTGGTGCCACTCGTGCCCGAAGAGGAGTGAGGGCCTCCTCTTCCTCTTCAGCCTCGTCGTCATTGTTGTTGTCGTCGTCATAGCCGCCGTCTTCATCGGAGTCCGCAATGGCTATGATAGGCCATCTGAAATGTTGCGTCCCTTCGATATTGAAGACCGGATCGGGAAGCGAGCATTCCTGGTAAGCATGGTTGACGTGGCAGTGTGCATATGCCAAACCATCTCGAAGAAGGATGAGGTTGGAGCAGTGCAGATGTTGCAAGTTCACCTTGCTCCTGGTGGAGAGAGGAGTCAAAGTAGAGAAATTCAGCCCGAGGTAAAAGAAAGCTCCCCAGTTGCATTCTTGGTGCTTCAGGAGTTTATACAAGAAAAAGAGATCCGTCTCCTAAAACTTGCTGAGCGCCAGATCACCACGAGCAAACAACGTAGAACTCAGCATCCGGTGGAGTATCCAGACGAATGGATGCTCGAAATCGGCTACCGCAGCATTGTGGTAGCTCACTGACTTGCCTGGCGGCACCGTCACAAGCTCGGCGAAGATCATGTCGTAGTCGGTGTGGTTATCCGGCCTCCGGTAGTCATGTTGCGAGTGATTCCAGTTGAATATCTTGTTGAACTGCCGGAGTGTAAGGTTGTAGTCGATGTTGTACAGCCGGAAAGACACCCGGCCCTTGATCCACTCGCGGTCGATGTCTATGACGTCATTGGGTACGACGCAGACGTCCAGCGACGCCATAAACTCAGCCACCAGCTCCTTGTAGGTAGGCCACTCTCCGAAGAATGGCTGGCCATCTGCATGAAACTCCAGCTCGTCAGGCCTTCTTCCCGTGTGTCGGGCCTACCCCTTCAGGACGTAGGCAAGGTTGGCGTCGAACCCCAGGTTGCGGATGGTGTCCCGTTCAACATAACATGTCGGCTCGATCTTTCTCTTTAAGATCTCCTTGTATATCTTCTTGACTTCCGCAGATGGATGAATCAGCCGCGGGCGTGATATTGACGCAATCGGTGGTGGCACAAACTCTGGGATGTCCATCGGGTTTGTGCGCGAAGACGATGCACCAGCAACATGCACCATGACGTCGACACAAAGAGGAATAGAGAGAGAGCTTGGTGAAGATCGGAGAAAGAAATCTCCGCTCGATGAAGAACGTGCTCGGTGTTGCTCGTCGTCGGGCTCGGATCGCTCTGGAATACGCTCGACATAGGTGGAGGAGGATTGCTCTGGAGTTGTGACATCATCTGACGACAATCCTCCTCATATATAGCTGTGGCCGGCGCTGCTGTATGACCGTCGATACCATCGACGCGGGTCGATGGTATCAACCCAGGTACCACAATCCATCTCGCCGTGAGTATCGACGGTCGTCGATGGCTAGATTGCGGGTCCCGGATCACTGACATGTCGATACTATCGACGCTAGTCGATGGTATCGACCCGTCCCCTAGATCGACTTCGTTGTTGCTGCGATCGCCGTTGATCTTTCCTCGCGGATCGTTGACGTGGCGCGTCGATACTATCGACGCGAGTCGATAGTATCGACTCTCTGATTAGGGCAAACCCTCACGAGGCCCGGACGCCGCCTTCTTTGGATGAATGTGTCGATA
This sequence comes from Alisma plantago-aquatica, assembly GCA_963693085.1. Classification (NCBI taxonomy): domain Eukaryota; kingdom Viridiplantae; phylum Streptophyta; class Magnoliopsida; order Alismatales; family Alismataceae; genus Alisma; species Alisma plantago-aquatica. Next base: position 1,285,758,892 of record OY856412.1, on the reverse strand, counting down.
CCATCGACACGCCCGTCGATGGTATCGACTTTCCTGAGACGGTTTGTTCTGAAAATCTCCAGAGATCTCGATAGTATCGACACCCATGTCGATACCATCGACCTCTGCTTGCGATCTGCCTGTTGGTATGTCGATACCATCGACGAGGCTGTCGATGGTATCGACACAGTGTGATTCCTACAGTCGCCAACCTGTACCATGGTCCATACCATCGACCCAATGGTCGATGGTATCGACTCTGCCTCAGTCCTGCACATGTAGCAAACGATCACGATATCTTTTTTACACTAAAAACTAAGTTAAAACAAATCAAAGTACGAATGTAAAGGAACTAAACTAAAGTACCAATGGTTGGGTTGCCTCCCAACAAGCTCCCTTATTTAACGTCTTAGGCTAGACGACTTGAAGCTCATCATGCATCCGAAAGTGAAATGAGTTTGACCTCATTCACCTTCTTCATGTAATCTTCACCAAAATACAACTTTAACCTTTGTCCATTCACCAAAAATGTAGTCTCGCCATCACGCACCATGATTGCGCCATGTGGTCTGACCTCTTCTACTATGAATGGTCCTCCATCGGGATTTCAGCTTCCCGGGATGCAACTTCAGCCTCGAATTGAACAAGAGCACACGATCTCCTTTCTTGAAGGTGTGCATCTGAATGTGGCGATCGTGGATCAACTTCGTGTGCTCTTTATATATCCGAGAGTTCTCATATGCGTTCATTCGCAACTCATCAAGTTCATAATTCAAGCAATCTCTTCTTCCCTGCCTCATCATAACTCAAGTTGAGCTTTCGCAGCGCCCAGTGTGCTTTGTGCTCTAATTCCACCGGTAAGTGACAAGCCCGACCGTACGCCAACCTAAAAGGCGTGGTGCCTATAGGTGTTTTGTATGCCGTCCTATATGCCCACAACGCGTCTGGTAGTAAAGCACTCCAATTCTTCCTCGTGGAAGCCACAATACGCTCTAATATCTTTTTAATTTCTCGATTGGAGACCTCCACTTGTCCTTGAGTTTGCGGGTGATACGGGGTGCCAATGTTATGTTTGACCCCGTATTTTCTCAAAAGTGCCGAGAACTTGTGATTCTGGAAGTGCGTACCCCCATCACTAATGATCATTCGGGGTACCCCAAACCTGTAGAAGATATTTTCCTTAACGAACCTGCACACTACAGTAGAATCATTAGTCCTTGTGGGTATTTCTTCTACCCACTTCGACACATAGTCAATAGCTAAAAGGATATACAAATTCGAATTTGAGGACACAAAGGGTCCCATGAAATCTATACCCCATAAATCAAATACCTCAACCTCTTGGAAAACATTTAGGGACATCTCTTGTCTCTTTGAAATGTTACCCTCCCTTTGGCAGGAATCACATTGTCTCACGAACTCATAGGCGTCTCTAAACAAGGTAGGCCAATATAGGCCACTTTCCAGTACTTTGGCTGCCGTACGAGAGCTCGCATGGTGTCCTCCCGTAGGTAGAGTGTGGCAATGATGAAGAACACTCTCGTATTCCACCTCAGGTACACACCTGCACAGGACAACATCCCTGCATTGCTTCAAAAGAATAGGGTCATCCCAAAAATAATATCGTAGAGAATGGAAAAACTTCTTCTTCTCTTGATACATCCAATCTTTTGGGATGATCCTGCAAGCAAGATAGTTCACTATATATGAAAACCACGGATCCTTAGAATTCACTTTCAAAATTTGTTCATTTGGAAATGTCTCGGTTATGGGTATGTGTAAATCTTTTTCATCTACCCTCTCTAACCTGGATAAATGATCCGCTACCAACATTTTCAATCCCCGCCTTGTCTTTGATTTCGATATCAAATTCTTGTAAGAGCAAGATCCACCTAATCAATCTAGGTGTGGCATCTTTTTTCTCCATTAAATATTTAATAGCGGCGTGGTCAGTCCAAACTACGACTTTCGATCCAACTAGATATTGCCAAAATTTTTCAAAAGCGAAAACAACGGCAAGCAATTCTTTTTCAATAGTTGTGTAATTTAGTTGGGCATCATTCAAAGTCTTAGAGGCATAAAAAATCACGGTGGGTTTATTGTCCACCCGCTGTCCCAACACAGCTCCTATAGAGAAATCAGATGCATCACACATGAGTTCAAACGGCTTAGCCCAATCCGGTGTTTGAACAACTGGTGCGGAAATCAATTTCTCCTTCAGCACGTTGAACGTGTGTAAACATTTATCATTGAAATAAAAAACGACATCCTTCTTGAGAAGCTCGGATAGAGGTTTGGCGATTTTTGAAAAATCTTTTATGAAACGACGATAAAATCTGGCGTTGTTGGCTAAATGGACATCTATAAATCCCTTTGTTTTGATTATGACAAACATTTCATTCTTATTAATCTAACAAGCTACTTGAGTGTGCAGGACTAAGATGGATGGCAAAGCAACTAGGGAAAATCCACAAGCTAAAATGTTTATATTTTCATGCAATGTAATCATTGTTGTAAAAACTTGTACAAATATATAATGTACAAGTACTTAGAATTGCATGTAAATCAAGCGTTAGATTTTCCCTAGCCAAACACCATAGTTAGACATGTCATCCCATTTAAATAGGATCATTTATGCACACTCACACATATAATTAGTGCCTAAATTGAAATCTTGAAACAGGATCATTCTCGGTCGACAAACTCCTCGACCGAGACACTCTCGGTCGACAATCTTCTCGACCGAGAAAGATCCAAAGTAGCTGTTAGACACAACAGACAAGTTAGTTGGCAATTGAAGAAAGACGTTGCAAATCACTTGTTCCAGAGAGCCTGTCGGTCGACAAAAGTTCGACCGAGTAGGTGTCTCGGTCGACCATTTGTCGACCGAGATGGTCTCTGACAGCAACTGCAGAATAAATTAATTAGCCGTTGTTAAAGCAACAACTTTGTACCTAACGGCTAGTTAAGCACTTAGAAACCCCTAGAAGTTGTCTAGAACGTCCTTAAGCATCCTTAGGCCATTCCTATAAATAGGACAAGCCATAGGACACTAGAATTCACTTGTTACACTTGAGAATACACTTGAGCATACTTGAGAAATCTATTGCAAGCAATTTGAGCACTGTGATCATTTGTCTACATTCTCCTTAGCTCAATCTCGTGTCCTATAGGCTAGATTCTCCTACCCACAGCAATCACAAGTTCACACACTTGGCTAGGAGATCTATACGCCTGATCTAGGCATATCAAGCCTTGGGCTTAAAGGATAAGTTGTAATTTCCTTTTCCTCTCTTGTTCCTTTTTATTATTTGTACTCTCCTTGCTACTCCTAGGGTTGGAGGCTGCGGATTGGAGAGGATTGACTTCTCAGGTGGAGAAGGGGACTTCAAGCTACTTCAAGAAGGCTATCGCAAGGGAAGCTACTTCAGAAGGCTGGTGCAACGGGAGTTGGTGCATCTACTTCAAGGGAAGGCTGCTTCAAGGTTGGGCGATTACTTCTAGGTGAAGGCTGCTTGAAGGGTTTGGGAAAAGAAATTGTATTTTATGTAAAGTCCTTGCGAGGTAATAAAATAAATTTCTTTTCAAATCCCGGTTGGGTAAGCAACCGGGTAGTGGACTGACGGCTATAGTATTTGCTATAGTTGGAACCACTCTAAACCCTGTGTCTCCTTGTCCAATATCTTCATTGTGGTTGTTTGAGTTTAAATTATTATTAAAATCTTTATAAAACTCTATTCACCCCCCCTCTAGTAGTTTTCAGTTTGTATCAGAGCAGGCTTCAAGGAACCCTAACCAGGTCTTGAAGAATGGAGGGAAATGGTGAAAGGTGCTGTTTGGACAAAACCACAACATGCTGCAATTGGTGTTTAGGAACAAGCCACAAAACAACCGGATGCCCATGGAGATCAAAGGAAGAGCACAAAGAATGTCTTATTGCTACAACTAGTGAAGAAGAAGAAGCGGTAAGTCTTTTTGATTTATCTAAGGAAGAATTAGTTGCTATTATTGAAGAGACACATAATAAATATGTTGAGTGCAAAAAGAAATTAAAGAAATCAAATAAGGAAAATGATGATCTAAATGTTAAACTTCTTGCTCTTGCATCTGAAAATGAGGATCTCAAAGAGGGAAATAAATTTTCTGATCTTAAGTTAAAATCTATGGAAGCCGATTGCAAGCTCCTTTCTGTTGAAAATTCAAACTTACAAACTCAAGTAAACGATCTTCAAAAACAACCATTATTGTGCACCCATGTAGATTATGACACTATTGTTAAAGAAAGAAATGTATTGACATCTAATCTAGACCAAGAAAAACTAGATATTAAGAAGAGAATGGAAGAGATTACCAAGTTACAACAAAAAGTCAGTAATTTAAATAATAATGGCATTCTTGATCAAATCTTAGATAATTCCTATCATCAGATTGGGAGAAGAGGACTAGGTTATAAGCCTAAAGGGAAGTCCTATCAACCTAGTTGAAAAAAGTCACAAACCCATCAATCTATATATGTACCGAAAGGAACAAATACATTTTTACCAAAGAACAACCTAGAACAAAACCATAGAAAATGACTTGAGGTTGATTCTATATGTTGCCATTATTGCTCACGTCTTGGACATTACTCTTTTTCATGTCCTTATAAGAGAAAAGATGTAGAGTTAGTTTGGGTTCCAAAACCTCCAAACTAAATGAACAAAATCAAGTTGAGATATGACCAAAGACATTAGTTACATATTTCTATGTCTATCTCAACTCTACATAATTACAAATGTAAATGAAATTAATATTAGTTTGTTCCCTAGATGATTTAAAGTCTAAGTCAAATGAAAAGAAAATTCCTATTTTCATATGATTTTTTCGTAAAAGTATTTTTTGGTCTATTCATATACTAATCATAAAATGGAATTATCATTGTATGTTGTTATTACCATTATACCATGCTTTCATCATTGGGTGCGCATAGATAATTGTATGCATGGATCCATGAAAATATATAAGCAAGCAAAATAATTTATTAGTTATATGTTATTGCTTGCAACAAAATCTCATCAGGACATACCACCACCTCCTCCTACTACCCTACCACATGATCCCATTCAAAATACTCTTACTTATATTGCTGGCTCCCAATATCACCTTAGTAGACAATTAGACTACAATCATCATGCCATGACATATTTAAACCAAAGAATGCAAACCCTTTCCCCAAACCAAACTGATGAATATCCATATTCTTTAAATCCAGGCATGCTCAATCCATACAATCCTTCGTACAACTACTATCAACCTCCACCTCCACCGTCCATGGATCTAACACATACTCAATTTTCATCTATGCAATTGCAAGATATTGCCGCTCATTTCCGATTTGACCGAGTTCCTACATTCTTGGAAGCATATGCTTTAACCAAGACAAGTGCTCTAGATTGGCAAACATTGGTCCAGTATTATGGAACTGAGCCTTTTCTTGGGAAAGACCCTGACATTGATGTAATCCTTAAGTCTTTCCAGTAAATGTTGGAGTTATTGTAATGATATATTTTGAATAATTGTAATGGGTCATCTCTATATGATGTGTCTATCTTTCTATGCTTGTAATACATGCTTTTAATTGGCCATCTTTACTTGATTCCAATGGATATTTGTTTTGTGAGACTTATTCAAAATATGGATTATAAGATCATCATTGTAGAACATACAAAATAAGGGGAGTAATAAATAAAAATGCAACCTTTAAAATTGTGGCAAAATTGACACAATTACTTAAAACAGCTATGAAACAAATCCAGACACATTCTCGGTCGAGAAACTGTTCGACCGAGAACACTATCGGTCGAAAGATCGTCGACCGAGCAGGTTTCTGTTGTCAAGTTTGCAATAAAACTGAATATATTTGCAAAATAAATCATGTTGAAGATAAAATTGGCTAAATTGTTTTCACCTTGGAAGATGTTTGCTTTGATATTGGTGCTACTTAAATACAAGCTCTTGGTTTTAATATGGACATCATTTTAATATACTTAATCTTCGTATAATTTTGATAAAGGTCAAAATCAAAATTTAAAATCAATTGTGACCTTAGAAGCCTTAAATTGCTTTAATTGTAAGATTAAGGGGGAGCTCATCAAAACAAGTTTGATTATTTGATTAAGAAGCTTACAAAAAACATTATTTGGAGCTTGTTACGACCTTAGTATTTTTTTTGGTTATGAAGAAATATATGAATTTCAGAAAAATGATATAACTTGTACTTAAAGGAACTCTCTAAAATCGGGGCTTAACATCCCTTGTATTTTAATGGAGACATTTTTATGTACTCTGAGATTAAAGGATTCTCATATCATTTTATGGGCCTAACATCCCTTGTAAAATGGATGAGAAATCAATACATATGCCATGAACCTAACAGGATCTCATATCATTTCAAGGCTTAACATCCTTTGCACATGATTGAGAAACAAATTGTGGCTAAATTAGAAAAATATGATATTAAATCCATGTTTCTAATAGGATATCTAATTAAGGGGGAGTTTTTATTCTTAACGGTTATCTTTTTGAAATGACAAAGGGGGAGAGATAAATATAAAATTAACATTTAATCAAACTCAATTAATGAGTTTCATAAATAAACTCTTGGCTTTACATTGAAAGTTGCTATATTCCCAAATGATCTGGATTTCATGTTCCATAATTCATGGGGAATAATAAGCACACATTTTATACACAAGAGAAAAAGCTACACAAGGTAATCTAAAGGTATGAAACTCATATGTTTTATATTTCCTTTATTTATATTTTGGAAATGTTTGTCATTTTCAAAAAGGGGGAGATTGTTGGCTAAATGGACATCTATAAATCCCTTTGTTTTGATTATGACAAACATTTCATTCTTATTAATCTAACGAGCTACTTGAGTGTGCAGGACTAAGATGGATGGCAAAGCAACTAGGGAAAATCCACAAGCTAAAATGTTTATATTTTCATGCAATGTAATCATTGTTGTAAAAACTTGTACAAATATATAATGTACAAGTACTTAGAATTGCATGTAAATCAAGCGTTAGATTTTCCCTAGCCAAACACCATAGTTAGACATGTAATCCCATTTAAATAGGATCATTTATGCACACTCACACATATAATTAGTGCCTAAATTGAAATCTTGAAACATGATCATTCTCGGTCGACAAACTCCTCGACCGAGACACTCTCGGTCGACAATCTTCTCGACCGAGAAAGATCCAAAGTAGCCGTTAGACACAACAGACAAGTTAGTTGGCAGTTGAAGAAAGACGTTGCAAATCACTTGTTCCAGAGAGCCTGTCGGTCGACAAAAGTTCGACCGAGTAGGTGTCTCGGTCGACCATTTGTCGACCGAGATGGTCTCTGACAGCAACTGCAGAATAAATTAATTAGCCGTTGTTAAAGCAACAACTTTGTACCTAACGGCTAGTTAAGCACTTAGAAACCCCTAGAAGTTGTCTAGAACGTCCTTAAGCATCCTTAGGTCATTCCTATAAATAGGACAAGCCATAGGACACTAGAATTCACTTGTTACACTTGAGAATACACTTGAGCATACTTGAGCAATCTATTGCAAGCAATTTGAGCACTGTGATCATTTGTCTACATTCTCCTTAGCTCAATCTCGTGTCCTATAGGCTAGATTCTCCTACCCACAGCAATCACAAGTTCACACACTTGGCTAGGAGATCTATACGCTTGATCTAGGCATATCAAGCCTTGGGCTTAAAGGATAAGTTGTAATTTCCTTTTCCTCTCTTGTTCCTTTTTATTATTTGTACTCTCCTTGCTACTCCTAGGGTTGGAGGCTGCGGATTGGAGAGGATTGACTTCTCAGGTGGAGAAGGGGACTTCAAGCTACTTCAAGAAGGCTATCGCAAGGGAAGCTACTTCAGAAGGCTGGTGCAACGGGAGTTGGTGCATCTACTTCAAGGGAAGGCTGCTTCAAGGTTGGGCGATTACTTCTAGGTGAAGGCTGCTTGAAGGGTTTGGGAAAAGAAATTGTATTTTATGTAAAGTCCTTGCGAGGTAATAAAATAAATTTCTTTTCAAATCCCGGTTGGGTAAGCAACCGGGTAGTGGACTGACGGCTATAGTATTTGCTATAGTTGGAACCACTCTAAACCCTGTGTCTCCTTGTCCAATATCTTCATTGTGGTTGTTTGAGTTTAAATTATTATTAAAATCTTTATAAAACTCTATTCACCCCCCCTCTAGTAGTTTTCAGGCGTGACCTAAGAAACTTCTTACCCCTTTTACCGAATTTGGTGGGGGCAATTTAGAAATTACTTCAATTTTAATCGGATCTACCTCCAAACCTTTGCTAGACACTTTATGTCCTAGCACTATCCCTTCACTCACCATCATATGACATTTCTCCTAGTTGAGGACCAAATGTGTGTCCTCACATCTTTGTAACACCTTATCCAAATTATAAAGGCATTCATCAAAGGAAGCACCATAAACTGAAAAATTATCCATAAAGACCTCTAGACAACGTTCTACCATATCAGAAAAAATGGCGAGCATACAACGCTGAAAAGTCACTGGTGCATTGCATAATCCAAAGGGCATGCGGCGATACGCGAAAGTTCCATAGGGACAAGTGAAAGTAGATTTCTCTTGATCCTTAGGATCAATCGAAATCTAATTGTACCCCAAATACCCGTCCAGAAAATAGAAATGAGATCGGCCGGCTAAGCGCTCTAGAATTTGATCAATAAATGGGAGAGGAAAGTGATCCTTTAGTGTAGCGGCATTAAGACGTCGGTAATCTATACAAACTCGCCACCCGGTTACCAAGCGGGTGGTGACAGGTTCATTTAAAAGATTGTGAGTAACAGTTATTCCCCCCTTCTTAGGGACTACCTGCGTGGGACTTACCCATGTCGAGTCTGAAATCGCATAGATGATGCCTGCGGAGAGAAGCTTAATCACCTCTTTCTTCACAACCTCCATCATGCTTGGATTCAGTCGACGTTGCGGTTGAATCACTGGCTTGGCTCCCTCCTCGAGCCGAATCTTATGCTGGCACATGGTAGGGGAAATCCCCTTGATATCTACAACAGACCACCCGAAAGCTCCCCAGTGGTTCTTCAGCACTATCAACAACTGGTCCTCCTCTTCCGCACTCAGATAAGTAGAAATAATCACATGTAACTTGTCTTCCTTAGCTAGAAAGGCGTACTTGAGGTGCAGTGGCAACAGCTTCAATTCCAATTCCGGCGGGCTGATTAAGGATGATTGAAGTGGTTGGGGAAGTTCACCTAAATCTTCATAATACCTCGCATAGAAGCATGGCAACATCTGAAGCATCTTGGCGCACTCCTTCAGTGAGTTGCTTCTCATCCAATCATGAGTGATATTGACTAAACAGACCTCAAGCGGCAATTCCGGATATGCATCAAAAACTGAATTTGCTATATCATCATCCTCCATAGAGGGAGGAATGTCCTCATCCTCATCATTCGGGAACCCCATAGCCTTGCAAAGGGATACCACTTTGGTCTGTTCCATGATGTCTACAGCCAAAGTCCCTTTGTCCACCTCGGTCATTACATGGGCCATATCTAGAAATGGCTTACCTAGACAAAGTGAGATGTTATTATCGAAATGTTTTACCATGTGGCAATGCTCCTTGGATTTAGGTGACGTGGTGCTAGAAGGCATGACCATCTCAAATCGGTCATCGGCTATAACTAAGGTCAACCGACCTCTCCCCATCTCGAGTATCATGTCGGCTGTAGCTTGGAATGGTCGTCTGAGTAGTAGCTCATTGCCTTGTTCATCTTGCATCTCCATGACGACAAAATCTGCTGGAAATACAAATCGATCCACCTTTACTAGCACATCTTCACAAATCCCATATGGCTTTACCACGGAATTGTCTGCCAATTGTATTGTCATGTTGCTTGGTCGTGACTCTTTTAATCCCAACTTCTTGAATGTAGAAAGGGGCATCAAATTAATGCTCGCCCCTGAGTCACATAGTGCTTCACCAAACTTGACCTTCCCAATGTAACATGAGATGTTGAAACAGCCCGGATCTTGCCTCTTTGGTGGTAATGTGCCCATGATGAAGGCACTCACCTGCTCCTTAAGCACAACAACCTCTGTGTCTGGATTTTTCTCTTCTTGGTGATGACATCTTTCAGAAATTTCCCGTAAGAAGGGATTTGCTCAATAGCTTCCAATAAATGGATGTTGACTGAAAGCTTTCGAAAAACATCCATGGAACAAATGGCAGCAGAGATAGCCAGTTTGAAGAAGCCGACACACCCAGGTTTTCCAGGTAATACTAATGTTCTAGGAGGAAACCAGCAGGCAAAGGCCATCTTGCTAAGAAGTGGCAAGAAATTGTTAAATCCCAGAGACAATGAACCAAGCAAACCCCAAGCAGAAATTGAAGGTGAGGCCATTGAGGAGCTGCCCGTACCGGTTACAAAACCAGTCGATGACATAGCAGTGGATGCTACTGAAGATCCTATTGCAGAGGAGGAGAAGCCCCAGAGAAGGACACCTTATGTGCGACCACATCAAAGGGCACAGGCTGTCCCGGTCCCATATCCGAACAGTGCTAAGGCAAGGAAGGTAGACACCCAATTTAAAAAGTTTCTTGACAGTGGCTCTGCAGTGTCTGCCCAAATTGGTTCATAAACTCCCCTTGTTGTTTTATTTGCTGGCCGAAAGTAGTCATGAGTTCTTGATTTTGCTTTATCACTTGATTGAGCAACTCTGTGCTCTTATCCTCCGCTACTGGCTGGGGTTTTGCATCTGGATCCTGCAATAAGTTGTTTGGATCCTTCCAGGAGAACTTCTTGTCTTTCCTCCATGAATAGTCGTTATTCATGTATCCTTGCTGCTACCTCATGAATTTAACTTGAGCCTCATCCTCATACTCCGTATCCTCCTTTGGAAGCAGTTTCTTCGCGAGAAGATCCATCTTCTCATTCAGCTCCTTTATTGCTTTAGATTCACCTGCCACTCGAACCTGTTCCACAGTGCCTCTTTCACCCCATGATTACTTTTTGGCCATGTTCTTTAGGATTTCCCAACACCTAGTGTCCGTGTTATTCAAGAAAAATCCTGAGCCGTCTGAATCGAGGTTGCTTCTATCATGCTCGGAGAGAGCAAAATAGAAGATCTTGACATGTGTCTCCTTATCAAGCTCGTGATGCGGGCACCGCCTGAGTATAATCTGAAACCTTTCCCAGGTCTCGGAATAGGTTTCTCCTGCTTGTTGTGTGAAGTTGTGGATCTTTTTGATCATGTCATTGGTCTTCTCAGGCAGAAAGAACCTCTCAAAGAAAACCTCCACCATGTGGTCCCAAGACTCCACATATTCATCGTCCAAGTTGTGTAGCCATTCGTGCGCGTTTCCCGCTAAAGAACTCGGGAAGAGCTTCAAGTAGAGCACATCTTGTGGGAATCTGTCTATTTTTATCATATCACAATTCTCCAAAAATTGACTTATGTGCGCGACGGGGTCTTCATTTTTTAGCCCATGGAAAGCATTAGACTTCACCAAGTTGATTAAAGCCGGATCAATCTTGTATGTCGGAATATTAACCGCTTGCTTCTTGATCGACCCCTTGGAAGCGGATGAGGAAGAAGCCTTGATCTTCTCCCATATTGTCTGTGGCTCATCCATCTTTTCTTGTTCAGGTTCAGAAAGTATATCCTCCAGATGGTCTTGATTATACTCGCCTTCGTCTTCTGGTCCCGGCAGCGGAACCTCTGGTGCTTGCCTCGTGTAGTCTGTACTTCGTCTTCCGGTCCCGGCAGCGGAACCTCTGGTGCTTGCCTCGTGTAGTCTGTACTACGCGTCTGCACCATGCACAGTACCTGCAAATAGAGAAATCAAATATCAGTACAGTGCTTGACGGTTGCAAGTATTTAGAAAATGGATTATAAATTTTTGGAATGATAAAAAAAATAAAAATGTGGCCTAGAGTGGCCCCTTGCAGCACTCGAAGTGCCAACAATTTGTCGTATCCCTGGCAACGGTGCCAAAAACTTGACGCAAATTTACAGTGTGCAAAAACGCAAGTGAACGCGTCAAAATAATACAGGCCTTGTGAGGACCGAGTCAAACTCAGGGATACGTGAAATCGTCGGAGACTCCTACTAACTACTCGCGATCAGCTAGACCGATTAAATAGTTGAGAGTTGTTTAAAACTAAAACAGAATAAAAAAAATAAATAAAAGCAAGCAATCGATTAAATGGTTGGTTTAATAAATTTAAGATGAGATCTTTAAGATTACGGTTTCACCGCGGGTTTTCATTGTATTAAATTCTATTCAGTCATCCAAATTTACCTCTTTATTCGGGTAGTGGCCTAAAATCAGAATCGCCCACTATCGTGGTACAATTCACTACCTACGTCTAGGTCGGTTCCATCGTCGTAGTAACCTATACCCTAAACTAGGTGCATTAAAAATGACCTCTCGATATCCACCATTAATCTTACACCACCTTGTTCAAGGGATTTGTCAATTAATGTAAATTCCGTCTCTTTTCAACTATTAATTCTTCTTTCAAAGCAATTAAGGGCATTAGATTATTATTATGGTGATCAAGCATAACAATATATTTGAGAACACAAAATCATACCACGGATTTAAGAGATAAGATATGAATTACTATGATAAAATTGTCATACAATGAATTCCCGGGCTACTCCCGGTCCTAAAGACAAAGGGGATTAGCCCCGCATGTTCATCTCAAAGTACAACGTGGAGAAGAAAAAGGGAAACATGAAGAAAAATGTGATTGAGTGGTTAAACCCCTGAACGGAGTAGATCCAATCGATCCTTGGTGTGGAATACGCGTTCTCCCGCCTTTCGGTGGTGGAAATCGTCTTCTTCAGCGTCCAGATCGGCTGGGGCGTGCTCTCGTGCTCCGTTCTTCTCTCCTTGCTCTCCGGGATGTGTGCAACAGCTAATGACATGATCTCCCTCTCTTGGGCGCCGTCATTAGGTATATTTCCTGAATTAGGTCGTCAATTAATCACAGCCGTCCGATTAAGATTAATCTAAAACAAACTCATATCTGACGGTGTTGATACCATCGACGCGGGTCGATGGTACCGACCTAGCGCGATATCGACAATCCTTCTTTTCTTTCGTCTTGCGCCTGATGTCATCTCGATACCATCGACATGGGTCGATGGTATCGACGAACCTGTAGCGATGGTTTTGTCTTTTTGTGTTGCTGTAGCTCCACCAGTCGATAGTATCGATATTTTGGTCGATAGTATCGACTCACTTCTCGCCAGCAACCTGATGGTATCTCGATACCATCGACATCCCTGTCGATAGTATCGACTTTCTTCTTGTCCTTGCGGCTGGCAACCTATGGTCCGGTCGATGGTATCAACCACTGTCGATGGTATCGACAGTAGTAGATACTTGTTTTTCCTAAAATTAACACACGAAACCACATAAGTCTACACAAAATGTATTCTTTTGATAAATTATACTCAAAATATTGAAATAAGGGGAATTTGACACAAAGAAGTAGCATAGACCAAAATAGATGAATTATGCAACATTAACCATGAAATTGACTAATAAATGCATAAAACACATATCAAATAAGTCTATAAATGCGACTCAAAATCATCGCATCAACGGGTGTACCAGAAAACTGGTTTGGGTTGAGATGGAGCGGTTCGGGTGATGGTAATTGGTTTAAATTGCCATCCCTAGATGGTCTATTGTTGACTAAAACACTTGCCTGCTATGCTTGGTTTTCTATGTTTTGTTTTATTTGATACTTCTACCTAGAGCCTTAAAGTTACTAAGGGGGATTCATGCTCTTGTAAGCTTCTGATGAATAATCATTTCAAACAGATAGGTAGGAGAAAGGAAACAATAAAAAAGAATTCCCAATAGTCCTGCTTAAATCACTCCAAGTCATGGTCTGGAGAAATTCCTTGCAGTAAACTAGTAAACTGGTGTTAATTGGCTATAACTACAATTACAGCCTGGCCTTCAGTTTTTGCGGCTACAACTGCAATTGCAACAGGGTCTTCAGTGTTGCAGGATGCATCCTTATTGATAGCAATAAAATGAGAGCAATCAAACTATTTCATAGGATGGGTTAGAAATGCAGAACATGGGTAGCAATCGAACTATTTCGTAGGATGGATCTGGAATGCAAAACATGGGTAGATATTAATAAGAGAAAGGCTCCGTTGTTTGCGAATTCCGAACAAAGCAAATGGAAATCCATGAAATCAGGACAAATCAAAGAGAATAAGACTGAAAAGAGGAATGTTTGAAAAAGGAGGAAGGGGAAAGAAGAACTAAACCGGAATGGTGACGAACTTCACATGGCCTGAATCTCCTTCTGCTTGTGGTCAAGCTTCACTGATCAACTCAGCACCTGCGCTCACCATAAGAAAAGAGAAACCCTTGAATTTAGAGAAAAGAAAAGGGAAACAGAATGGGAAATGTGGGAATTTGACAAAAGAAGAGGGGAAAAAGGAACTAACCCTGAAGGAGAATGGCTAGGGGCGATGACTTGCGGCAACGAGATCCACTGCTACTTGTGGTCAAGCTTCCACTGCTAGCGTTAATACCTGCACTTGCGAGAAGAAAAGAAACTCAATTAGATAGGAAATCCTATTCTAACACACCGTGAACTCAGAGCAAATCGAAGAGAATGGAACCACCGGAGTCTGAAGCACTGTGATTCCATGTTCCGCATGGAATTAGGGCTTTGGTAGTAAGATTTGGAAGAGGGAACTCACCACCGAGGATTTGAGGGATCAAGGAAGCGACAGAGTCCCATCCAAGCTAGGGCGTCTTCACGACTGCAAGTGAAGGTGACACTTTTATCGGCAAGCTCTAGCATATGATCACCATTGCAACGAAGTTAGAGTGTTGTTGGGATAATGGTTTGCCAAACTCACCGGTGCGGGTGTTTTAGGAAGCGGGGATTAAAGTGGGTCGGCGCGAGTGTTTTAAGGAAGTGGGGATAAGTAGGGGGAAAGGTAGTTGTAGAATTGGGATAAAACATTACGATGATTATCTAAGATTTAGTATATTAAATGAGTGATAAAAAAAATTTAGCCTAAAACTATGATCTTCGTTGGTAGGCAGGCAACACAGAAATAAAAATTGAGTGATGATTCAAACTTTGACTGTATGGATTATTAAACTTATATTCACAACATATTGACAAATTTTCCCATATCATGACTGGGGATGAGCATCGGGTCGGGTCACCCCGGGTTTTGGCAGGCCCAGATCTATATCTATATCCATATTATTATGCGGGCCACGGGCTGGGTTTTGGCCCAAAATTTTTTAAGAAAGACGAGCCTGTACCCAGCCCGTATAAAAAATCTAGGTTTTGGGTCAGGCTCAGGCCAGCCCGTCTAACAATAGGTTATATCAAAATGATGTGTTTGATTTACAATCAATGTTGAATTTGTATATAAGTAGAAATATATTTTTTGGAGACATATTTATTAAATTTTAGAATATCATTGTGTTAGGAATGGTGGTATTTTGCGTGAAGGTTGAACATAATATGAATGAGCAGACAAATTAATAATCCCCAATATTGTTGCTAGTTGTTAATTCCTACCGATCAACTATTAGACTTGTTATTATAACCAACTATTAGTATAGGGGGAGTTGGCTGATTATATCAATCATTAGATGACATATCCTATTATGGAAAAAGAAGTTTTAAATGATATGCATATTTGTATATTTATATTATATGGTATTGATTATTTATGCGGGACGGGTACTGGGTTTCGGGTCTGGGTTTTTGGTGGCCCGAGCCCGGCCTGGATAAGAAAATGGGCCTAAAACGTCGGCTCGGCCCGCCCATTCAGATACCCGGGTCGGGTCTGGGCCGGGTTTGACGGGCCGGGTAGAGGGATGGGTTAGGTCTGCCCGATCCGATGCTTAACCCTAATCATGACAACATCCTCTTACAACATGTCCATAAAAATGCATCTTGGAGGTGTCATGGCCCATTTCATGACAAATTATCTCTCTCAAAAAGTACCTAAAAATGCAATTGGGTGTTACTATGACCCATATCATGATAGAGTCCTTTCACATCATGTCCTTTCATATCATGATAAGATATGTCTTGACGATTATAACTAAGGGTGTATTTATACATGTAGGGAAAACCTTGACACTAACCCCATTGGGCTACTTTCCTAAAATATAATTAAAACTAAAATATAAAACTACTATTGTCGGGGCTAAAACAGACTCGAATCCCATTTTGAGGGTATACCTTTCGGAGGTGTTAGGACCCAAACATTTATAGTACAACAAGTCCATGAAAATATGTTTGGGAGGTGTTAGGACCCATATCATGACAAATGGTATCTGAAAACGAATCCCTAGAAATGCATTTGGGAGGTGCCACAACCCATATCATGATAGTGTGTTTTCACAATATGTCCCTTAAAATACATTTGGGAGGTGTCAATGCTCATTTAAAGACAAATTTTATCTCACATCAAGTCCCAAAAAATGTATTTGGAAAGTGTCATGATATGTATGATGATAATGTCATCTCACATTATGTCCTCAAAAATTCATTTGGGAGGTGTCAGGTCCCATATCATGACAGCATCCTCCCATAACAAGTCCATAAAAATACATTTGGAAGGTTTCAGTGCCCATTTCAAGATAAATGTTATCTCACATCAAGTCCCTAAATATGCATTTGGGAGGTTCCAAGACCCATATCATGATAGTGTCCTTTCACAACATGTTCCTCCAAATGCACAAATGCATTTGGGAGGTGTCATGGACCATTTCAAGACAAATGTTATCTCACATCAAGTCCCTAAAAATACATTTGGGAGGTTCCACGACCCATATCATAATAGTGTCCTTTCACAACAAGTCCCTAAATATGCATTTGGGAGGTGCCACGATTTATATCATGATAGTGTCCTTTCACAACATGTCCCTCCAAATGCATTTGGGAGGTGTCATGGCCCATTTCAAGACAAAAGTTATCTCACATCAAGTCCCTAAAAATGCATTTGGGAGGTGCCACGACCCATATCATGATAGTGT
Source organism: Alisma plantago-aquatica (assembly GCA_963693085.1). NCBI lineage: Eukaryota > Viridiplantae > Streptophyta > Magnoliopsida > Alismatales > Alismataceae > Alisma > Alisma plantago-aquatica. The sequence continues at coordinate 1,285,741,815 of OY856412.1, read as the reverse complement.
GCTTTCACAACATGCCCCTAAATATGCATTTGAAGGAGCCACGACCCATATCATGATTGTCCTTTCACAACATCCCTCCAAATGCATTTGGGAGGTGTCATGGCCCATTTCAAGACAAATGTTATCTCACATCAAGTCCCTAAAAATGTATTTGGGTGGTGCCACAACCCATATCTCACAATGCAACTTCACGACAGTCTCCACAACGCACGTCGTGACCACGAAAGAACATGATACAATAGTGGTAAAGAACAGCGTCATGACCGGTGTTACACAGAGACTTTGCGACCAACCCACAACACAACGTCGCGCCCCACACTTACAACACAGCGTCGTGACCGCATCAAACAAAGTGTCACGACCAGACCAAAACGAAGTGTCACGTCCAGAAGCAGAACGGACCATCACGAATGAAACAAGGCCAACCATCACAACCTAAACAACACCAACTATCTCGACCTCAAACGCACATGGCCACATCTTTCTCGACCCAAAATACAAGAGAAATGACAATCTTGACCAAAACAAGACCCAACAACCCATATCATGATAGTGTCATTTTGCAACATGTCCCTCCAAATGCATTTGGGAGGTGTCAGGGCCCATTTCAAGACACATTTTATCTCACATTAAGTCCCTAAAAATGCATTTGAGAGGTTCCATGACCCATATCTCACAACGCAACATCATGACTATCTCCACGAAACATGTCGTGACCGTGATAGAATGTGATACAACAACATTAAAGCAAGGTGTCATGTCCAACATTACACATAGGCTTCATGATTAGTACATTTGGGAGGTGGCATGGCACATATGATGATAATGTCATCTCACGGTATGTCCTCAAAATGCATTTGGGAGGTGTCAGGTCCCATATCATGACAACATCCTCTCATAACAAGTCCATGAAAATTCATTTAGAAGGTGACAGGGCACATTTCAAGACAAATGTTATCTCACATCATGTCCCTAAATATGCATTTGGGAGGTTCCACGACCCATATCATGATAGTGTCCTTTCACACCATGTCCCTCCAAATGCATTTGGGAGGTGTCATGGCCCATTTCACGACAAATGTTATCTCACATCAAGTACCTAAAAATTCATTTGGGAGGTTCCAAGACCCATATCTCGCAATGCAACATCGTGATGGTCTCCACGACGCACATCGTGACCACGATAGAACATGATACAATAGTTTTAAAGCAAGGCGTCATGACCAGTATTACGCAGAGACTTCATGACCAACCCACAACACAACGTCACGACCCACCCTCACAGCACAATGTCGTGACCTTGTCAAACATAGTTTCGTGACCAGACCAAAATGAAGTGTCACGTCCAAAAGTAGAACAGACTATCATGAATGAAACAAAGCCAACCATCACAACCAAAACAATGCCAACTGTCTCGACCTCAAATGCACATGGTCACATCTTTCTCGACCCAAAATACAAGAGAAACGACAATATTGACCAAAATAAGACTGAACAAGCCATTGGAAATGTATTTAGGAGGATCCACATTCAATATCATGACAATGTCCTCTCATGAAAAGTCCATAGAAATATATTTGGGAGGATCCACGACTCATATCATGACAATGTCCTCTCACAACATGTCCCTCAAAACACATTTGTGAGGATCCATGGCCCACATCGTGATTATGTATTTTCACAACAAGTCCTTCGAAATACATTTAGTGGGAGTAATATCTAATATCATGGCAATGTCCTCTCACAATAATTTCCTAGAAATACATTTGGGAAGAGCCACAACTAATGTCATGACACTGTTTTCTCACAGCAAGTCCCTACAAAAATGCACCTGGGAGGAGTCATGACACATTTATTCTCACAAGTCCCTTTCAATGCATTTTTTTAGGAACTGGGGCTCATATAATGACAATGTAAACTCATAACAATTCTCTAAAAATGCTTATGTGAGGGTTGGGGCCCATATCATGAGAATTTCCTCTTACAACAAGTCCCCCGTAATGCATTTGCAAGGATCCAAGGCTCATATCAATAAGTCCTTAAAAATGCATTTGGGTGGTGTCAGGTCCCATTTCATGACAACATCCTCTCATAACAAGTCCATCAAAATGCAATTGGGTGGTGTCAGGGTCCATTTCAAGATAAATGTTATCTCACATCAAGTCCTTAAAAATGCATTTGGGAGGTGTCAGATCCCATATCATGACAACGTCCTATCATAACAAGTCTATGAAAATGCATTTGGGAGGTGTTAGGGCCCATATCATAATAAATGTTATCTCACATCAAGTCCCTAAATATGTATTTGGGAGGTTCCACGACCCATATCATGATAGTGTCCTTCATAACATTTCCCTTCAAATGCATTATGGAGGTTACATGGACCATATCATGATAGTGTCCTTCATAACATGTCCCTTCAAATGAACAGAATCAGGGAACATAAATAGGGAAACAACAATTTAGAAAGGATGAAGGGGAAATAGAAGCTAACCCGACCCAAATGAGAAAGGCAATCAATGAAGCAACTAGAATGCCAATTGTGGTACTCGTTAGTTGTGCTTGCATCTCTTGCTTGTTCTAAAAAATGTATGTAGAGGAGCCAAGCCCCCTATAATGACAGTCTTTTCTCACTACAAGTCCCTTGAAATTCATTTGTGAGGATCCAAGGA